>CM062853.1:11899526-12503295 GCA_031772225.1 Eubasilissa splendida | reverse complement strand
TATTCTTGCTGTTACAGACTGGGCCCATATTGTTATGAAAAGCAAACTGAACAATAACTATGTACTCACTTGTTTTTATTGATGCTTTCTCAAAGTTTGTTTTTGGACATCCTACATGCACGGTGAGTTCAGTATACATGATCAGGAAAATGATGTTTTTAGCATATTTGGGATTCCTACCAGGGTTGTGTCCAATAGAGGTCTAGCGTTTCAAACAGTTCTCGGCTGACAAACAATTTAAGCTCATTTTGACTGCAGTCACAACTCCACGAGCCAATGGACAGGTGAATAGGACCAACTGTACTTTACTTGATACAATGCACAAACTCAGATGCTAGGCTATGGGATGCATAATGACCAGATATTCTTTGGGGTATAAACAATACAATAAGTTCCACTATTAAATTTCACCTTTTCAGTTAATGTTCGGGCATAACAGCGGTTTACTTGCAGACTTGCGAGAAGAGACTGACTAGTAGTGGAGACATACCTGAAGCTGATCGACAGTTGAAAGAATGTCGTGAAGAGGCTCAAAAGAATATGGAAGCGGTAGCTGAGTGTATGAAAAGGCAGTATGATAATTATAGGAAGGAAGGTAGTAAGTATAAACATGGAGAACATGTATTGTGGAAGCAAGGCTTTGTCAACGGGGGTACAAGAATCAATCACAGGATTGACCCTCTTTGATTGAGTATAAAGGGTATGAGTGCCTATAAAAAGTTCACTGCTGTGGTAACTGCAGATGCACTGAGGCCTTACAAGGGAGCGCTTAAAGACTCAAGTGAGTCATATAACCAGGGGAGTGAAGTGGACCGGGATGATTTAATAGATCTCCTGGAAACCTAGTGTTACCTTAGTGACGTATATTGAGTGTCACCTTAGTGTCTAATGATAAGAATAACTTGTGTGAGCATTTCCTCAGTTCTGACATGTTCAAGGATGAAGGAGATTACAAAAAAAGGCTTTTAATTTAATTAATGCATGCAACTAATTTCTGTTTTCTTTTGTGAGGTCATGAATAAAGATCAAGATGGCCAAATATTACGTGGCAATAGTTCGGCCAATAGAGGATGCGGCTGTGCAGACGGAAGGTGGAGGCAGATATTGCAGGCCGGCATATTTTGGGAAATCACTAACATATTATCTTTCTCGATGAATGTATGAGTGGTCGTATCCAATAACTCTGTTTCCTTACTTATTCGTGTGAATAAGCTAAATTTACTAGTCTTAAGTTTCTATTCTTTTAACAATAGAATTTTTGATACCAATTGAATTTAATTGCTTTCTTACTCTGTGCACTCAAAACCATTAAAAATATGAAGTAATTTGATGTAATCAGCATCTACATATACTGACAAATTTTGTGTGGCATGTCTCAAACATTGATTAAGATAAGTGAAAATGTATGATAAATTATTAGTAAGAAAGTTTAGGTTAAGTTTTTTCACGAGTGCACTGATTATTTGAAATGCTGTATGTCCAAAAGAAGATATTCACTAAGTGAAGGATGTAATCTATTTGAGGGGTTCAGAAATCAAACCGCATCTATCCAACTCAGGAAAATATATACATAGATGGTGACAACGTGTTTTAAAATGATTATCTGGCAATACATAATACATAGCAGTTTTACAATTGATAACGGCTCTTGTAAACATGTTTGTATGATTTAGAAGCATTTTATCAAAAATATACCAATTTTAAAATCTCCGCTCTGGCTATAAAATTAATACGAAGATATCTAACAAAATGCATACAAATGTTTCTTTGTTCACACTCTCTCACGGCTGTCAAAATGAATAGGGAAGAACTTATCCACTGCTAATACCAATCCTTATAACAATTTATAGGTAATCAATGCTGGCCACTCCTCCATGAACCGACCCACCTGCTTGATATATTAAATTAGATACAATTTATACAAGTTTAATTTCATACATATACTTATTATATTAGTTTGTTTTTAGAGTAACATGTCAGGTAATCGATCATGTTGTTTACATTTAGCCCCTCTTGAAATCTCAGGTCCCAGCAAAGGAGGGTTAGTATTATTTAAACTGTTTAGACTAGCCTTAAAATCTTCTCTGTTTTTGATAATTTCTTTCTTTAATTCAATGCACATCATCCGCACCTTCTTCTCAGCACTGTCCTGTGCATTCACTTTCTTCAGACCCATGGTTGGAAAACGAAGTTTTGCAAAATAACTGCAAGCACAACATTGATGCTTCCACTGTATAACCGCTTAAAGTGAATGAGTGAGACACGGGATGCTGGGTGTATGTTGTGGCATTTACTATGGTGTTTGCTGCGTCAACTAGCAGTGGAGTATCTGAAGCTGGCTCGTAACCTGAATTTTAGCTCTCAACTCAAAAATCGACCGAGATACAGCTTGCATCTGGAAAACTCACTAGTTGGGACACTTGTAAGTCAAGATACCACTGTATGTATGTAGTAGTCAGATTTTTTCCACCGTTGTACAATGAAAATTAGTCTGAATAATATTCTGCACTTGTATGATGGAATTTAGAGCCAGCGATTCTTTAATATGTTTATTTAACTTATAACGTAACACATTATTCAGAGTGTATTTGTCAAAAATTTAAATATATATATATATATGTTATACACCCTGAGTGTTGATGTTAACAGAGACAAAGTGTGTATTGGGTATCGGTTACAGGAAGTTCTTCTCAAATAAATAATAAATTTTTCTTGGAAAGTGTTTAAATAAAGAATATACTTTAAATTTGACACTATGCTAGTGTGAGAAATATAATTTGCTGACAGCGTTTGCAATGCTTTTATCTAATAATTATAAATTTAATCAGAGAACAAGTTTAGTGGAATTAATTTATAATTTTAACTCTAGAATTGAGTTTGAATATTTGCGTGTACGACATCTATCGGCAAAATGAATCAATGTCTTTTAAAGACAAGTTGCAAAAAGTTACTACTAAAATTTTACAGATGTCTCTATAATAGTTTTATAATCCACCACCGACAACAGTTTTAAATATTTTAACGTTGATGGCGACGGTCATTCGGTGCGCAATAATAGAAACCTACTGAATAGCGCCTAAAATTGCAAAAGTGAATACCATTTTAACTGAATGTTAACAATTGATATTATCACTCAGGCGTGAAAATACGCGCGGTAATGAATGAGCTACGCAACGCTTGATATATGATATGTACCATGATACGAGTACTGGTCCTATTTCCTATCTATTTTATTGAGATGAGTTGTGGCCCCATGGTAGCCAATGTTGGATGTTTCATCAGTGTTTAAATGGTCTAATTATTTAATTTTACAATACGAATTTTTACGCGGTTAGGTTGGTATTTATGATAACTAGATATTAATCAAAGCATTTTTGAAAAACTTATACCTATAAACAATCCACAATAATTACTGGTAAACAAGCGACAAGGTGTTGTCGACGTTAACACGTGATATACCTACCTATCGGGAGATGTTTTAGTTTTGTGATATCGGGTGGTTGTATGCGAGTCCTTTATAAATCTTTTTTTTTTTGTATATCTTGGCGAGATAGCTTACCTGCTACCTGCAATATGTATGGCGGACGATACAGAAAAGAGGACTGGCCACCTAATATAAACTGACCTCTATCCGTGGATCCCATTTGTAGATATATTGTAACTTCTTGTAAGTAGTGATGTTCCTCATATGAGTTCTCAATCGGTTCATGCGGGACGGTTGTTAAAATTGTAAACCTCTCGCCGAACCGTTTGTTGTGGAATATGTATAATATAATCATATATTGAGATACCGAATGTATTTCATAACACAAAATTGCTGTTTATTATGGCATGTCTATCAAAACATTTATATTAAATAGAAAGATATACATATAAAATCAATTTTATTGAAAAATATTGTTGTTGCGCCACCGAGATTCGAACCTGGATCGCTTTCCAAACCGGGGAAGGTGCATTATCCAACTATTCTACAGCGGCAGTATTTTTGACGATAAATGTTATTAATTATTATTTTTAATTAGTATTTAAAACATGACAGACTTATGTTCTGAATAATTGCAACTTCATAATAAGAATGTGTTATCCTTAATAATAAAATCCAGTTATGTTTTGGTTGACTATGGCAACATTTGGGTGCCACTTTTCGACCATATTCTGCGTTTCGGCCCAGTTGCCGGGCGGTGGAAGTGACATATATAGAAAATATTAACAGATATGGAAACACTTGCTTGTTATTAAAATGTGACGAATATCGAACCAAACGAAGATACAAGTTCCACTGTATCTCATTTTTGTCGCGAGGTATCTAAAAATGTTAATGAACTTCTTTAGAAGTCTCGTTCCTCGGTCTAGTGTCCCGGGCAACTGAGATCAGCCCTCATTCTAGAAAAATCGGCAGAACCTATAAAAATAATTGTAATCATTTAAAATACTCATGACGTCATCACTAATCGACCATACTTTTGGAAGCCACTAAAATATTCGCGCATTATCGTCATTAATGGGATATTAAATTTCAATGTTTCATTCTATCGAAAATATTACACACACGGAATAATTAGTCCGAAGCTATTGAAGCACCACATGACACTTAAATAATTGAATATAATGAACTAATTTACATAAATTTATTTGCTAATATTGAAATTCATTAATAATTACCCACTCACGAATCATTGTTTTCATATTAAGCACCTACAAGTAATTACCTATATATTTTTGCATGTCTACCTGCTGACAGGGCACGATGCACGATTTGTAATGAATAACAATACCATTTAACTCGCCTGTGTAAGTAGCTAATTGATCCGACATCTACGAATTCTAAATGAAAATAGTATTTTTATTTAACTTTACTTTAATTAAGTAGGTACCTAAGCTTTCGGCATTGAGAAATTGGGATTTTGGTGGTTATTCGTTCTCGGACGAAACTACTCGAACATATGAGACTGTATATCGGTTTTAACCCATTCCAAACCATGCAGTAACACAGGTCTATAGTCATAATTAAACCTGTAATATTTCGGTAAATACATGCAACATAAAATTCATATTTTAGATAATCATAAAGAAAATATTAGCGCTTTGGAATAACTAGTGAAAAACCAATTACGAAAAGGGAATGGAACAAAAACAATTATTTTTTTCCATTCAATTCATTGTAAAATTAATACGTTGGTAAAAATACAATTTGTGATATGAAAGACAAAGATCACACACTATTTTCACAGTGAAAAGAACAACAAACATACAAATATAATTGTCTCTTTCTCACTAATTAAATGAAGAGAGATAAGAAGGAAGGACACATTGTATACGATTTAATGAATGCTATGATTTACGTTATTAATATTTTTTTCAAAATTGTATGCTCAATATATAGAGTGAATTCGTGCCATTAAAGCCATTTAAGCTAATAAAAACATTTTTTCTAACTGTTATTTACGGTAACACGAGTTGACAGCATGGCTGCGTTCGGATATTTTATATCATGGTATGGTAAGGTTAACAAATGTTGATAGATAGACAGGGCGTCGACCATCTTGGATGATATACAGTGTTGTTGCAGATAAGATCACTTAGAAAGTTGTGTGTAATAGTATTTTGCCTAAGAAGATATACAACGCATGTGCATTCACATATTCAGTGTTGTTGCAGGGGAGGTCTTATATAGAAGAATCAGAGAATAATTCAGAATGACAGAGAAAAATAAATAGCTTTTAAACAAATTTCGATTAGGTGGGCACGTTAAAAGAAAATTTCAAAATAATCGAAAAATAAACAAAGATTTTAGATAAGTTTTTCTCTCAGAGGTAATATTTTATCCCGAGTGCTAGATCTATTACGGCAGTGGATTAAGCAATTTACAATGCCATGATTTTTTTATATTTATAACAATTTTGTTTTTATTTATCGATTATTTGGTTTATTACAATTATGTATAGAATATGACATCGGGCAAGTGGCCGCCTCTAGCAGCGGCACAAATGCGCGCACTCTTAACCATATTTTCATAACATTCTCGCACACTTCGCGCCTTATTTCAGCCATTTCATTTCGAATATTGTCCTATAGCATCGGAATTGTTGTTGGCTTATTGGCGTAGACTTTTCCTTTCGAGTACCCCCACAGAAAATAGTCGGGAGCCGTCAAATCGAGGAGGATCGAGGAGGTCAGTCGATATCGTGACTTTTTGACATTGTGCGGCCGGGAAAAATTTATCGCAAAATTTCAAGCGTAGCTCGGGCTGTGTGTGAGGTGGCACCGTTCTATTAAAACCACATATGTTGCAGGCCCAATCAATCCAATTCAGCCACCAAATAGTTTTCCAACATGCGACGATAGCGATCACCAGTAATGGTCACAGCTTAGCCATTATTATTTAGATAAAATATTTTAACGACTTCAATACGTTGTTGAGGCGTTTGATGGTCCGTAACAAGTTGTAATCAACTACTCTCTACGACTACCAAATACGAACTGACAAATGTCTGACAAACAAAATCGGCCTGGAACATAACATTCATTCAGTATCAAGACGTTAGAAACATAATTATTACGATTTTTGTCGAATAAGAATTAAATTAATATTAATAATAGTAAAAGGTATTACGGGATCATTAAAATGACTTCTGTTTGGAAATAGTAATATGTTATTTCATATAATAGTAATATGATACAAAGTACTAAAATTTATTTAAATATTAACATTTTCCTACTGTTCGATAATTTAGAATAAAATACTAGAGAAATTTTTAATTTAAAACGTATATTTTACGTTGTGTAAAATAATGTAAGTACAAAACGAAAGGACGTATGGTGTCCGTAGACTCTTGGGGCTGGAAATTTCTAGAAAAACAAGAAATACGTAATCCTTCCTTATGGCCCGTGTCCACGATGATCTCTCAATGTGACTTTTATCTCTAAGATTCCTTAATGCTACATGTATACTGGATGCGTCATTCTAATCCGCGCTCAAAACATGGCGTGATGATTCATAAGTCGCTTCGCACTGAACTGTCTACCATTCTTAAGGCATTCTCGAGTCGGATCTCCAAGAGAAATGGCATCCGTGGACACGGGCCATTAGAGTGAATGTAAATGAAAAAGCTTCCGTTTTTCAAGTGAATCTTGTTATTTTTTTCCAATTTTTTTTATCATTAAAAATAAAAAATTCATCAAATACATAAATATCGATTTCGATGATTTTTAAGTTCAAAGATTGATGTTTTCAAAAATGTTTAAAATAAATGCCCTAAAAATAAATCTATAATATTATACATTAAATACTAGTTTTATTTTCAAAACATGAATAAAATAAAATACTAAGTGGACTGCATTATTGCAAATGATTAAAAAAAAAAGGTAATGTATACTTGGGACAATGATGTATGTAAAAGAGCCATTTATAGTTGACCGTGACTTGTTCCTGATATCAATATAGTTTTAAAAAAAAATGTTTATTAATTATTATTTGTATTTAATTTATCATTTTTTATTTCAATCAGCCGATACTCGGTGCAGGAGTATATCTATCCAAACAAAAAAAAACTTTATTTCTTGGATAAGGCACATTCAAATATAACTAGTAAATTATACATAAATAAGAAAATGCCTGTTCAAATAGCTAAATATGGATCAATGTCGATATTGTCTAGTGCTGCCGACGGAAATGAAATCAGCAACTTGAGTTATGTGAAGCCACCATTTTGTTTGGAGTTTCATGCGTGAATCAATGAATTCGCTAGTTAATTGTGAGATAATTAATAAACTTGACGATTTTCGATCATTTACAGACCAAATATCATCCGTACTGCATTGAGTTACGGATGTGAGGCGTAGACAATCTCCGTCAAATTGAAAGAAATATTGTATGGTTTTGAGAGGAAACTGCTGCGAAGAAGTTATGAAACTATGCGGGATGGGGAAGTTTGGAGAATAAGGTGCGATGACGAGTTGTGTAAGATTTATCAGAATCTTAGATTCTCCATCCATATGAAACTACAGCTAGATGGGTGGACCAACGTCTAGAGAATGCAGGAAGCGCATATCCTAAAAATAATTCTTAATGAAAACCCAGGTGGTAGGAGAAGAGTGGGAAGATCCCGACTTCGCTGGGAGGATGCAGTAGAGCTGCTACAGTTTCCGAACTGGAACAGTCGCCGAAGACCGGAGCGTGGAGGCGAAAGATTCAGGATATGGGCTGCAAGGCCGCTGAGAAAGAAAAATAAAATATACCAACTATAAGGTCAGGGTCGCTATCAGTGGCCTGTCTACCCCAATGCAGCCAATGTGGTGCATTGGAACTCACGTTAGCTTTTCCCAGCGCTAATATGGACTAATATTTTTTAATGACCACCACATAAAGAAAAATAATTATAAAATTTATAAATCATTTCTCATGTGTATTGGAAAAATACGTGAAAATATTGTCGATAAAACAGTAGTACCTACCCCAACTACCAGACCATCGCCGTAAAGCGAAGTACGAACTTCGCCTAAAAACAAAGATATTTGTCATTTTGAATTTGGCAGTCGTAGAGAGTGCTTGATTACAATTTATTACGGAGCTTATCAACATGTTAAAGTCATGAAAACATTTTATCTAAGTAATAATGGCAATCTGTAACAATTAAGGGTGACCACTATCGTCTTAGAAAACTTCTTGGTGGCCGAATTGGGTCGATTGGGCCTGCAACACGTGTAGTTTTAATAGGACGGTGCCGCCTCACACAGCCTGAGCTACACTTGAAATTTTGCGAGACATTTTCATAATGTCAAAATGTGGTAATATCGACCGGCCTCATCGATCACCTGATTTGACGGCTCCCGAGTATTTTCTGTATAAGTACTTGAAAAGAAAGGTCTATGAAAGAAGCCAACAACAATTCTGATCCTACACGGAATATTCGAAACAAAATTGCTGAAATAATACGCGAAGCGTGCGAGAATCCGCTGCCAAAAGCGGCCACTTGGCCAATGTCACATTTCATACATAATTTTAATAAATCAAATAATCGATAAATAAAAACCAAATTGTGTTTCTTTTCCTAGTTATTCAAAAACAACTTCGGCCTGGAACATAATATTCACCCGGTAGTATACAATATAATATATATACATATTATATATTTAAATTGTACATCACCGCATATTTTAATAATATCCATTTTTCATAACTTATGAATAATATATTTTTATTATTTTTTTATATATTTTTTTATGACTGAAATGATGTACGGTCTATACACATTATGTGTTGTCACCATGCAGATAACAATAATCAATCATTCAAATTCCTTATGATTATTGTCATGTACGAAATAAAATCGTATAAATAAAAACCTGTACGCCATATTTTTATTTTCCTATTAATCTAATATTAACAAAGTTAAAATTGTAATTGGAAAAAAGATTAATATTTAAAAAATTAAAGTTTTTTAATTTTTTGTATCGGGTAAAGGACGAGAAGCGTTTTTACATTTTTCTTAAAATACAAACTTTTAACGAAGGGTGATTTTAATTTCATGAAGAATTAGTAAAGCCATTTCGCAATATATACATGTAACATTTTTCTGTCAAACGTGCTTTATATGCTTTTATTTATGAGATTACGATTTTAATGTATTTAAAAATCCTACGCTTCCTTTTCTTCTTTTTATATTGCCACATTCAGATTCCATTCACATTTCCCGATCATCATAAATCATCCTGGTTAGGCTAAAATTCTAGAAGATTTGTAATGAAATGTAACACATCTGACTTCTCTTTTTTGTTAAAAATTATTTATGAATGATCTTTATAGTTTGTTTTGGTTATACATTTACACCAAATTAGAATAAAATTTACCGTATAATTTAAATACAAATTAAATGTATTAATTAGAAAGACATACATATAAAATCAATTTTTATCGAAAAATATTGTTGTCGCTACCGGGATTCGAATCCGGGGAACGTGCATTAATCAATTATGCTTAAGCACATAGTACATTGACCACAAATTTTCGAATCTATATGTTACACTTTTCAAATTGATATAACTATCGTTCCATTATTTGAAAGCCATCTGCTTTATTTTTACGGAATCTCAAATACCTAATATACATTATAATTAATACATTTAATTTGTATTTAAAATATCGCAGACCTATGTTCTGAATAATTAAAACTTCACAATAAGAATATGTTCTCCTTAATAATACCGTATAATTATTTCTAATATTTAATATTTAAATGGTATATTATAAAAAAATATTTAAGCGCCGGTTTTTTGGTTAGTTAGACTGATGGGTTAATTATTAGGTCAAATGATGCTGATATTAAAGATTTCGAGGCCAGTTGGTTTAGTAGCATAGATAAATCACTTATCTTTTACATTAAATTCTGATAGTATGTTTTTCAGGCCTGTAAAATTTATTTATATTGTATTTGTGTTTATTTTATGTTCTGCAAATCTAGTACTTGATTACGGAGTCAAGATATAATATCAGTGGCGTAACAACAACAATTGAAGTACAATAGAGAATGGAAAAAAGGGCTCCTTAAGTAAATATGTGCTGCGTGATTCAATGTGATCAATTAAATAATAATAACTAAATTAGTATCTTGTCCTACACAATATTTACACTTTCCAAGGCATTTATATATGTAATTGTAATTTAAAAAATACTTGGTTTATTGCGATTTTCACTTTACGGTGGTGGCTAACCTGCAATATAGTGGGGCACTGCTGCTATTTACGTTTTTAAAATTTTATAATTCCATTACTTGTTGTGGAATACTGTTAACGCTGTGAACGGTATCGATATTCCCAAATATTTCGATTTATATTGGATTACAAGGTCCAATTTTTTTGGGGTCGTTTCTAACGTGGTCCTCGATGCACTGCATTAGTTGCATTGGCATGGTTACGCCACTGAATAATATTTAATTGGACCAAAACACAGACAACAGTAAGAATTATCGACTTCATATAAAAAATACATAATTTTTAACATAAAATTTGTTTATTCACCAGCTAAAAACGAAAACTGTTAATAATAGTAATAATTTTTATTTATTCTCACTTTTACCAGTTTCAGAGTAGTGGTGCCAAATAATTGTTAGTACCTACGTGCCAATTTACGAGTAGATATTTTAATAAATATATATTTTAAATACTAATTAAATGTATTAATTAGAAAGGTATACATATAAAATGAATTTTATCGAAAAATATTGTTGTTGCGCTACCGGGATTCGAACCTGGATCTCTTTTCCAATCCTGGGAAGGTGCATCTATCGTTACATTAATATATTAATTTGAAAAAGTGTAACACATCGGTTCGAAAATTTGTCGTCAAAAGCACTGTCACTGTAGCATAGTTGGTAATGCACCTTCCCCGGATTGGAAAAGAGATCCAGGTTCGAATTCCGGTATCGCAAACAACAATATTTTTCGATGAAATTGATTTTATATGTATATCATTCTAATTAATACATTTAATTAGTATTTAAAATATCACAGACCTATGTTTTGAATAATTACAACTTCACAATAAGAATGCGTTCTCCTTAATAATAAAATATATATTTATATGTGTAAAAATATTATAGTAATAAAATGATATTGGTATGCACTCACATAACAATTTGTCAAAGAAAAGAATTAATTAACTAGGAAGAATCTAAGCAATACGATTGAATGCAATTCTTCGTTTGAATGCGACCTTAAGTTCATTGAATAAATACAAGTAATTAAGCAATTTGTAGTCCAAAGTACGAGTGTTACTCAATCCATTAGAAAACGGTTACAGCCATGGTTTTTCGACCATTAGATACTTGCACAAGACACAAATTAGTACCCTGTACAATAAAATCATTTATCGTATCGGCCTGAATGTAGCAGAAAAGGCCAGCTATATACTTGTAAATAATAACAGTCGTGTTATTATATAATATATTCAAATATTAAGAAGATGAAAATGGTTATATAAACATTGCGCGGGGTCGACGATTACTAATGAATAAAACACACTCAAGCATGGTTCTCGAGAGTGTTTCGTCTTGTAGGCAGGTACCTACCTAATATTAATATATTAAGAAAAGAACACTAAACCAATCAAACGGAACATGCGTTTCATTATTGTATATTGACACTAATTTGACTAATTAATCATATATTGATACTAATTTGACACACTTTTCATGTTTATTTTCTACTGAAGTATCGAACACAATTTAAAAAAATATATATTTTAAAACTAGCAAAATGGAATAGATACATATTTTTTAAGATTAGTAAATATGAATTTATAAGATAAAGGAAAAACAAATATAAATGGCGAAACACAGCCCAAATTTAATAAATAATATAAAATAGAAGTGTCCGATTATAGTTCTAAATACAGATGGTTTAATTTATGTTTCATGATGTACAATAGTTGATAGCTCTGAATTTAAATAATCATATTTGATAAAGGACTGAATCATTGTAAAGTATTTAATTTTTTTAACAATAGTATTTTTTGTTTTTTCGTCTACGATGGAAAGTTTCGCATTCGTTCATGAATTTAATAAATTGACGCGCTCAAAGTTTCGAAATAATACATTATATGGCATCATTAAATAACGTACAAACCGAGCAAAAACTTCGCTCGTTTCTCTCTCAATAGTTAGAGCGACCCGCAACAGCAAGCAACCTTGACGCTTTACCGCGTTGTTGTGGGTAGTACATGTTCTGAAAATTGAAAAATATGTACATTATAATTATAAATATCCCGGTTTTGAGGCTTTAAAACGTGGGAGTGATAGATATTGAAAAAATGCTAAACTTATAATATAACAAATTTTAAACCACACGCCCTTGGACTAGTTTTAATAAGAGTATGAATGTATGTAAGTAAGGTATGTTTTAATTTTGATATCTTATTTCAAGAACTGATTTTGCAAGAAGTGCTCCCAGGTATGAGAACTACGCCAAAAACAAAATTTATATCTTTCTCCATCACAGAGGTAGGACAACCCAAAATTTTTAATACTATTGTATTAAGTTGTGAATCAATAAAGTATTTGGGAATAGTTATTGATAGGCACACGAGATGGCATGTTCATTTAAATGGATTAGCTAAAATATTGCGAAAATTAATTTATATATTTAGAATACTTAGAAATATTCTGTATAAAAATAAGATGAAAACTGTGTACTATGATTTGCGCCAGTCCATCTTGATCTATGGTATTGATAGTTAGGGGAGTGCATCGGGTGTACATATATATCAAGTAAGCATTGCTCAGAAGGCTATACTCAGAGTAATACACTGCCGTGACTTTTCGTATCCTTTTTTTAGGGAAGAGCCACTTTTTAGGGAATTTCAGGTTTTAGATATAAGACAATTATATGTGCTGAATATACCAACTAGCTTTTATGATATTCTATTATATTCAGACTGAAAGATATTATCCCACTAAAGCAAATAAGCTTAAAATAGTTCCAAGAATGAAAACTACTTTTGGTCAAAGATTATTCACCTTTCATGCTCCCAGAATATACAATCAAGTAGGAAATACAATTAGAACCTTAATTGACATTAAGGCTTATAAAAATAATGTTTCAAATTGGTTATTGAAATTAGGAAGAGCAGATATTAAGGGTAAACTTTTTTATATACTACTACTTTTGAGTGTTTTGACTTGCATATTTCCATTTACCTTATACGTGCTTACTTTATTGTGTTTTGCCTTCAATGAGTTTTGGTTTTGTAAAATGTATTTGTTTACCAATTCGCCCTAAAACAGGCTTGCCTAGTTGGGCAATGCATTTTAAAATGTGTGTAAAATATATATTTAGAACTTGTGCTTCATGTGAATACATGTATAATGTGACAATCAATTAAATAATAATTATTTATATTGAAAATATTAGATAATATCAATTGATTTGGAATATGTAAAATTTTGGGTGGTACGAAAAAACCATGCTTAATTTGGGACAAGGAAAATATGTCTAAAATCTTATAATAATATGTTCACTACTTTCAAAATTTTCTGTGACATGTTTTCCTAAAAGCATAAAACTCAAAAATTGTTTTAATTATTGTAAAATGCACTAACAAATATCTATTATTAATTGACCACTATTACGTTAATTAATATATTTTAATAATTTTTCATTTCTAATGTTCCTAATTATCTTGGAAGAGCTAAAAAAATCAAAAAAAAAATTAATTTAAAAAGCATGAAGGTTCTATCTATTAATATAAAATGATTTTATTTTTAAAAATAAAAAAAATGTGCCATTAGCTACCTAGATAATTGCAATATTATCTTTTTAGAGTACAGAAAAGTGACAATATTTTTCCTCTTTGCACGTTGGAATTATAATAACATGTTAGTATATATTATTTCAATTATGATAGATATAAAAAATTTGTATACATATATATTTAAATATACCATTCCTAATAAAAAACGATTAATTTACTATGTTTATGCAAATTCTTTGAACATGCCTGCAATAAATTTAATTTATTGCAAGGCCGCATATAAATTGATTTTATCGTTAATCATTTTCATTATATTGTCATCGATTACACTAATCGTTTATTTCCTCATATAAAAATGTTGTAATTAATATTATTTTAATGACTATGGCGAGATATTTACAAAACTTATTGTTTCTTGAAAAAATTACAGAAAATCTCTCACCGGAAAATTGGTTAATTTTGGCAAAAAAAAAAAAAGTTTTGTATATTTTCAATGACACGGTATTTTCAATTTAAAAATTATGTTTTATTTATTCCAAAAACTTAACTAACAAATACGTTTATTTTTATAAAAGTAGAAAAACCATAAATTAAGTATTAATCCATTATTAGATAGGTAATCGGAATTATTATATAAATAATATAAATTATAAGGTTGTGTCGAACACAAAAAAATACGAATGTGTCTGGTTTGTAAAGTCGAATGGTCTTTGACACAAGAAAGGTCGGGGGTCCGAATTCCATGTGCGGTCATACCGGTTATTTTCATGTCACACGTGCTTCGTATTGATTTGTATTATTTTTATGTCATTCTATAATAGCAAGAATATCGATTTGTTTTCAGGTTCGCATGTAAAAAAAAGTATATATTTAACCTATTCGTTGATTTTGCATCCGATTTAGTAAGTATTATTTTTCATGCGTATAACATTTTGTTTCTTTTTTAAAAACAAACATACTATGTTTCAAGGAGACAAATTAGTGTCAGGAATGCAGTTGTAAAAAAAATGAATGAAGATCCTTAAATTTGGGCAGTGTACTTAAGAACATTATATATGTGTAGGTATATAATTAATAACAGGTTCTAAAAAATTCTAGTCCCTTCTTGTGTTTAATTTAACAGAATAACATGGTTTTCAACATGGTTTGGAGCTACGTGCTAATCATTGAAGTATCAACTTCCTCTTTTACTGTTTAGCTAATTTTACCATCCAACTAAATGGATTGTTTTTATGATCGTTCTTTGTGTTCATATGTGTTATTTGACGCCATATTACTTGATGACATATTTAACTTGCAGTTTACGAAATTAAACAGCATTTTTATTTTAAAGAATTTGTCTAATCAAAATATACCAAATATTTCACTTTTATTAAAAAAAAAAAATCAGCTGAATTATTTCCGACGTTAAATTTTGATAAAAATAATTATTTGCTTCAGTTATTAAATGAAGCGTTTTTAAATAGTTAAAATATAATGTTCCGTTTTTTGTTTAACAGTGTTCTAAAATCGTCCACATTTTTAAAATTATTATTGAATGTTATATGGATAAGAATTATAAATAATATTATCGTTTACATAATAAAAAAATTTAAAACTCTAAAAATATTACTTCAAAATTACATATATAAAATGGTGGGGTCATATAAACAACGGTTTCATTTTGCCTAAAGACGTCAATTAAAGGAAGTTCATAATTTTATATACAGCGTACCTGTGATGAGAAAAAATAATACTATTGACTCACTGCTGTGACTGTGATTGATATTCGATAATATCAGTGATTGAAAAATGTGACTGTGATCACAGTTTCATTACTAATACGCGTGCGCTGCACAATATCACAATACACGAAATAAATAATTAAAACATAATTTAGAGCGTACTTATTTATATTATTCAAACTTTATTTGCGTAAAAAACATATTCTAGCATATCTTATTTAATATCATCGCAAAGATAAGGTAAACCCTTAAAAAAATATGAATTTATTTCATTTCGCGTTTAACGTTTTGGCAGAATGTAATAGATGGCGCTTATCACGAATTATAACGCCATTCCTTCATAAATATTTTCGTTTCATATGCACATGCGCCGAATTACCGTTCACACTCAAATATAATTAAAATAATTCAGATATTCAATCACTGATAGTGAGAGTGACTCAAAGATATCAGTGATTGACTCACGGTTCGTGATTTTGAACTCATCACTACATCGTATAGTATAATATCATTAGTAACAGGATAACTTAAGTCTATGCCTACTGCACGCCACTGAATAATATGCAATTTTAGCTATTAAATAGTGAGAACAAAATATGTTTATGTCCTACAATTTTACACTTTCATGAAAAAAACGAAAGTCGGCATTCTATTGTATAAAGCAGTACTCTGCAACTTTTTCTCACCCACGACACACCAAAATTCTTCCTAGAATTCCGCGGCACACCAAAATTCTTCCTAGAATTCCGCGGCACACCAAAATTCTTCCTAGAATTCCGCGGCACACCAAAAACTAAAATATATAGGTATTAAATTGTACGAAGCACACTACGCAGTTTTCAACAGTTGGCACCAGGCGCTGGGGGGCCATTGAAAAATTATTTAGTTATAATAATTATTCTATACTACATTTTTAAAAATAGACAATATTATGAAAAATAATTTGTCATTGTGTATTAAATACATAATGAAAAATTGTAAAATGTCAAATACATTGAATTTGACCGCGGCACACTTGTATCCGGCTCACGGCACACCAGTGTGCCACGGCACACTGGTTACGGAGCACTGGTATAAAGGACTCGCATCTAAAAAAAAATTAAAAACAGATTTTCACTTTACAGCGGTCTAGTTCCTAGCACGACATATTAGCGACACTGCTATAGGTAAATATCGATAATATTTTCACGTGAGAAGTACTTTATTAATTACGCCACTGGTGGATGTGTATAGGTACATATTTTTATATTTGATTATATTTTCAATCAAATTTGGCGATGTTTATCTTGGTTCGCTATCACATTCTATATAATTCATCTCAATGAAAAAAAAAGTCAATTAAACAGAGTATGAAGTTCACCGAAGAGATGATGATGGAATGAATAATTTCCTGGCAAAATGTCAAGACTGTTCATCATCAACCTTCCTACCAGCTTGTTATATAACTGACTGAATCAAGTATTTCGATCGTGTGAATTTTTCGCAATATCTGCCGGAATCTATAAATAATGCCCATTAGTATAGACTCGCGGCAGGCGGTGTGGCGTTGAAATGTGTTAAACAGAAACGCAACTACATTTTACGGTTACATATTCCAACAATTTTATGCTATCCCGTTATTTGTCATTGTTACTTAATGTTAATTTGAATTCGTAATTTGTGTTCTGTCTCATCACTACCATCATTGGTTCATGGTATATCTACTTTACAATTTAGCAAAATGGTAATGCCTCGCTATATAAGTAAAGTACCATTCGCGCGCAGTACACACATTCAAATTGGGAATTCAAATTGGAATTTCCGGGAAAAATTTATTAAAAAAGTAATTATTTTTTTAATACATAAAAAGGTGAATAACCGTGCTATGAATATTATTTAATAAATATAACATTTTGATTTATTTCCAAGAATTTTAAAATATAATATTTTTTAATTCACGCACGGCATGGTCCCGCTTTCAAAGAGATTTACAGAGTAATAAACATTATATTAATAAAAAATGAAACACGCCTGGGCTATCAAATAATTGTCTTAATACAAATTAAATGTATCAATAAGTAAGGCATACAGATAAAATCAATTTATTGAAAATATATTTTTGTTGCCACCCGGACTCGAACTGGTTCCCTTCCTATCCGGGGAAGTGCACTGACCTATTACACCACGTTAACATAGTAAGTTAATGACAAATTTTCGAACTTATATGGTGCACTTTCAAATTGATACATCTATTATTCCATTATATGTATGAAAGCAATCTACATATATTTACGGAAAATTTCAAACATCTGAGTAAAACCGATAGGAGACGCCAGAAATGAACGAATTAATTCATTTTTATTACATTTTGGAAACATTAAAACAACTTATATATTACTATTATCACAGAAATATGTTCTGATAAATTGCAACTTCACAATAATAATGTGTTCTCCTTAATAGGTAATTGTTGATAAAAACCAGTTTGTCAGAATTACAATAAAAAATCTATAACTCATAAGCTTTGAAAAACACGAGGCTTAAGCGGCTATGGTAAGCCAAGTCTTCTGTGTAATTTTCGATAATGTCGAATCAAATTAATAATCAGCATTCAGATATATTTATTTTAACGGAAGACCTTTTGATCTCTGATAGCAAATGATTAATATTATGTATACATTTTATAATTAATAATAGCGCAGTATCATAATTGTTTACATTAATTCAGATAGATACATATGGGCATTGATGATATCCATTGTTGAAAATATACTTTTTAATTCAATGTGCGCAGCTAATATTCCGAGTTAGACTAACGGCCCGTTTAGATTTTCATGATATTTTTGACTCTTAACTAGGTATTATAATAATGCGTTTATTTCAGCGTGATCGGGTTTTTTTAATTTATAAAGACCCGATTCGCCATAAAGATAATACATATAATAGAATACATTTAAGTAACAAAATAATATATAAGTTATGTAAAGAAAAGCAATAAAAAAAGATTAAAAAAATATTCACACATACATATATAAATTCTACATTTCAGTCACGGCTATTATTGTATCTGTAGCTATTTTGTAGTCGTTGCCATTCTCTGGTCAGGGAACCAGCTTTTCATGAAAGCGCCGCTTGCACTAGAGAGTTGGTGCTGAGCTCCAGCCGCAGCTTTACGCCCGCAACTTGATGTCTCAGAAACGGAACGACTCCATGAAAACGGCCTTCGGCAAACATTGTAGATGCACTACAATAACGCGCCAATCTGAACAGTATTCTGTATGAATATTATATATTATGCTCCCTTGATATTCTTCAGAGATAACTTTTGGCTTTTGCAGTCAACTATGTATATATCAAGTTTCAAAGATTCGCCACCTCGTGCCTCACTTCACGTTTGTTGTACATCAATGCAGTTATCAATCAAATATCAGTCTATTGAGTGTTGATGTTTCGTGAAAAACGTTGGGCTATTTTTAATCTCCCCACCAGCAGTTATAACGGAAAAATGTTTGTTATTTAAGCCCTTGTCTCTTTCTGCCAATCTCAACACTTCATATCATATCATCGTGTATCATCATTTCGTGGATACGCACCACAAGGGACACAATTTAATACTGCATACATTACCCATAGTACGGGAATCCGTTGGAACAACAGTCATAGAAGAATAAGACAAAGTCAGAATTTATTATTTTCACAGAGACAGCAGCAGATAAGAGAAACAGTAAGTTCACAGGAACTCTGCACTTGCATTATAGCAGAATCGAAGAACAAAAAGGCAAAGCGACGATTTGCTTTTCGTAATATTGACTTGCTTTTGAAGGATCTTGATTTTATTGACATTTTGCTCTAGCCGGTCGCCGATCGCGCCCTATAAGTATTATAAATTATAAAGGCGCTCGGCTCTAGGGACTCTTTATTTCCATGTTTTTTTTATATATTAAATGTGCATAGTATGAAAGAAATACACACGTTACTGTACATTTTCCTATAAGTGCTGGTGTCCTGTAATTGCCTACAATTACATATTTCTTAAATGTAACCATTAACATAATATTATATCGAATAAGACAAATTTAATTTTACGATTATTATTGGGTTAACGAAAAAATTATTAAAATTAATAATGAAATGCAAACAGATTTATAAAAGGGACCTTTCCTGTTGGCAGCCTGCCCCTTGTAGATATCTCTCCGCCACTGCCTGCTGACTCAGTTTACACTGTCATCTTTTGTTCTCGCGTTGAAACTCGCAGCACACGAGCAATTCGTTAATTCTCAGTTTTTTAAGTCCGTGCGCTAATTAGTCCGTTTTCACGTTTTTACGTCGCATTTTTACCTGCGATTCGGTGCACAGAGCGGGGTCATGTTAAGAGATGAGTGGAGGGGTGGGTACGAAGAAGCATCCACTTCGGTGCATCTCACGAAACATTACAAATTTATTTCTAATTGTTCTAATGACCCGTGTCCACGGAATGAGACACGATGAGATATATCTCACAAATTTCGTTGAGACAAATCTCAGTACTATATACCAATTGAGATTTTTATCCGGAAATAAACTCAGATATCAGCTCGAGATTGTGGTTAAAACTGAATAAACGAATTGGAGAAATTGCGAAAGCTGAGAGTTGTCTGAATCTCATGGGAACAAAACCCGCATCTCAGAGATTATCTCGAGTCGAAATTTCGTAAAAATCTATTCCGTGGACATGAGTCATAAATGAACAAATTAAAATGAAAATTAATATTTTTATTAATTAAGGAGAATATATTTTTGTTGAAAAGTTGCATTTTTTAGGACTCTTCTGTGGAATTTAAATACAAATTAAATTAACCAACTAAAAAGTTTGGAAATGAATGTGCTGATAAACTAGCCAAGGAGGCCACTATCCGGAGTTTTCCCTCATCAATTCCACATCCCGATGTATGACAGACTTAATATGGTAAAAAAAAACGTACAAATTCTATCTGGACTGCACGATGGATGAATCCAAATAATCATAAGAGTAATCGGCTTAAAATAATTCAAAGATCTATTCACCGCACCCCCAGGTTCTCCAAAAGAACAATATCAAATATCTCTAGAATGAGAATTGGGCATTGTCAGGTAGCCTCACATTTATTCAGATTGAACTTAATAGATTCCCCAATGTGTGAGTGTGGTGCCGAGGAGAAAACTCTTGGCCATATCTTTTTTGCCTGTCCATTGCGGATCACAGGTTTTTTTTTACAGTGATCTCGTCAATGGTAATTTTTAATTCTCGGTTAACTTGTGTCATCTTCTTTCCCTTAACTCGCCACATTTAATCTATATAATAGCAAAGTTTTTGAACGACAATGGTATTGACTTGTAATATAATATTTCCTATTATATAATATTATTGTACTTGATTAATCAAATTACTCTTGAAGGGTGGATTGTCTATTTAGAAGAACAGGAAGAACTAGAGCTACAGAAAAATCTACCGAATCTATCTTCCCCGGGTAGGAAAAGGTACAGGTTCGTATCCCGATAGCAACTAAGTATTATGTCGATAGATAGATTTTTTTCAGTTTATATTTCTAGTTGATTAATTTAATTTGTATTAATATTTATGATTATAAAAATATTTGTCCTAGAATTTATCTAAAACTGTTTGGAACACATGCAAACGGCTCTAACTGGGCGTGGAGTGGGAAATGCAATTTTTTTAATACTCGCTAAATAGATTTAGCCGAATTTTTGTCTAGATTCCACAAAAATATACAATTTTTATGTCTGCCCATGATTAGACAGTAAAATATTGTATGTAAATATTTGTACCAGACCAAGTACGTGACCAGGACAAACATTAAAGAATTAACCCGTTCTAAGACATTGTATTTATCTTTTAATAATAGACTTGTAATTATAATATAGGACATTGCGATTAATAAAATATGTGAAAATAATTTAATCAAATAAAAGTATAATCTATACCTGGTTTCATAACTTTGCTTTGATTCTTGATTAATTTAGATTTACTTTTCAAAGACCCATTAAAAGCCAAATTCCATGTAAATTGACGTCTTCCAGAAGCTGTGGATTCTCTGTTATTCGTACTTTCATCTGATCCGTATTTTTTGATCGTGTCATATCAATGAATTGGTAATGTCGCATCAGTTTAAATTGATTGATTGCATTTATAAAACATTAACTCATATTTTCAATGTTATAAAATTGAGCAATATTTTAGGTGTAAAAGAATTTTTAAAACATTTATCTTATATTACAAAGTCAAAACTAAAATTCGCATTTCAAAGGAAATTGAAACTGCACTCCGATACAATGTATCAAATTTCTTTTAAATTTGCATACTAAGAAAGCATCAGCCGCAAATATAAACTATTATTTATATTCGATTATTTAATTTAATTGATTTGAACTTAACTTATAAATATAATCATAATTCACACAATTCATTATAGAAAAGTGTCAAATTGATTAATACGATCATTTTTTTCTGAAGTTATATTTTTTTCAGAATAATAAACAAAAATGTCCATTTATACCGTAAAAAATTAGAAATTTGGAATTGCATAATATTTCTGATACGAATATTTTAAAGGTAGGTATATATATAATATAGTATCCTGCTTTGGTCGGTTTTCATGTTAAACACGAATAAAAAAGATCGAACAATTACTAAGAGAATGAGTTGAAAATAATAATTCTTTTATCTATATATGGTTTTCATCTCCACATCTGTGAACTTAATCACAGCCTACAAACTAAGGATTGACGGATTAAACTAATTTGTCATCTGTGAGATGAAATGCTGAGCATGACGTTTTAAATATTCGTATGTGTAATATTAATATTACTCATCCATTACGAAATGTGTTTTTCACAACAGGCAGGAATTATGTTCCTTGTTTATCGTATTAATTGCGAACTCGGACGGTCGATTAATTTGACTACACAATGTGTGCCTGACACCATTTGCAAACGGCAAACACTCCTCGAAAACAACAACTCAGCGAACAAATTTTCTACCATTTTGCGAAGTTTTAAACAAAAAGCTAAATAGCGTAATTCACACTCGCTATCCAATATTTATGTATTAATATACAATTATTGTTGTTCATAAAAAAACAGATTTTATTAGATAATTTACGATTTAAACGACAAATTTACGAAGGTTGTAAAAATACATGAAATATCACATGATATCTATATGTTTATCGATTAAGAATATTGTTTATTTGTAAAATAAAACAAAGATAGTATTTATTGCATTTCATTTTTATATTCCTGAAATGTATAAACAATACCATTTGTGCTGATTAGTTATGTTCTTGCAATGAATGCACTTCGTACGTGCGTAGATTCTTCCCGCCAATAGTTTCCCGCTCAAATGTTAGCGCCGCCATTTGCAAATGAAAACCGACAACTTTTGTTGTTCGTTCTTAAATACCGTGTCTGTTCTCTATGTTTTATGCAACGCCACGTTCGTTACACTACGATGTGTCGCACTGGCGGGCGATTCAACTATACCTATTTATCTATATTTCAAATACCTATGTCACAAATACTAGTCTGTGTTAGAGTAAACTATTGGTAACGTAATGTATTAGTGATTAATAGATAATTGTTACCATTTTTGGAAATGGGAGCATTTTTTAGCTTGTGCTTAGATATATTCATATTTTCTACAATGTTAATGAACCACAACATTGCAGGAGTAACCAGAGCGATGACGATGTGTAAAAAAGAAATATGTACGAACACATATGTGGGTTGCGTATAACGTATAATTTATGTTTATTATTTTATACAAGTATACATATCGACTGGTTCACGATCTGAGAAGCATTTTCTGGACTCCACAAGCAAGGAGTTTTGGTTCCATTTAGCTCTTCCGCCGGGACTCTCCGATATCGAGAGAGTATACAATCTCGCTTTCGTGTACCGAGAACGTTTAATTAAAAGTGGTAGGTATCAATTTAATACGTCGTTAAATAATCTAATATTATCTTAAAATTAAAATAG
This sequence comes from Eubasilissa splendida, assembly GCA_031772225.1. Taxonomy (NCBI): domain Eukaryota; kingdom Metazoa; phylum Arthropoda; class Insecta; order Trichoptera; family Phryganeidae; genus Eubasilissa; species Eubasilissa splendida. Next base: position 12,479,334 of record CM062853.1, on the reverse strand, counting down.
TGTAAAACCTTGTTTCTTTATAGTCTAGAGGCTGTGTCATATTACGTTGCCGGCGATTCGCTGCGCCCACGGAATTTGCTAAAAAATGATTCTTAAATAAACATAACCGAAAACAATGTCGTCAATCAACTAAATGTTAGAGTGTTTCTACTACAAATGTGTATATATTTTACTGAATGACGGCAGACTCCGGTGAGATTCTGCGAGGCGCTGTCGTGTCGCGCTAGGAACTCCGTCTGTGCCGCCTACCGCTCGAGGTGGGGTGGCAGGAATATACCCGTCGCGCCTCGCCGTGAATTTCTCATCAAACTAGTTTATCCACGTGCTCAGCGTCGGTATAAATAAAAGTGCATCTTTCAATGTGCGGATTGTGCGCGGAGCGGTCACGCTGAAACTTTTACCGAAACTTTGCACGTAGACTCGAAAATGTTCACAGCTGATAGGACGGTATGTTTTTTCGGTGATGTGCCAATTTTGTGAAAAAAATGTAAACAGCTATTGTACCGTGGGAGATACCACGTAATGCTGTGTATATTATTAACCGATGTGTCGTGTACCCGTATTTATGTTGCGAGTCTTTTGAAATAATTATTTTCGAATGTTGGTGATATTTATTTGCAGATAACTATTTAAGTGATTATTTAATTTAATGTGAAAACATTTTTAATACATTTCTTTATCGCATATCTATTTTACATAAAGCATGGCGCACATAACTTGACTTATACGGGTATATACTCAATTTAAAATTTGGTGTATTTTATTTTAAAAACAATTTACAAAATACAAAATATTTGATTCAAAAGTCAAAGAACTCGGAGAAAACTATGAAATAATCGGATTAGTGAAATCAAAGTGTTTCATATGTAATTTAAAAAATTGAAATTCGAGAATATGAAGATAGGAACTTGCAAACTGAAAGTTGTTTGAACCAGTTATCTCTTCACCAAATTTACTTTCAAAGCAACAGAACGACTAGAAATACGGATCGTCAGTAAAATACCGGAAGAAGAAGCGAAACATTAGGATGAAGATGGAAGACTTCGTAATGGACGAGATGGAGCAGGAGGAGGCCGAGAGGCAGGAGCTGCTGCTGGAAGGAGCAGCGGGAACAACTTCAACCAAGAAGCCTCAAAGTAAGTCAATCGATTATACATTTATAGACTACAAAAATGAGTTATTTGTGTACAAAGCTAAAGATTTTTTTTTATCAATAAAGAAAATAGAAAGTCTTATAATTGAAAGGCGATTTTTTAAATATTTTTGTTAATTGTGAATCTATACAATTTACAATTCAAATAAAAAAGAAAATTGGGATCACATTTAATAAGCCTACTTTACAAAAAAATACCTCGTGGTTATTTTATAAAATTACTAACAAACGTTAGTAATTTTATCAGTATAACTTTAAATTACCCGAAAAATTAAAGGGTATCAAGCAGTGTTTTCGCTATCCAATTAATTTGAACTTTCTATGAACTCGTGGCGGGCATGCGATTAGACGAATTCTCTACCTCTTGACCTGTTTTCATTTAACTACTACGAAAATATTTATAAACATTCTACTTATAAAAAATGTTGATTAAAATAAAAATATATGATTAACAATTGTGACATACATTATTTTAAAATTTAACATTCTTGTACGTTTTATGTAGGCTTCGATAGAAATACTATTTATTGTAAAGGGTCTCAGATCGATACGTCTGGAAAATTTAATTGCACATTTTTTGATCATTACCAGGCCACCTCGAAACCATCATCCGTCAAAATATTTAAAGCAGAAATTGAGATTTCAAACTAAAATGATTTTTTTTTATCACGCGTTTTATCACATATAAGTAAGTACATGATATACGAGGTGAAAATTTCCGTTTATTTTAATGTTAATTACATTTCAATATTGGGCAGAGTTTGACATTTTTAGGTTTTTAAATATTTAAATAGGTTATGGCGATTTACTCAAAATGAAGAATATCTATTATGACTGGTTTCTGATTTAATTTAAATGTAAAATAAAGTATCTCTATCGGTATTCACATTGGCTAACGTCAATAATGATAAGATCAAAATTTTATTATATTAAAAATTTATTATATGAAAAATTAAACTGGTAGATATTTTAGCTAAGTTCGTTAACCAGCTAGACTGAGAAAAAAGAAAAAAAAACACACACACAGATGATTTTTTTTAACTCTGTACACCTAGTCTTTAAAATAGCGAAAGATGTTTCACATATAAAATACAAAATATATAATATATGAAAATTAAAACATATAATATATTAAACGTGTAATTATTATTTCACAAGACGATTAAAAGTATTAGTAAATTATTGAATATCGCGTTACATACGATGTGCGTATTGAATTTGAAATCTATTATACCGATATGTAAAGTACGTAAAGTATAACACGGGAGGGATCGATGCCTCCCGGGGCAACTCACCGATGATCGATCACCTCGAGATGAACTTTTTGTTTTACGACGTTCTGTGCGAATGATCTTTAAATAAAAGAATAAGTTAAACATCATTATTCATTTCGTATGTTCCCGTAAATCAGGCCCAGCGACAGGATGGGATTAGGAGGACAACTGTACAGGACCCGAATTCGTGAGGGGCCCCTAAGTATAGGGTCCATACTTTGTTAGATTAATAATTAGATTCAGTGGCGTAGCTACCGCCATGGGGAGCCGCCTGGAGGCCCAAGATAAACGTGTTTTAGAACAGTAACAGCTGTAGGTACCATACATTAACAGTTTTATAGGTAAAATTTAAAATGTAATATTTCTAAATGTGTAAATATAAAGAAAAATATTATTTTCTAGTAATTCCTTAATTCAATTTAAAAAAGTAAAAAGATTTCTTGGAACGGGGAAGAAAAAGAGTACCAACGTGTTTGGCCGGGGGCCGGTAATTTGTGCTACAACTGGAAGATTCTTTCAATCTTAAAGATTATGTAATAAAAATGTGTTTTTAAGTAAAGAAACCGCAGGTATTTTGTTCGCTTTATTTCATCACGTTTCGATCATTTTCTTACTCACTACAATTAAACATTTATCTCAAACAAAATAGTATTTTATTTTAGATTTTTCTTGGGGCATTGCTGCTTATAAATACAGGTGGCAGAAAAGATTTTACAAGTTAGATTTTTGAACTAATGTTTTATTTTGGGTTATGCGTGTACAGTTTACCAGTCTTTCTGCATATATTATACATCACGCCACTTTCAACATATCTTATTCAATGATGATTTTCGTGGTCCCCTGAATATATCGCACACCTAGATCAAAACTAAGACAACTCAAAGAATTTTGAGTTATTATTGTACTTGGCTACTCTATCATATATGCAATTAATTTAGCCCCAGTTCATAAAAAGTGTCATTTTAGGATACATTTATGACCTAACATGCTATTTAGTTTCATAACTTTAGTAACAAAAAAGGTTTTTATTTTTTTGTCTACTGAAAAATGACTTTTTGAGTTGTCTTAGTTTTGATCTAGGCGTGCGATATTTAGAAGCCCCTATAGCCATCAGAGAAACGGGTCCCAATATTGCTGTCGTCGAGTCAGCTGTAAATAAATTATTATACATACTTTGTTTGAAGAGTGGTGTTAAGGGATTAATAAAGAAGACTTATTTAAATACCCTTCTTAATATTATACCCACTGATAAATAATATATATTAGAATGTCGTTAAAATTATCCTTTTCGGGCAGGTGTCGGTTGTATCAGATCGTAATATATTATACTATCTACGTCACTAAGTGTCTAAAATATTATCATTACAACTACTACATTTGCCTCGCATAAAATAATATTTGGTTTAAACTGGTTCAATCGTGAAGACGTAGGACATTGTCACGTATTGAAAGAATATGTATATACATAATATAAGTTTTCGCTCTTATTAATAAAATATAATATCAAGTGATAATTATATTATTTAATATTATTCATATTCTATATATAATATAAATATAAATATTATCGATTATGAGTAAAATGAGTTTTATTAATCTTATTGAAATGAAAATGATTGATTTGTAAATAAATATGCACTTTAAATGCCTTTTATTCTTGGCTATAGGTTTAAAAGATATAACAAAATAATAATACTTCAAAACATAGCAATTGAAATTATATCGAAAGGAAATAAATACACCAAAACAAATTAATATTAGAAGAGTTACATATAATGTGAACTTCGGGAAAATAATTAAATTAAATGCAATGTCTCTTTTCTCATTAATTGAATTAAATGCAATGTACAAGGGCTAAAGATAAACTATGTCAACTGGAAAATACTGCATTACATAATTCAATGATATGCCTACAGAGCAATTAAGATGTTAGAATTTTATTCTATCAGCTCAAATTAAAGCAGAAAAAATTACGATGAATTAAAAAAAAATTTAATAATTTTTTGGTAGAATTTATAAAATTATATCCTGAAAATTCGCAAGAAACTGCTTCAAATATTTATTTATTAAAAAAAACTTTGTTATATAAAATGCTAAAGTTGTTTGTACTAATAGTACTGACATTTGGATAGACGCACCATTAACCAGTATAATAGTACTGAAATTTGGATAGACGTACCATTAACCAGTGTAATAGTACTGACATTTGGATAAACGCACCATTAACCAGTATAATAGTACTGGCATTTGGATAGACGCACCATTAACCAGTATAATAGCACCGACATTTGGATAGACGCACCATTAACCAATATAATTGTACGGACATTAGGATAGACATACCATTAACCAGTGTAATAGTACTGACATTTGGATAGACATACCATTAACCAGTGTAATAGTACTGACATTTGGATAAACGCACCATTAACCAGTATAATAGTACTGGCATTTGGATAGACGCACCATTACGCGGTATAATAATACTGATGTTTGGATAGACGCACCATTAACCAGTATAATAGTACTGACATTTGGATAGACATACCATTAACCAGTGTAATAATACTGACGTTTGGATAGACGCACCATTAACCAGTATAATAGTACTGACATTTGGATAGACATACCATTAACCAGTGTAATAATACTGACGTTTGGATAGACGCACCATTAACCAGTATAATAGTACTGATATTTGAATAGACGCATCATAAACTAGTATAATTACATCATGATCGAATACCTCTTAACACCTATAATATGTATGTATTTGGGATATGTGCATAATTATTGTGAGACCAGAAATAATCACACTTGAGTGATAAAGTCACGTACTATTGTGCAGTGACGATTAATATCGTCGTTAATATGTCAATAAAAAAATGAAAGGACAATTCTTTCTTTAAAAAAATTACCTTTCCTTTGTGTCAGTGATGTTTTCACTACGGCTTAATTATCAAAAATAATTTATTTGTGAACGTTTCTATACTAAGACAACAGCTGTCACAATTCAATTTCATACGCCTTACTGAAATAATGATCTTTGATTTCTTTGGATAATAACACGGTAATTTTACTACATTTCCTGATTCTAAAATTGTTCTCAACTAATTTTAAAAAATTTAATATGGCACCCGTTCGAAATTATGCAAAACCGTGTGCGAGGGACATAATTACATTTTGTATTGTAATTCTCTGATGAGATCATAATATTTCGACTTCGCCCGATGAAATAATTATTTTACAGAACTTGCGACCTCGAAATTCTAACGAATAAATAAATGATGGCTTTCAAGGAAATTCGAAAACACGTTTAGGTAATTCTTCAATTCTTTGAATGTACACCTGCGTACTAACAAACATTAATTAAAGCTCTTAAATATAATATATAGCAACGTCTTCCTTATTTCAGAATGGCATTAGGAAAATTTATGTACGTATGGCAACATGCATGGAAATAAATAATTTCTCAGTAGGCCGCATATAATCTCGATATAGTAGATTTGAATTGTAGACGTCAAACTCTCAAGTCAGCCTCTACTTCGGCCGCAGGAAGGGTTGTAGAACGGACCGGTCGTTGTCAGAAGTCTAAGTTTAGTAAACGGGCATTTGCGGTGGCAAGCCCAGAAGCATTTTGCTCTGCGTCATAAGAAACGGTGCATCAGAGACTTTTAGAAAAGGTTAAAAACGTACATATTCAAAAAAATCATTACAATAAGTTCAAATAACAATCTATAATTTTAAATACAAAGATAATTTAAGACTATAAACAGTTTATGTGTAAAGCGCTCTTGAGATTATTTTTTTACGAAAATGGGGCTATAAAAATGATTCAATATTATTTATATTAACCGAAGTTTATTCCACCTACTAATAACATTAGCCAAATTATATATCATTTGCTCATAAAATAATAATTATTAACTCCGCATCTACATTCCAATCGACAACTTCTCTGAAGTAAATTAATAATTGAACATTATTTAAATACGCCAATTTTCGTAAAGAATTATGGTGAATTGGTAATTTCTGACGCAGTTTTGCTTCACGAAAAATATGTTTTTGAAAATACCCAGGTATCGAGAATTTAGATTTTGTGACTTGTTGATATTTCAGGACATGTATTCTGATTTTTAAAATATTGTATTTATTATCGTTTGGCATATTTCAATAATTATTGCTTTGTAACATTACATTATTGTATTAAACATAATATTATACAATTTTAAGCACTTCAAAAAAATAGCGGCGATGTTTTTCTTTGACGTGCTTGTGGTCTAGTGGTTGCGATACTCGCCTACTGATCTAGTGGTCGGGGGTTCGAGCCTCGTTCCAGGAGGCCATCAATTCAGTGCTATTTTCATAGCACAAATGCTTAGCTTAGTTTGAAAATAGTAAGAATATTGATGTGACACGTATTCCATTTATCACTATTTAAATTAAAAAAATTAAGAGTCATTTCCAATTTGATGTTTGTCTTTTATTTCGCAAACAGGTTTTCCAGTTGTTTTAATAATCTGACAATTCCTTTCAGTTTCGAAAACTGTTTTGGGGTATTGGTAATATTTTTAAATTCATAAATTAATTCGCATGCGACCTCTGTTTTAGTTCAAGAGGAGCACGGGTCTCGAATGAATAGACTAGACACAGATAAAAATTTTGAATTTTTTTCTCGAGAACAACCAGTAAATAATTGTTTTAGTGGATGCGATGTATACTTCAAATTAAAATTAAAATATTACCAAAACAACCAACTACAACTCAACAAAAAATATCATCCAAATTATTCTTAAACATAATATTAGTTTTTAATGTCATATACCTTTACCATACCATGCTAAAAATATTATACGCGGCCATGCTGTCAACTCGTGTTACTGCAAGAAATTTGAGTTTTTTTTAACATTTTAAATGGGAATAAAATGCTTTTACAAGTTTAAATGGCTTTAAAATAGTTAATGTCACAGTTAATATAAATATAATAAGAAATAACAAATACAATAATTAAATACGTTAATTTTATTCTCAAACATTATTCTTGTACCGCATTCGTCAAAAGACCCATCTAACACGATCTTCATCTTTATCTCTCATCATTAAAATTAATTTGTGATCTTTTTCATGTAGTACAGGTGGTATTTTTAACGCAGATATCACGCGACGCATCAATTTAATATAGCATTCAATTAAAAAATGATTCACTTCACATAATTGGTTTTTCACTACTCATTTCTAAGTGCAAATGATTTTTTTAGGACTAGGTAAAATGTAAGTTTTACATTGTGCATATTTATAGAAATACGATTTAACTGGCTCGGTAGACTAGGGCTAGAGAAGGGTTAAAATGTAATTTTTTTTAACACAAATATGCGACATTTCATCATCAACTTCCCTTTTAAAATAAAACTGTACCCGGTGACGGCTACAGTGTCACCAGGTCAAAAATGTTTTCGCGACGTAGTGTTAGATAAAAAAGCATGTTTGCTTATGTTCTTCTATTCAACGTCAAAGACCTCTCACTTATGTAAACAGCAATCTAAAGCTTCAAGTTTCTAAAGGTCCGTTTTTCACCCAAAGCCAATCCGCGTTATTATAAACTTTATCATTTAGCAAAAAGACTCCATTAAAAATAGTTTAGTAAACGCATTTGCAGTTGCCAATCTGATCGACGGGCAACCGGTTTACGGTCAGCTTTTATTAATGGATTTAGAAACCCGATCTTCTCCGCGATACGGACTATACGAATTATACGCAGTTTCGATTGGGGAATAAACAATATTTAATATAAACAAGTTTTTCGATATTAATTGTACACTTTATTTATGAATGTACACCGAAATCGAAATGCCGAGCATAAAAACATTTTAAATTGAATTCATTATCACACAGAATTAAATTAATTTCTAGATAAATGTCACACAATAATTATAAATATGAATTAAATATATTAATTAGAAAGATATACATATAAAATCAATTTAATCGAAAAATATTATTGTTGCGCCACCGGGATTCGAACCTGGATCTCTTTCCTAACCGGGGAAGGTGCTTTATCCAACTAAGCTACAGCGACAATATTTTTAGCGACAATTTTCGACCCTATATGTTACCTTTTTGATATTGATACATTTAATCGTTCCATCATTTTGACAGAGCCATCTACCTTATTTTTACAGAATCTCAAATACCTTTGAGTAAACTGATAGCAGACGCCAGAATTATCAATTCATTTTTATTAAATTTTGGACACATTGATACAACTTTATTATTTAATTGAATAATTACAACTTCACAATAAGAATGTGTTCTCCTAAACAATAATTATAGTTGAAAAACTATGAAATTGTTCATTTTAGGATATGCACAATAATTAAAATAAATATTTCTAGCCTGGAAAATAATTTGATACAGGTATCAATTGGTTGCATGATTTTAAAAAGCGTTACATATTTTTTCAAAATCAAAAAAAATGGAAGATACAGTGATGATCGACATTTTAATAAATAACTTGGTAACAAGTGATATTTATTAGATTACTGCATTACTGATCTATTGTTAGTATTACTGACAGGGTTTTCATTACGGGAACGTGTAAATATTTTTACAATCCAAAATCGGTATGAGAAAAAAAAAATTTCCACGATATTCATACGTTATCAAATTTATTTTAAATGTATTTTTGATTAACCAGAGTTAATCAAAAATACATGTAACAGATTACTCATAACAAAATAAAGTGCACTGTCTGTTGTCATCTTGTGTACTGAGGAGATAAATAATCTCTTACATAATAGTATTAAGTAAGCTCATAGCAATCATGGCTTGTTAATAATTTTTTGACAGTAACGGGCTATAGTTTATTATGAGCAATCCTGCTGCAGATAAGATTCTCTTCGCCTACACACTTTTTGCTCATTGAGGCTGATATTCCTTTCACAAATTCCCCTCCATTTTCGTTTCTTTTTAATCTCAACATGGGTAATACTTTAACGGACCTTTTCTTTAAATATGAAGAGTATTTATCGGAAAATATACAGTTATCTATAATTTCCATATATTCCATAATAATAATAATCACCTACATCTTAATATCTCCAAGTGTTAATCTATTAGTTTTACAAAAAAAAATTATCCTATGAAATTTTCGTACTCTATCAGCGATGTTGACTTGGTATCAGTTAGGAGATCAATGATCTGTGTGTAATATTTGACAGTAAATTATCATTCATTCCCCACATTGATTCGATAACTAATAAAGGTCTCAAAATGTTGAGATTTGTTTAGCTTATAAAGTCTTCTACACTTCTCTAGTCGGACCTCAGGTAGAATATAATTCAATCACATGGTCGCCTCACTTAATTGTTCACTCGACGATGGTTAAAAGAATCCAGAGAAAATTAAAAGAAAAAAAGATTCATTAATTTTAAATGAAATATACGCTCTGAGGATATAAATTATGATTATCTCCTTAGCTGTCTAAAATTATTAAAATTATCAATGAAATGTACGATAACCGACCTTATATTTCTATACAGGATCATCAATGGTATGATAGACTGCCCCCAGATTGTTGGTGTACTTGACTTTCACGGACCATTGACTTTATGGTGAAAATAGCTAAATATTAAGTTAACAGAATCTTCATATTTTATAGAGCCCCTACGTAAATTTTCACTGTAGCTGTATAAATTTTAATGCGGAAAAAAATGAGATAAAATCTGGATTTTTATTTACCTAAAACATAAATTCACAACAAAATTGTAAAAGCTACGTAGAAGAATATCATACATGGCAGCTTCGGTAACTCAGTGTACTTACTACATATTTATAAAACAAGAAAACCTAAATAATTAAACACTTTTTCGGCTTTGTAAAGTATACTAGTTAGAACGGTGACCTTGCATGCTATGTCTGGCATGTAATTTTAGGTAGTATTGTAATATATCTTCTATATTATATTAATATATTTTTTATTTGATTCATGGAAGAGAATGTGTTCCGTACAGGAAACAATAAAGAACACAAGAAGGTTCACCGATCACAGCTTTCTCTCAAACCTGGCTATGATGAATGATGATTAAGACGTCGAAAAAATTAAACCAAAATTGTATCAATAAAGTAACTAGGCGGCAAAATCGAAAATGAGTTCCCGCCTACATAATACCCTGTTTTTATTCAGATACATAACAATACATGCAGTCATATTTGCAAGTATCTACTCGGCGACAGGTCGCCTCTATGATGTTTTACTAAGACGTCTTTGTTTTCCTGAAATCTATCTCACGGGTTTTTTTGGCGCCACGCCGATGATTTCCTTCACACACACACTTTCAAATTTCTGACACGTATCAATTAATTGGCGCCTCCTCGGCGAGTAAAATTGTGCGATGCAGAATGTTTGTTAGAATGGCAAATGATAGTTCTTTTATTATGTCATATGTTACAGGCACACAAGTCCATGCATCAAAAATGATTGTAGATGAAAGTATGAGTTGGAGTTGAAGAGTTGCAAATGTGTATGAAAAGAGCCGCATGCGGCTCGCGAGCCGCGGTCTGCCGATCCCTGCACCAAACCAACATTTTGATTTATTTTATTATCCAGGTATATACTACATATGTTTATTTGTCTTTGGACTGTGTCCGTCTCACTACAGAAATCTGTATTGACGTAACATTCCACACTTCTCATTCATTAAACTTTCGTGTAATTATTGTATATGAATGAGAAAAGCGGTAACATCTGCGTAATATATTTTAATCGTCGATTTGTTAGTATATTATTTTAATTAAATAAACGTCACCAATCAATCGTCGTATTGAATAATTCATTATTAAATCAGATTTTCATTGATTATGCTGTTTCAAAAAAAATGAATTATCAAATTTGGTCCATAGATGGCGATGGTGTAGTGATACTCGAAGCGAATCCATGTACTAACATATATAAAACGTTCAAAAGTTTTATACATGTGGAGATTGAGGGGTGAGAATTGGTGAACGTATATATAAAGTGATCACTTACGCCAGCCGAAAACAGGTCGTAAGCCCTGTAATTATCCTATATATTAATATATATTTTTCCTTAAATATAATAAAAAATAGCTTCGTTTCTATAAGATGTATGACATTTATTTAATTCATTATGATTTATCATGTCAAAACTATTGAATCGGTTAAGAAGTAGAAGAAGAAGAGGACGAAGTTAAATAAAAGGAAATTGTGCATTTTTCAATTTAAAAAAAATCTCACTTACGGCTCTTTTATCTTCAATTTTATCTTGGTGATAAATATAATAAATTCGATAACTAAGCAACCTATATTTGAAAAATTCTTGTCCTGATAAGCCAATATTTTTAGGTCCTTGACAGGAGGATGGACTTCATTTGAAAAGTATACTCCTCTGGAGTTTAGAGTAAGTACTTTTCATTGGACCAGTATGATCCATGAACTTTGCACAGACTTACCATTTCTTTAAATAGAATAGATTATCAAACACTTTACATAATCATTGTGAAATAATTGTGTTTCTATAAAGCCAAGAAACTAGTTAAATTTTTTCAAATGGATAAAGAAACAATATTTGAATAGGTCCAAGAACACACAATTACCTACAAAGAAACTGTTATTAAACAAATAATAGATTTCACAAAAAATATATAAATTAGTTTCTCATTATGACGTATATGCTGTTTCAGTGAATAAATTATCAAATTTATTTCGATTAACATATTAACTGTAAGGATTCTGAGTACATGTCATACCTTCCTGGCTCATTAATAAATGACGCAAAAGTGTCCTTAACATAAAATATCCGTAAAATAATACAGCTTACGTCAAGTGATTTGTAATTATTGTCAATGTGTGTATTTTATTATATGTCTTTTTTACCTCCTTGATACTCGGCATAGAACCTTCAACTATTAGGGAAAATAATATGAAAGAACTGGAAGAAGGGGGCTAGAATGATCATTTAATTATATACTGTCTTCTATAGTTGGGCTAAAAGTTACTTCACAATTTGTAATTTATACCTATAACCTTTTGTATACAAGGTGGCCCAAAAAAAGTGAGAACATCTTGTAACACACGAGTTATTTCAAAACATAATATAATTAATTGTAATTCTTAATGTAATTTTTTTTGCATAATATTTAGTTAATCAAAAATCTGCTGGGTTTAAATCTGGGCTGTTCGGTGGCCACATACATGGCTCGATGAAATTAACATTCTCGATGAAGAAAGTTGATTGTATTTCTGGTTGTGTGAGATGGAGCTCCATCCTGCTGTAATGTCCAGTTATGCTGTAATATCTAGCTGTACTCCAGGCTCGACTTTGAAACTCTTTCATCATTTTTCTAGCACTCCGATGTTTTTCAATTCTTAAATTTTTGATCAGAATACGCTCTTCTGCAGTGATTTTTGTCATTCTGGGCAACAATTTGAAAAAAACAAATATAAACAATGGGAAAATTAATAATCAAAGATTGCGACCGGAAATTGTCGAAATAAAGCGTAATATAGGTAAACAGGTAAGTAAGTAAATTAGTAAACTATTTAATCCATTGTTGATATAGTTAAACTAATTTTGATGTAATTATACCATATTTTACGAAATGTTTTCACTTTTTTTGGGCCATCCTGTGCGTATATATTTTTTAACATGATATTTTACATAGCATGGATATTTTTTTTACTTTACATGAAACGCAAAGTGACTTATAAACTGAAATTAATAATAATTTATTGTAAAGGCAAAAACTATTTTGTTAAAAAAATCAAAGTTTTATTATAATAGTGAATATTAATTTACGAATCTATAAAATAGCCACTCAAACATCGTAGAAAGAGGTACAACTATAATTTGAACCGCGTCAAACTATCACTGTATTGTTCGCTAACTATCTTTAATATATCACACTGTTCGATAAGATATCCTCAATGAAAATATTGATTTCTTAACCTTAAGCTGTCTATTTAATTATCGAGCAAACAACCAAATGCAGTATATTACCTATACGGACGCTTCAAGGTAAATATACAAACGTGATACATAATTCTAAAAACATGTGCGGAACGGAAACCGCGCCATGACAACTCGTCCATATTATACCTATTCACATGACACCTTATATGTTATCAAATTAATATTTCAATTACTTTAAAAGTGTACCGTACTATTTATGTTTCACTATTCCATAGAGGGCCTAGGGTCACCATATGGTATCCAAAAATAAGACATTTTCTCCTTTTACAAACTAAAGTATAGTGTCCTCCTTCCATCTTAAATATCTTCCAGATTATATTCGGTGACTGTTGAACCAAAGAGTCGTTATCATCGGTGATTTTATTGCTTCGATAATACGATATTTAAAATAATGAGCTCAAAAGTGTTGATTGAATTTCAACTTATATTCATGTCCACATATAAGAATGCAAATATGATCAGTTTTGAGGTCTTAACCTATTTTCAGTATTATCAATGACCACTGTAAGATGAGGGAAATTAAAAATAAATAAAAACATTGTAAATTAACAAAAATTATCCATAAATTGAAATAATAGCTGATGCAGTTGGAACTTTCAGCTCTTGCTATTTCCTTTAATATCCGTTAAATAGAGTTGGTGTGTATGGAAGAAATAAAGAATAATGTATTTGGGACCCTTTTCACGCAACAACTCAAATTAGCCCAAAATGTTAGTTGGAACCTAGTTACTCTAAGGGGTCAAATAAGTAGTACTATACTATGAGATTCTTAACATAGTATATGTTTTAACGGAGGCTCAATAGCGGGAAGGAAGGAAATAGCGTTAAAAAATTTCGAAACATGAAAATGTAAAATGTGTCATATCAATAGGACCCATTTTACATTGATTATTTTAATTCACGAGTAGACTGCACTAATTATATTGAATTTTGTAATTGTTACGGGTATTTAGTATCATTGTAGACACAAACAAGGAAGAAATACGTAGGAAAAAATATATTCTATTGAGGGATAGTATGATATATAATTTCAGAGATATGTACCGCGTTTTATGATGACGTTAATATTATTTTTCATACGTAATAAAAACATTTTTACTTTAAATTATTCTCCACTTCAATTGATTTCATTGTAGCTTATCATCTTTTTTCATTTTTGCATTTGGTAACCCTGATCAAGGCTAACGCGTGATTAGTCGGATAATTCCACAGAGAAAATAATTCCATTAATTAGTTGAACGCCGGTAAATTTTTAAACGTGACGTATTAATGACATGTAAAGAAAATATTTACTTAGGATTTACATAACCTAACGACTGCTAAAAATATTCATTTGTATTTCTTCTCTATTGGAAATATATTCCTTTCACGCGACACATGTTCATTTGAAATTCCTAGCGTTAGCAATACCTTATTATATTAACAAAAGTTCCTTTTCAGACGGACGGCTTGTGAGACATTACCTATTTGAAATGGCGTCGATACAATTAATAATATTTTGGACACCTTTTGTGTGTTCAAATGTTTTAAAATTATTTCTTGTCTTGGTAAAATAAATATCTCTTAACTCCGTTTATTTGTATACCTTTTTAAAATATGATGCAAGAATATTATTATTCTTCGAAAATTTTTATAGTTATATGGCTTAGATGGCGGTACATGGATATTTATAATAAGTACCTCAAATCAATGTACATAAATCAATTAAAAGCCAGACACATCAAATAAAATGAATGGTACAAAAAATTATATAAACAAATACCTATATTCTACCATGAATTTTTTCACATAGTCTAGAAATGATGGAATAAATTTCGAAACGTTATTATTTTTAAGCCTTCAGTAATCGTATCTTTGAATGGAGTAGAGTATAAGCGAAATTACTAACATAAATCTCAGTTTATGTCAGTAATTTCGTTACTGAATTTCTCAGTCAGTAACGACTGCTCGCGTGCACTGAAGATAACTTCGAGATCGCTACTTGACATCTTATAGAACGAGGCAGATCTCATTGACGATATTGGCTGCACTTCATCAATATGTTTGATGATTACAGACATAAATAATTTATTCGTTTTTAATTACATTTTTAACGACTGAATATACTTGTAATATTAAGTTTACATAGTAATATTATTATGTCATTCATTAGAATGTTTACAGAATGTGGAGTTATTTATTATTTATGAAGTAAAATGTATTATAAAAAAAAATCAAAAGTTGCAGCAATTATTTTATTAAAACCTTTTACATTTTACGATTTCTTTTTGAAAAGTAAATCCAATACAAATTACATTCATCAATTAGAAAGATATGCAAAAAACCAATATATCTAAAATCTGTATACCTATCATTTTAATTGATTAATTTAATTTGTATTAAAAATACCACAGAACTATGTTTTTAAATTCCAACTTTACAATAAAAATGTGTTTTCATTAAAAATTAAATATTATTTTCCCCGGATAGGAAGAATTCCGAGTTCGTATCCTAGCAACCAAAATTAACTTAAATTCAACTCAACCAAATTATTTAAAAAAAAATAGAGTTTTTCTGTAAGTATATCTTTTTAATTAATTTAATTTGTATTAAAAATATCAAAGAAATTAATTTTGAAATAACAAATTCACAACAAAAATAAATAAAAGTAAATTATTTTTTATTGACTGTAGTCTCTCGCGAGACTGAGAGAAACTATCGAGTGGAGTTTGAGTTGATTGACACTTCGACGTTTAGTGTTTACACAATGCTCTGCATGAGAGCGAGGATAGTTTGTCGTTCTCAGAATTGTGCAGCATTGTGAGAGCAAAATCGTTGTACCAAAGATTTGCTTATTACGTGTTAAGAATAGTACATTTTTGGAAACCACTCTTAAATTGACATTGAATAAGAACATGTATATTACATAAGGACGTTTGTTAATTCTTGCACGAACCTGTAGCAATGGATCGTAAAGAAACGTAACTATGTATATTTCTTTGTTAAATTATTCCGGTTACGAAGCAATATAGTTTTTGCTTCTCTTGTTCTTACCCAACTCTGGTTCCCGCCGACCCGACGCTGGTATCGACCATCTTAAGTTTAAAGTTTTTGAATATCAATCATTGCTCATTTAATATTCAGCTTGGTTCGCTTTAAATTGTTCGTCAGAGTCAACAAGCGGAAGTGCTGTCGATACTAACAATATACCTTCGAAGGATGTAGTACGTCTGATTAAGCAGTTTTCTGAAACACGCCGTTTTTTATAATTTTCGGACTTTTTCATCGGACTTAACTGAAGTGGAACCTTCCGGCAAATATGGAAAAAATACAAGGTTTACTATTATTCGTCAAACCATAACGACGCAATTACATTCTAATAGACTGGTTAAAAACTTTATATGCAAATTTTTTAATGAACGCGTTCTGGAATGCATTTAGTGTCCCTCGTATGTTCCTTGATATTTTAACAACTTAAATATACGAGTACATCGCAGGGCATCACGTTATTAATATGGTTTATATTTTAACTACTTTTTACTTATACATCAACCTCTATTTTTTTTAACATTTGGATAATTTTTTTTAGAATATTTATAATTATTAAGGAAAACACATTCTAAGTGTAACATATAGGTTCGAAAATTTGTCTTCAGAAATACTGTCGCTGTAGCATAGTTGGTAATGCACCTTTCCCGGATTGTAAAAGAGATCCAGGTTCGAATCCCGGTAGCGCAACAACAATATTTTTCGATAAAATTGATTTTATATGTATATCTTTATAATGAATACGTTTGATTAGTATATTTATAATTGATTATATACATAAAACTTGCCGAAATTTCAAATTGATCGACAATTAAATACGGTACTTCGATTAAAAAAAAAGTATTTATACCTACCTACTTAACTAACTATCCTATCACCTCACTCTTCGATCCTGACTCTCGTCTCATTCAAATTTTATGATATTTATATATGATATAATTTCTGATACTTCAACACTGGCACTGTCGTATATCTTTCTTACCATCCTCTTCTCATTCATCCATTCTATACTACCAAATCACCTAAGTTACTATTAATAATTTGTAACATTTAACAACAGATCTTTCTTTGCTAAAATGTATATTTTATATGGATTCTAGCTGTATAAATCAATTTTGAAGATCTCATGCGTTACTCTAAACAGTTTTTTAACTACTTCAAAGTTTGTGAGGGTAATTTTTAAAATTTCGCGACAACCACCACGACTGCAGGACTTAAAATTAAAAATTAGACAAAATACCTTATTTAATCCACTATTTATTAATTATTCTACATGTTTCGATACCTATGGTATCTTCTTCAGGAAACAATGTATACTAAAATTAAAAAATACAAGCATAGATAAAAAAAAACTATAAAATGGTGAATAAGTAAGTACTTATACGAAAACAAATTTAAAAGGCGACTATTTGCAAAAAAAATTTGGTTATTTAATTATTAATAAATAGTGGTTTAGACAAATTATTTTATCTAATTATTAATTTAAAATGAGGCCACAAAGTAATTTTAGAAATATTGAAGAAGTTAAAATTAAAAGTTTAACAAACCGGAACGATCGATAATATCCGGTATTTTACACTTATTTTTGATCAAAATGTATACATTTGCATTATAATACCATAATAGGTAGATATTATTGTATAATTCTATTGTAAAACATACATTTATTGATAAATTATTTAATAATTCAATTCAAAATAACGAATAAGAGCCATAATTGAAATTGAAAGAAAGTGGATTTGCGAAAATTCTACAAACCGGTGCGGCGTACCGGTTTGCTCCGGTCTATTCCGAGCCCTGAGTAAATGTTGGTCCTATACTATGGACCA
Organism: Eubasilissa splendida; assembly: GCA_031772225.1. NCBI lineage: Eukaryota > Metazoa > Arthropoda > Insecta > Trichoptera > Phryganeidae > Eubasilissa > Eubasilissa splendida. The sequence goes on along the minus strand of CM062853.1, from coordinate 12,461,064 downwards.
TTTAAAGTATACCATTTAATGATGATTTATTACAATTAGTGAATTCTGCCTTGAGAGACCATTCTTTATTCTAATTGCCTAGAAAGTGTCATGTCTTATATAACAATTAATTCGGCGCCTCGGAGTCATGGCAGGTTCCCGAGTAATTAACGACTCGCAATATTGGGTTGTGCTTCATTAGATAATGAAGATCAAAATCAAAATCACGTGGTCATCCTTGAGATGAATAATGATGTGAAAAAACAAGATTTTTTCGAATTACTTACCTTTAAAAAAATCGAGTTGAATCATAAAATAATAATCTTATTCTAAAATGTACGTATCTTGAATAACCAACGTTTATAATGTATGCATCTTTAAACCATGCGTAAAAACACGAAATCGAAAGACAGGTCTAAAGCAAGGCCTGGAATATTAATCCAGTTATTTTAGATTCAATAAAAATATTATACAAGACATATGTTAATTCATAATTAATAAATTCAATAATTAAATTATTAAATTAATTTATGTTTTGCAATATAATTGTGTAAATTTATGTCATTATTCAGAGTTAACGTTAATCGTAAATCAATTCTCCTAGAATAGCAATAAAGTGCTTTAAATGTAAGTAATATTATATTTATTTTATACAAGTCTTTTTCATCATATCGTCTTCGTCTTCTTTATCTGGAAAACCAGTTTTGCTCCCGTGGGGGAGCAATGGGCATTATATAAAATTTATATATAATATATTCTAGATTCTAGGATAGCATGATTGCTGTATATAATACAATTACAAAATAATTCAATTTTATAGACAGAAAATGTCTTTGGATGGGCTAACCCCTGGTTATTTTTATAATATTTATTTAAATACGATAGATGTATCAATTTGAAAAGTGAAACATATAAGTTCGAAAATTTGTCGTCAATGCACTGTGTTGGTGAGCATAATATTTTAATCCATTTTCCCCGGATAGGAAGAGATCCAGGTACGAATCCCGGTAGCAACCGAATCATCGTTCATTATGTAGAAAAAAATGTAACATATAAGTTCTAATAATAATTTGTATCTAAAAAATAGTGCAGCAGAAGCTAGTTGAATAAAGCAACTCCACCGTTAGGAAGAGATCCAGGTTCGAATACCGTACGCAAAACAATATTTATTCTGATTAAATTGATGTTTACGAGAGTTGTGAATCTTTATAATTAATATATTAAATTGATATTAATATATTAAATGTTTAATTATATTTTTATACAGTGTTGGGGTAATTGGTGAAAATGGATCTTTGATATAAATAACGTAAGTTTTTCATTTAGCGAACTAACGATCGCCACTGGCGAAGGCAGTGGTTTTACTTATTTTAAGACATATACGTAGTATATAATGTAGTCAGTCTGATCACACTTATCACGTATGTATGCGCTCGTGCAGTGAGTAATACATAATCATGAGAACGTGCCACATAAATATATTCCACTTAAATGGAGAGCAATACGCTTTCACTGAAATCTTGGCCCTACGCATCTCTGACATTTTACTTTGTAAGAATTCATGCTACTAACTTTCCAATTGATTATATTTGTATAAAAAAACTTAATTGCAACGATGAATTCACAACATCTAAGAACAGAGCCGCCCAAAGATTTACGGAGGTCCAGGCCAATGTAAATTTGGGGGGCCCAATATTAAAAATAAACAATACATTTATTAGATAACTAGGTAAGAGGGTTATAGCCTTAATAATATTAGTAAAAGAAAAAGGTATTTTTTATCCATATTAATTGAAATGTAATAGTTTGTATTATTAACGGACATTTAGACAAGTGAAAAGTCTGTTTTAATATACTATTATTAATTATTCTTCTTCTTCTTCATTCCTTCACGACATAAGCTAAGGAGGTTTAACTATGCCCGCCTCAACACAGAATTTTTCTAGTGAGACGGGCACAGGACAAACACTTTTTTACATTTGTATCATATAGTTACTAATAAATATGTCCTCGGGCGACAGATTAAAGGGGGCGCCAAAACGGGATATTTAATTGGTCAACAGCGTATGGTGAGGCACCATTTGGATAGTTCATCCCCGGGAGCCAAATATCCTAGCAACTCCTCTGCTGTAACCTTTTAACTACCAACTCTATTTGAAGTTGTAGACGCCGCATAGGGCAAGACTAGGCTTTGAGGGCCTTGACTCATCTATCAAAATTTGGGACCACACCTGTCCACAGATGGCGAAATGATTTAAAAATATTACTTTAATCCCTGCAAGTTTGCAAGGTTCAAAAGTGTGTGTTAACACGCTTATAGATTAGCGTGTTAACGCGTTCATGGCATTTAAAATGTTAACAGATGAGACAAGGCTCGTCCCACGACACTCCATAGGTTTCAGTCCTGGGTTGATCTTATGGCCCGTGTCCACGGAAGAGATTTAATTTGTAGAAGACTCTGATTCAATTGTTGAAGAGGGGAGGGATAATGGCTGAGCCCTCTTGTCTCTGACATGTAGGTAACAAAAATGGTGTAAGATTTTTTTGGGGGATCCTATTCGGGGAAGATGGTGAAATTGTTGTATTTTAATTTTTTGTATAATTGTATAAATAGTAGCAAAAAATTTTTTTTTTATATTTAATCAATTTTTTTTGTTTGATTTTGTATTTTTTACAATTTTTTTGTTAGTGAAGTTTCGTAATCTTTTTATAAATTATGTTTAATAGGGTCCAGAACAGGGTAAAGAAGCGAAATGAGATGAAGATGATGAGGATCAGATGAGGGATCATATAGGCCGAGGGAGTTTATGGAGAGGTATGGGATGGAAATTAATTTAGAATAAAATTTATAAGATAAATCGTGTATGTGTCGTTTGAGTTAGGGTATGTTTGAGCCTCTGAATGATTGTGTTTCTAACAAGCTAGGGTGAGTTTATGATTCTCTTAAGGATATAGCTTTGTTTGGATTCTAAAACTTTTGTGTTACTTGAACCCCAAATGGGACTTGCGTATGTGAGTATAGGACGGATGATGGCTTTATACAAAAGTAATTTGTTTTTTAGGGATAGTGAACTGTAGGAATTTAGGAGAGGGTAAAGTCTATTGTAGGAGTTATAGAAGACATAACTATCATAAATAGAGCTCACTGTGATTGGATTTGGATGCAGGATTGAGATATTACTACATCGTACCATCCACGAGATACGTAACATCAATCTCCAGTAATATATTTCTAATCGTACACGTCTAACTTCCACTTGTCGCTGTTGTGACAAGAGAGAGGCAACATTATTTCGATTGTTTGATTTTACATATCCTTGAAGATGCTTCACAGGGACTTTAGCCAGTTAAATTTGTCTTCATATTTCCTGTTCACTGTCACTGATGTTCATAAGCGCGCCCAAAAAATTACCTCGTAAAACTAGGCACCTACCTACATCCTGCTATTTTAGAAGTACAAACATATGTGGTGACACTTTAGCACGATCTACAATCAATATTTTATGTTCTAAGTAGGTTCATTTCAAAGCTAAACCGCTTTCCTATTATTGATTACAAGTGTTAAAATTGTCATAAAACGCTATGTACTTCTTCTGCGGAATTAAGACTGATCACAGCGATCTGGTCACCGCGGAAAAAATGAATATTTAACAAAAAAAATTTTTTTTAGATGGGCTACTCGCAACTGTTTCTATATTTTACAACATTAATAAAAATCACTTTAGAAAACGTATTTATTGAAATCTTATGTTTATAATATTTGTAATCAAGTAAGACAATAAAAAATTTACTACTGATTCTAAAGTCCAGGAAGTGCGCCTGATATTTTTCAAATGTTCAATTTTTAAACACTGATTAATTAGTATAATGAGGTAGTGGAGTAATTTATTTTAATTTTATAAAAATATTCCTTGAAAAATCTCATTTACAAAACTGATAGAATTTTTTCGATATCTTGAAATATGGCAGAGTTTCAGATGTTTAAAGTTGCGTGTTTTAAAAACGATCGGTGTATACCACACGAGAGATGTGACGTCACATCTTCCGTATCAACAAGTCGGTACTCGACACTCTAGTACAAATATTTTTAGTACTGGCCGGTACGTGCGAGAGATGTGACGTCACAACGGTGGATATTGATAATCCGAGCGTTTTTCAACAAACCCAAATTTGAACGCCAATATCTCCAAAAGTATTACACATATTTAAAAAATTCAAAAAGCATGGTAATATGGACTTTTTTTAAACATACTACAAAACCTTATTTCTGACATGCTCTACTAGCTCATTACTGTAACGATAAAAATATTTAAATTAGTCTCTTGTTTTTTCCAAATACCTCTATAAAGTAGATAACTGGACATAGTAAGGTAATAAACATGACGCTTTTGAAATGTGGTGCTGGAAGCGAGTGCTAAGAATTCTTTGGACAGCAATACGTTATATTTCCTTATTTTTGTAACAATTAAGAACGCAAGGTAGATTGTCTACGATCTGTCTGAAATGTATCCTTTGGATTTCCGAACACATAGCCAGCAAAGGGGATGATAACATGAAAAAAATGGTACTGGCTGGAAAGATGGCAGCGAGGAAGAAGGTGATCTCCAACTTGATGACATGATCAGATCTAAAATGTTATTGGCTTCCCGATTACAACAGGTCACCAAATTGCTGGTTGTAATAAAGGAGTAGGAGAATCGTCACGGACTTCGATAAATCACTACGCATGGTCCTCAGTAATGAGACAACCGACTGGAAAAGAAGAAGAATAATGAGAAAGGATCAATACCACATTAATCTTTCCTAAGAAATTTTATATTTAATCAATATGATGATACAGCGTGCTATATATCAATTTGCGTCTCTTTCAGGTTACATCGCGTTTTTTGTAGATGGTGTCCTTGAAGAAATCTAGACCGATGTTTCGGCACGTTTCGCATACTCAACGGTGCGAGATTTACATCTACCGAAACTTTTTGAGGCAACGCCTTGACAATGGCACGCACATCGAAATATCTAAATTTCCTCGAGGAAACCATCTATAAAAAATGCGATCTAACATGGACGAGATGCCAATTCCATACACTAGTGCTCGCGGAAATATTAAATTAAGCATATACAGAATGTAACAGACCCAGTCCAAAATATTTTATAGGTTATTACGAATTGAAAATGTTCAAGGAATATGTGTCTAAACTCAACCATGTAAGTGATATAAGTATTTAAAAAAAATCATAATTATGCAATTATTTAGATTAGTTGAAATAATTTATCGATTTTAAATTGTACATTGAATACAAAAAAATAGAGGTCAACGAATTTCGAGGGGCCAGACTATTTTTCGGTAGATGATTTAGAGCCTGAAGCAAGGATGCAGATTAATAATGAATAAATTTCGTAAATATTTTTTGCAAAAATTTCAAACAATAACATTTTTCGTAACAGTGTATCCACCCATAAAATATTGTGGACACTATTGTGTTACACTCTGTATAATTGGATTTCAATATATTTACTTAATTATAAAATACAACAATTTTATACCCTACTTCAGCAATAATATTTTAGAGTAAATTTCATACGACACGGCAGAATAGCCCAGAAAATAAAATATACATGTTCACCCATTCTGCTAGTTACAAGGTACAAGCCGAGCCGACTTGCATTGCGTTAACGGACCCCGCCGATGATCGAGCTGTATTCGAACGAGTCGTAGATTCGTTAATATTTATATGTGCATACATTAAAAAAAAACCAACCTACCTTGAACGTTTTACATCGACCTATAGTGTTTTTGTAAAATATAATACTAATACATTGTGCTTTGTGTCTAGTGCAGGCTGTGATTATTTTTAAATTCTGTCGAATAAATTATATTTTTTAACATATTTTGTTATTCTTACACGGTTATCTGTTTATTTCATATATTTGAAAATGTTGTTGATAAAAATGTTAAACAATTTATGAACGTGTATTATTTTTAATGTTTCTTTATTATTATCTTTCTTTTAATATATATAATAATTTAATATAAATATACCAAACGTGTTTATTTAAAATTCACCGGTAACAATTGCTATATTCATTCTATTTTCTTGTCTATTTAACAATTTTTTTAAATGTTTTAATTTTTAGCATAGCACAACATTTTTTAAAGCTACATTTATCCAAGCGTGGAGTGTGACCAATCACAGCTGTTTTGAATTTCCTAGTTTCAGTGATGAGGTAGATGCGGTAGTATACACTCAATATAAAGTGCAAGTAGTTCTGGATTACAATTACAAACGCAATTTGTTATATTAAAGCTGTGTGCCAAATATTTTACTTCACGATCATTTGGGAAACGCTGCCTTAGATCCATCTATATATACATAAAAAAATCATTATATCTCTCTCGTAGTATATAGGAAACAACATTGACTAGATGTAATGGAGGTTAATATTTATAATAATAAATATATATTATAATAATAATAATTTAAAATATTTAAATGATTGCGGCATTGTGGTAAACAATAAATATATTATTATTACTATTTCATAATATAATACTGTACGAGAAAATGGGGTGGGGAGGTATGCACAATCAATATAGATAAACATTATTTTAATTTAACAGAAGATACAGGATGTTCGTAATATTTTTTTTTTACATAGCAAGTCAGGAAAAGAGAGTGAACGTTTCGTTTTCACATCCAATCCCAGAATACAGAAATACCCGAATTTGCAAGAAAATTTACAAATATAAGAGTTAATGCTAACAATGTATAAATATATTTCAAATAGGATGCCGGAAGCAGTCGACGAAAAGATTTAATAACATTTTTTAATGAATATATTTTCGTAGAAAGCAATCACTTTGTGGTTTGACATATAATACAATCACTTTGTATGAAACCATGAAATTTATTATACGCCAACCGGTCTATTTTAGCTCAACCTTCGTCAGGACGTATTTAAAACTAACAATAAATACAAAAACAGCGCACTTATATATACATAAAGAGGGAAATAGAATATAAAATGTGAATGTGAAAGAGAGAGACAGAATATATATACAGTTAGATAGAACATCAAGGGAGCAACATCATATGAAGTGGGACCAAACTGGTCGCGTAGCGGACGAGAGATGGACCTGCAGAATCCTGTAACGGCGTTTATGGCTAGACTGCATACAAATAGATGCCGACTTTGCATGGATGTGAACCGCGCATGACGAGAGGTGGCAGAGATTGAGGGAGGGCAATACTCAAATATACTCGTACATGCAAAATAGCTGATGATGAAGATGAAGTTAAATACATTTTCATTCAAACAGCGAATGAATATGATTTAAATTATATCATGAGCAGGGCCGTTTCTATATGTTTTGCCGCCCTAGACGAGAATTCAAAAATACCGCCTTCTCTCTTTTATTACTATGACTCTCCCTCCTTGTTATCTAAGTTAGAAGAATTAATGTATTAAATATAAAATAAGTTGTATTCAAAATTAAACAATAAAACACATCAAACATTAAATAACAAAATAAAAACTGTTCATGATATTTTATTTCGTTTTTAAATTTCTCTCTTCTAACTTCAATTGTGTTTTGGGTTCTTTCTCTCAATCCAACGATACCTTCTATACCTTTATTTTAGCAAAGTCTTTAATAAAATCTCTAGGGTCAAGCTGGTAAGCTATGTATGTATTTTCTACTGAAATTGTGGCTAGTCCCACGAGTCTCTTCATTGAACAGCGCAGATAGGTTTTTATTAATTTAAGTTTTGAGAAACTGCTCTCTTCACCCCTGATATCGGTAAAGTTAAAAGGATTCGAAGAGCTACGAACAAATTAGGAACGAGAAGTAGATCATGAGTGATCATGAGTCTTAATAGCATAGAAATAATACGGCCGCAACAATATATAAATGTAGAATAACAATACATTTATGTACCTAACATAAAACATACTAATACACATATAATATATTTGTGTTTCTAACTTAACATTTGTATAAAATATATTATGTACTATAGGTTAGATATATATGATCGGTACACTGCAGAATTACGATTTAAATATTTCAAAAATAATCTTACCTACAGTTCGGCAATCGACTATTCAAGATATTTTATGAGATCTGAGTTATAAGCTGTAATCATAACAATTTTCATTATATTTATTAACAAGCAGTGAAGTATAAGTTTAATAAATTCCAACGCACAATAAATGTAGTACGATTTCTTAATAATACACCGAAATAAATCCTTTAACGTTGAAACGATTTAAATATGAAGTATGTATAAATAAATAAACAATATGAATTGATCTCCCTCACGACCATAATGTAAATATTATACAATTTTATTATAGTTGGTACTTGATACTTATCTAATTGATCTTCACGCTCGTAATCAGGTAATAAACAGAGTGATAAACATTGAACAACTTGTGGGCTTACGATCGTGTCAAAGTGTTTTAATTGTACATTGTGTACATTACAAGATGATAATTAATAATTTGGTAATATATTATTATAATTGTTATATTTTAACAGGAATTCCACAAATGGCAGGCCACAATCGGTAGAATAAGATGATATCGTTGCATACATACAAGTATATAGACATTTGGACTGTATCGTCTATATTCATATACAATCTTACATAAATAGTAAATACTAGTCGTAAATTTGTTCTGTCAAGTTTAAGTTACTATAATTTTTTTCTTAATTATAAATCGTGGGTTTAAAAATAATGTAAATCATATTTAAAATACCCACGAGGCGATACTAATGCTTTTGAAATGTCCCGTTGAAATGATACATTTTTATCACCACTGCTATTTGTAATAATATATATTATATACACCGTTCTTTTTGAAATACCGCCTTTAGATGGTAATTTTATACCGATTATAACTATTTATTCATTCATCATTTATTGGCCAATTTCTAAACATGCAGTAATTTGAATAATGGTAATTATATATAATAAACTTACCTACTTTGTCTACTCTGCCTAATATTGACGGAATATATTATTTCATGCATAAGTTCGTAGCTTTTTTATTAAATTCAAATTTTTTTTTTCATATTTTGAAAATATTGAACATAAACTACGCAATAATATAGTCTCCTGCATTGTTTATGATTAAATTATAACATTATGGTAGTTTTTAAATTTCATATTTGAAGAAATCTGGTGGCTCGGAGGTGAAAATGTCATCAAACCAATTTTGAAGAGCAGCGTAGTTATTAAATGAGATTCTTCAGAGATTCGTGGATAGAGAGCGAGAAAAATGAAAATCTGATAATGAATTAAATAGCTTTTGTAATTTTAGCAGTATACGGATGGACATTGTCAAGCTGAAAAATCACATAACGCTGTCTAATTGTTGGGTTTTTTAAATTGCGCCCTTAAGGAGTTGATGATAATAACCCTTAAAAGTGATGGTTACAATCTTCTAAGGCAATTCATAATAGTATTAGTATTATAGTAGTATTCAATTCGTACCTTAATTCCTCTATTAAACTTTGATATACTTGACACTCCATTTTATTTAGTCAACAATTAATACAAACTACCTATAAATTAAAAAATTTAAGACATATTCAATAAAACAATAACTTTGGCATTAAAATGCTATTGGCATATTAAAATAAATTTTTTCCAAAGTACTCATCCCTTGGGAAACGAAAACGCTACGAATTAATGCATCAACCAAATAGATTTTCTTTTTTGATATAAGTAAATGAGCCCTACATACATAAATTACATTATAATAAAATAATTTGCTCAAAGAATACATAAATATAAAACTAACATCAAACTTCGGTAATTTGGAATCTTACTTAAGTTTTTTGATCTTAGCTCGCGCCTACCCTCAAAAAAATCTCATACTAGAGTAATTTCGTAATTGTAAGTAAAGCGACCAAAGAATTACGTTATACTCTTTACCGTAGTGACTACATATTTTATTCGTATTTCGTATTTATAAATGTCAAACTTACGTTCTGAGACATTCTAGAAATTTACATTTTTGAAAAACAACAACACACGCATGTTCGAAAATTGAAATATGTCTTTTTCATGTCTCAGTAGGTAGGTAGATAAAGAACTTATTTTACGATAAAGAGTCCCACCCTATCTCGGAATCGTTTTGAAAATTGTTTATATTACAGTTACTTTATAGCTTTTCTTTATTATGGTACAGTTACTTTATGACTTTTCTTTTTCTTTATTATTACAATTCGTCAATATTAGCCTTACAATATTACGGGAGGGTCGGTTGCTTTGCACTTTAAACCCGCTTACATAGCGCGTGTGTAAAACTGCACCTTAGACTATGATGCTTAGTCTATATAATCGTTTATGTGAAAGCACTGAATTGAAAATAACTTCTTTGGGAATTCGGTACCTACCTACACTTTTAATTTAAAAATAATATATTCCTAGTACTTACCTACACAAGTACAATACTATGCAATCATTTTCTAACAAATGAAATTTTAAAGTTTAATAAGATTTCATTGCTTTCTTCCTTCTCAGTGAAATGTACACATAACACACACACACACACACACACACACACACGCGCGCGCACACACACACACACACCTGAGATATCATCCCAGGAGCCAAGGACAGTTTCCTACTTGATGAACTGAAAAGGGATGTAGGAAACAGCTGCTGTAACGTTTGTTAAAGATTTAACTCCGCGACTGTACAGGCTACGTTTTTCTAAACACTTGGATTCAGCACGCATTTGACGCTGAGATTAAAAAAAAAATCCAGTAATTATCTTCCAATGTCAGAATAACAATTACTCATGTCTGAGTTCAGAAATAATAAATATGAAGGAGAATAACTATTGAACCCAAATAAATAATGTTTTTTTAGAAAATTATTTATGACATTTGAAAACAACATTTATCACATTTAAAATCTTACATTGAAGAATACGCGTAGAAAAAAGTACACTTAAACTTTGATCAATAGAATGATCACCCAAGATGAGAAATATTTTATTATATCGTATGTATTATTTATAGTTTTTTTTATAATTTTTCTGAAAATGTAAATTGCCTTTTTTTTATTTACGATTGTGATATTTTGTTGAATGTTTAAATTAAATGTATTAACCTTTACCATACCGTGATATAAAATACTCGTACGCAGTCATGCTGTCAACTCGTGTTACCGTAAGAAGTTAGGGTTCTATTAGCCTTCAAAATGTGAAAAAATGGTTAACGCCATAAATTTACAAGTATTGAGCATTAAATATAAAAAAAATATATAATATATTATAATTCGGAGCATTCAAGTTCTGTATTGGAGGTTGCATTGTATAATGCAACCTTCCTTTTTATCTATCTTTATTTAATTAGTGAGAAAAAGACAACATTATATTCGTATGTCTGTTATTGTTTTTACTATGAAATAAATATGTGATTTCTTTCTGTCTTGCCACAAATGGTATTTTTGTCAACGTTTTAATTTTACAACGGAATGAATTAAAAATAATTGTTTTTATAGGATTCGCTTTACATAATTGATTTTTCACTAGTCATTTCTAAGTGTAAATATTTACCTTCAAAGTAACTAAAATATGAAGTGTATGTTTCGTGTATTTACCGAAATATACAGATTTAATTAGAGCGGTAGACCCGAGTTACTGCATTGTCTGGGAAGGGTTAACAAAGAAACGAGGCAGTTTGCGAGGTACCTATTTAGATTTTAAAACTAACAAACTAATGATCGACTCTAAATACGGCGACTCTCACGAGTCTCACTGCATTCTTGGTAATTATCACACTCCTTAGTTATCTTTGTATGAACCGAGCTGTTTCTAGTAAACTAGAAAGATCCGAGGCAATCTCAGCAATTCAAGAAACGTGCGAAATTCATGGAATGAAAATTGCTCAGTAGAACACTGCATACGGGTATGCAGGTTAATTGTACTAACTACCTAGTTGACGTGTCGCCAGTTCATTATATATATATAAGATAGTCATTGGATAATCAATCTTTGATTGTTTGTAACTTCGTGGCTACACAGTTCGGGGACATTCTCGCAAAACGTTCATCAAATGTTTAGTAATTTAAAATTACGCGTGAATTGTACGAGTATGGGGGTAGGTTTGATGATCCGTCTCCATAATTTGTGTTCAGACATTTCATCTCAGCTATAGTGAGGAGCGAATGAAATTGAAATCACGGCATGGCGTGAACAAAGGAGCTTACAAGGAATCGCGAGAGCGAAATCTGTTCTTGTGTATATATTTGATCTATTACTGCTGTGTGCGTTTGATTTACTTCTGCCTTATGTTGTTTTACTGAATAAATGTTTTTTACTACACTGTATGGACAGTGAATGGTCGTTGGTTGGCAGCCATGCCATGTTGCATTGCCGCTGTGCGTACCGATATGAGAGCTTTGCCCATAAATCGATCCTGGGTAAGCGGTAGGTCCCCATTCAACGTTTTTGAGATGGTAGAGAAGTAAGTAACTCGTGCAGCGGGGCGTTCGGCGTCACGCCAGGCCGGCCCGCTATGTGGAGCCAATCGCCTCGGTGTACCGCACTCTTGCGGCACGCGGCGGACGTGTTCTTCTGTCGCTAGTTTGAAGTTGAATCGACAGATGTCACACTGTGTCCAGCTCACTATATACATACGTATAATATTCATAATGTACAAAATTAAAAATTCGCAATCCATTATATTTATTACGTTACGTTACGACATATACATATATATATATGTGTGTGTAGGTTAGTTCATTACGTACATTAATAATGTATTAGTACAATAACAATCGACCTGATGGAGCAGATTCTCGTACTGAACAAGCAGGAAGGAATGTTTAATAGATTTTGCTTTTAACTGCCGTCTAACACACGTTAACAATAAATCACAATAAAACTGCGTGACAAACTCTGATGCATACCATCATCAGATCGTGAACTTGCCGAGAGAAGTTCACTGTAGTTGGATAATAATATTTTAATTGTGACTGCGAAGGTCGACCCAATTAAAACCGTTCAAATGTTGTAGTTGAATCCTCTGATGTATCAGGAAATTGACACGGTTCAACAAACATTAATGAGAATTTTTCGTATTTTTTCCGGTGTTCATAATGAACCGGAATGCCGTTCATCGCGATCACTTTGTTCGTACGTTATTATTTAATTAATAAATTAATCATTTATTAATGAATGGCAATGTAATTATAGGTGATTCATTATTTATGGCCGTCGATTCTGACACCTGCGTTGATACATAAATAGTTTCTTCATTGCTACGGCATGTCTTAAAATGTTTTCTTTTATTTTTATATTGATATTAAATTTTTTGACTATACTTCAATGACAACAGATTGTGCGTGTGGACTATTGTGAATTATGAACATCGTTTTAAATACTAATTAAATGTATTAATTATAAAGATATACAAATAAAATCAATTTTATCGAAAGATATTGTTGTTGCGCTACCGAGATTCGAACATGGATCTCTTTTCCAATCCGGGGAAGGTGCAAGGAACTATGCTACAGCGACTGTATTTTTGACGATAAATTTTCGAACCTATATGTTACACTTTTTTTTATTAAAAAAATAGAGATGCGTACACGGAATACATGTCACATCAATATTATTACTATTTTCAAACTAAGTTAAACGCTTGTACTATGAAAATAGGACTAACTTGCTGGTGTCCTGGAATGAGGCGCGAACCTCCTACCACTAGATCACTAGGCCAACGTCTTAACCACTACACCAAAAAGCTACTCAAATTTTCAAATTAATACATCTATCGTTCCATTATTTGAAAGCCATCTACATTGTTTTTACGAAATCCCAAATTCCTTTGAGTAAACCGATAGCAGACGACAGAATTTAAAATTATTTTTTATTATATTTTGGACATATTGATATAACTTATTAAAGAGAACACATTCTTGTAGTGAAGCTGTAATTATTCAGAACATACCAATTAAATGCATTAATTATAACGATATACATTTAAAATCAAATATTATTGTTGCGCTACCGGCATTCGAACCTGGATCTCTTTTCCAATCCGGGGAAGGTGCATTACCAACTATGCTACAGCGACAGTATTTACAACAAATTTTCGAACCCATATGTTACACTTTTTCAAATTAATACATCAATCGTAAGTTGACAGATCATCAAGAACACATATTCCGTGGATAGCGCGATGTATGAATGCCTCAATCCTAAAACAAATCCAACTACGGCAAGCTAGTATAGTAAACGGTAGTAAACAAAAGGTTCATCTCAATATTTTCGGTAAAATTGTGCGTCAATATGATAACTTAGAAATGGAAATTATCCCGGGAAGAAGACCTAGAAGGGTACTACAATCGAAAATCAGTTTATAAACTTATTAAACTTCGTATGGTAACGCTGGTGTTATATTTTTTATTGCGTCACATTAAACAATACTTTATTTTTAATTCTTACCTAGTGAATAAAAATACAAATAAATATATACATTTTCAATTCATTAGACAAATTAATGTTTTTAAACATCTTATCACCTACATATCTGAAAATAATATATTACGCGTTTGTACAGTCACATTTGCAATACGGTATTATTGGATGGGGATGTGCATATAAAACTTCAATGTTACAATTAGAAATCACTCAAAAAATGATAAAATTATTCTAAAAAAAAAAATACTATCCAAGTATACAACTTTTCACAGATTTTAAAGTACCAAAAATAGTAGACATATACAAAAAAAATTCAATAATTCAAATTTTCAAAATTAAAAATCAATTAAATTTTAGAAGCGAATTCCGATCTACAAGATATAGAGATCAAATTGATATCCCAAAACTAAAATATACCGCAACTCAAAATCAATATATTCATCAAGGTATCAAAATTTTTTAACAATCTCCCCATCACAATTAGAAAAATTACGGACTATCATAAATTTGTAACTGAAGTTAAAAAAATATGTACACAGACTAACTGAAACATAAATTAACTCGAATATACTCCTTCTCTATACACGAGTCTTACTCTCATAGAGAAGAAACAAATGTTAAAATATATATATCCACTGATTATTGAAATTGTATTATATTTTTAATATTAATTAAAAAAATGTAAGTTAATGTTATACACTGCGGTAAAAATGTATACCTTTTTATAAAGATTTATAAAGTTAGCTTAGCCTTCCACCTTAATATTATAATACCCGCTTCATGTAAGGTGAAATAAATTCGTTCATGTAATATCGTATCGAATTGTTTTTTTTTTTAGATAAATCGACATTACAACTGTAAATACGGGTCAGAATTGATATGTAACACTTAGAGATAGATATATTTATTATTTTTACATTTGAAGAGAGATGTTAAATATTCATAACGAGATATTTACGAGTACATTATAGTGAACTTATTCTTCTAAGGTGTGCATTTTAGTCATGGACGCAGAAAAATTTAATTCCCATCATAAATATCCACACGACGTACACGTATAATATGTTTATTACAGGATTATTCAAATAAAATCATATTACATTATTAAGCTTACTCTACAATTTATTAATTTTACTGTCGGATTTTGAACATTTTAATAAATTACTTTTACCAACGCGTACGCCATCGATCGCTTCCTATATCTAAAACGGGAAATATTTACAAATTTATTTTATTAGATTCTTGATATTATTGATGTGTTAGATATTAATCATCATGCCATCCACGATTTAAGATTTTTATAGGGACGTGCAATGTATACAAACAAAAAATCTGAATAACTAAAAATTCTTGGAAACAAATATAAGTTAAAAAATTGGATTAACATAAACGAGAACATTATTTTACAATTAGCGCCATCTGTGTACCAGTAGAGACTTTAATGGCTTAGTTCTAAAAAATACCACGACAACTTACCGCTATACCTATGGCGCTCTTTTGTATTCGCCGCATCGCGCTATTCACATTACTCTGTTCTGTCTTTAAGCTAGTGAATTACTCGAGTCATATAATTGGTTATTTGCTGAATTGAAAATTTCTTTCGGTTGGTCCATTTTGTATGGAGTCGTTACCTATGCTGTTTTTTAACAGAATAACATTAGAAAGATTTACAACTGCGTGCAAATCATTGGAGTGGCTTCTTCCTCTTTTACTAATTCGCGAATTTTACTATCTTACTGTTTTTCACCTGTTGATTTCATGATTGTTCTTTAAATTTGGTGCATGGATTGGTTTTTGATTTGAGAAAAACAAAAAACAATTGGCATAACTATTTCCTACGTTAACCTTTAATAAAAATAATTATTTCTTTTGGTTATTATTATTATTAAGTATTTTCAAATAATAAATGAATCATGTTCAGTCATAAAAAGTGTTCTTAAAAACGTCCATATATTATTTATGTGGGTAAGAAAGTATTATTTTTCGTTAAAACTTAAACTTTAAAAACACTGTTAACAGTACTCTAAAATTATAAATAAATACACGATAGGGTCGTATAAACGACAGATTTATTTTGTCCAAAGACGTTGGCCAAACGAAAGTACATATATTGTATTACATATATTATATATGATTGTATAACATCATTGGTAACAGCGTAACCTGAAAATTATTAATTCTTGAATGATTTTCTGTCATCAATAATGTTCATATTTCATAATTAGAATTAAACCAAGCCACTTCACATTAACTACTTATTCTTGTTACAAAAAAATATTACAGTTTTTAGAATGATCGCTGTACCTACATGAAATTACCTGCATAAAAATGATACTTAAATCTTTACCGCCATCTATGGAAAAATGTTGCCATTTTTGTATTTACTATTTTACTACTAGGTGGATCAATCATTGGTTCTCATAAGTTGCTTTTGTTGTAACAACTGTTAAGATTGTTTTCAAGTTATTCCGCTACGATACTGATTTGAAACGGTTAAAAAAAACTATTTTCTTATTATTTAAATAAAATTTATAATATTATATCGTGACGAATTAAATAATTTTTATAACTCATTAGTAGCTATCAATTCACAAACATGTGATCATAACAATTATCTAAATATGACGAATTATAAGATATATCGACAAAAATATTTTATTTGATTAGATATGAGATTGATATGTGAAGTCTGGGACAAATATTACAAAGAATATTGATATCCAAGAGTAAATAAATAGCGAGATAAAATTAGAAAACGCTTGTTAATTTGTTTTAGGAAAATTGCTGTCATCTAGGTTGTTTTCACAAAATGTAATATAAAGATTAAATTATAGACAACACTGCTCAAATCGATCGCTCCATATGAATATTAAGCTTGGTCTCTTAATTTAGAGTAAGAAAGCAGATTGCAGATCTTCGAAAATAAAGTGTTGCGCAAGATTTACGACCTAATACGTAATAACCTAACCGGAAAATGGAATATGGAATATTGGGAATGATATGTCGCTTCGAGGAAGGCAGGAGCAATGAAGCTGCAGTGGGTGGGATATGTAGCGGGAGTAGATGAATCCTGTAACACGCACAAAGCCATCATACATACACAGACCATCAGAATCAATAGACTAAGATATAGGTGGGCAGATGATAGCAATAAATTATAATAAAGATAGACCAGCAAGAAGTATGTGAGTGCTCAGCAGACTGCACCACAACGGCGATGTCAATGGATTGATGGCGCTCTGTAGTGACGGCAGTCATGGACTTATGCAACCGCAAAAAAAACAAAAATAATATTGTAACGTTATGAGATGCGTCTACGTGTGGGAACTCATCAAAACATCAGTGTAGAATGTCACACTGTGTATGGAACTTGCCGCAGTTCAGTCGCCATAAGGAGCCAACCCATCGGGCAATTAGAGGAGAAGACAATAAAAGATGGCGCAACTGTCACTTTTTCGGGACAGATCGAGACTGGAAGGTTGGAGAAGATGTGGAGTCGACCGCGATGATGAATAAAAGGCGGAAAATGGGAAGACGAGGCGGATAAGGGTCACGGTCAGAAGTCAGGCATCCTTGGCTATTTTTGGTGAGATTGCGGTGTTTTGATGCTATAAATTCTGAGATGGAGGGTACAACATTCGGGGGCGGTTCGCGCTGGCCACCTGCAGCACGGATCTCCAGAAACCCTGGTCTGCAAAAGAACATGAAGAAGAGAAAGTGTAATGGAAACTTGGAACATGAGAACAACAAGAATAAAATTGTGGATGTCAAAACCAATGCGGGTGGGTTATAAATGTTGAATTATAGTTTGTAAAGTGAACAAAATTGTATATTGTTGTGTATTCAACCTCCCCTATAGACGAAGGAGCCTCTCATGAAGTTGACCATGGATTTTACCAGGTAAGAACCAATAACTTGTAAGTGCCGATGAAGCTAGCCGGTGACGCGAAGCTTGGGGCCTAGCGTTCGATCTATGTCATATACTACCATATGCTTTTATACTACAGCAAAATTACAAGTATCGTAATCAAGTCATCATTATAAACATTTTATTATCCATACATAAAACTGCACTTCACTGATAAAAGTGTTCAGGGATAAGATGGTCTCCTGGTTCAGTGATCCGAGAATCTTCAAAAAGCAAATAGTTCATTGGATTAATTTAATATTTATATAACATTTCAACTTTAAAATATAAAGGAAACATGTCTGTATTATTAATCAATGTAGTGATGAAAAAATCTGTCCGAGTATTTTGATAATTTCAACGCCATCTGCTCTGTAAAGCCATCTGCTCTGTTAAACCATCTGATCTGTGAAGTCATCTGCTAGAATATACAGAACATTTAAATTAGGTAAATTCTATGCGAGAGGAATATAAAATGAATACAATAATTAAAACAATTTAGATAGAAAGGAACAAAGAACAAATCATTATAGATAATATATTTGCTACGGAAATTTATTTAAACTCCTCAAATTTGATGTTTGTCTATTTTTTAGCTATTTAAAGTAAAAATATATATAAAAACATGATAATGAAAAAAGAACAACCGAATAAAGTGTACAAATATTTTATTAAATTAATTATAGTACATAATACAATATCAAGTACTGAAAATTTAATATATTTTTAAAAAAGAATATTTTTTTTAAATATTGTAGTAATAATAATTAATAAATTGAATATTAAATTTATACAATTTGTATTACAAGTTTTGAATCTACGTTGTGTTATTATTATATTAAGAAAGTACAATAAATAATAAATGATGTGAAAAACGTTTAAGTTTACTATTTGCATGAATTGTAATAATTGTTAGTATTCGTAATTTTTGCTCGGTTTTGATTTGAATTGATTTTAGCGGCAATTGCAGCAATGCTTGAAATATAAATTTGAGATTCTTTCAAATATAAACAATCGTTTTTTTATGATAACTATTATGCAACATGAAATATAAAATTTTAATGGTTTAATGAGTTTTATGGATGTATTGGAATGAAGAATTTTTGAACCACGACGATTCAATAAAAATAACTGTTGAATCCTTGGCCGATATGACTACGAGCGTAAACCCAAATGACCCACTCAAGTGTTAAATGGAAATACATAATATAATTCTGACCGATATTGATAATAAAAATAAAATCTATTTTACATAACACTGCATATTAATCTACTGATTTAATAATCTGTAATTTAAAATACGTGAATGACTCACATTACAGAATTGAGAATTTTTTCTTCATATTTTGCTTATATTAGCTAAGATATTATATTAATAATAATAATGTGTTTATTCCAGCGTGATCATGTTTTTTTTTAACCCGATTTGCCATAAAGATAATACATATTATGTTATGCATTAAAAGTTATGAAATAAATATAATGCCATGAAAAAGAAAACCAAGGAAAATATTAATAAATAAAAAGTAAAAAGTTCACACATATATACACACAAAATATAAATATTACATATATAACTACTTCAGTCACGGCCATTGTTGTATATGTAGCTATTTTGTAGGCACTGCCATTCTCTGGTCAGGGAACCAGCTTTCCATGAGAGCGCCGCTTGCACCAGAAAGTTGGTGCTGAGCTCCAGCCGCAGCTTTATGCCAGCAACTCGATGTCTCAGAAGCGTAACGAATCCATGTATACGGCCTTCGGTAAACATTGTAGATGCGTTGCAATAACGCGCCAATCCGAACAGTATTCTGTATGAGTTGTTGTACTGAATTCGGAGACTGTTATATCTCAATAGATATAAATATATCTCAATTAAGTCACAATTTTTAAAGTGACGCGAGTTCTTGTATATATATTTAATTATTAATTGAGAGATTTTAACACTATGGAGTTTTGAATTTTTGTACAAAATATTTTTTTTTACATTTAACACAATTGTAAAACAATGTTGTAAAGAAATTATATAAGGCATTAATACTACGACTATGAAACACCGTTAAGTGAGAGCATTGACAAATAATAAATGCATTAATATTATATATACAGTTATACACATAATACAAGAAAATGAAAATTTAAGAACATTTAAAGACTTTGTTAGATTGTGGGAAAAAAGTTCAAGGAAGTAAGATCAGGTGAAGAGAAAAGGACGGGAAAGTTGGAGTCAGGGTAAAAGTAAGAAATGAGAGGTGCAATTTGATATTTCGATAAAACAAAACTAATAATGGATGGTAGTATTGTAAATGTGATAAATAATTGATATTCTTAAATCAAATACAATATTTTTAGTACCACACAAAAATCTTCGTATATTTTACGAAACGAAGTAAGACTAAATTACGTTTATAATATGTATTATTATTAATAGTGGATTGTCTCGTGTTTTGCAGGCCCACCAAACAATATTAGAAACTAAGCATTATCGAGTTTAGATAGAAACTAGTTAGATGGCCTCACGCTCTCTAACAATGCGCCTGTTATATCCCATTAGCTTTCTTGTCAGGTAGCTAATCAAATTATATTAATTGTAACAATTGATTATGCTCCTGAGACAAACAAGTCACGTAACAGGAGTCAGTCTTCCTGAGACAAAGTGATCTAATAGAACAAATAATATTTTTATAAATTTTTCGACAAAGAATCTAAGAGTAGCTTTAAGATAAATAAGGTTATGAGACATGACAGACTAAGTATAAATATTTTTAATTCTATTAGAGAAAATTCAGTTTAAATAAATAAATTAGTTATCTTGTAAAGCTTTTTAAAAGTGTAGCCTTTTAAAAACACGATTACATGTGAAAACTTAATTCGTTATTTTTATTTTATCTAGAATAAATGGTTCAGTATTGGTTTGATACAAGGCAGCAATTCAGTATTGCAACTTTTCATGGTCTGCCTTTTTTATGCTTATTTAATGACCCTCATATGGGTACTCCCTCATTTTATATGATCTTCATATCAAATGAGTAACCATATTGAACATGCACGATGTTTTATGTATATTTTTTAACTTAAATCCCACTTCAGCCAGAAGTATTATGGGTACTCTCACATTTGATATGCACGACATTTTGAATATATTTTTTTCGATAAATCTTATATGAGCCATAAGTATATAATAAAATATATAAATACACTTCCTTATCGTTTACTCCTTTAGAATATTATTAAGATTCAATGCAATAGATACAATACAAAGAATACAGTAGTTCAGGTCGTGATGTGAGATGGTGTCTCCATATAAAATATATTTAAAACCAAGGTTCCAAGGTCAACGAAGTCTAACCGCGTGATGTGCGACAGACATTGGCGTTAAAAGCATCGGTTTATGGCAGGCGCGTATTGCACGTTCGAATGAATATTATTATTTATCTTCTTCTTGAAGAGTGCGTACTTTAGATTAGAGCGATACATGGCGCATAAATGATTGTTTTTGTTAGGTCTGAATATGAAATAACTAATGCGTTTTCCATTAATTTTCGGCGATCGAGTTAAAAGCATTATCGATTAGTCATAAACCAAATTGAATAAAGAAAATTCAACACTTTGCCAAATAGTCGGACAGTGGAACGTCAAAATAAATGACTGACCGTGTTGCCTGCTCCGTAGGCATATTTTGATGTCGATATTGCGATAAAATTCTACAGATCAATTGGCAATTCTCCATGACATGTTTAAAGTTTTATTCAACCGTGAACAAACGATTATCGCCGGTATTGTGATGTTTGTAATTATTATTGACGGCAAAATCATTTAACAGACGCAAACATAAAAACAGCTGATAACATCAGCTTATCAGATTATAATATTATTAATCTAAATTTTAAGAGTTTTAGAAGATAAAAATAATAAATGAAAAATTAAGTTCTACAATAGCCGATATTTCGACGACATGCAAAAATGGCCGATAAAAATCGTTTTTCATTCATTAAATATTGTCTTTACATTTTGAATGAAGAGAGTATTGAATTTATGTTATTTTATTAAGGGGTTTTGATAGTGTAAACATAATTGTAATAAACATAATAACTATTTAACATGTGATACTAATAAGAATGTTTAGATGAAAGAAGGAGAAGAGTGGGGAGGTTGCAACTAATGTCGCGATAAAGGGAGAGCAATATGAGTTTTTATAGGTATAGTGAAGGCCAAAGTTTAGATTGTGGTGGTTCATAAGAAGGCCCCTTTTCTGTGAATTTCTCATTATGGTATTTGCATGACCGGTGAATGAATGAATTTTGTATGTAAGATGAATCATCGATAGGGATTGATTTTTGAATCATGTGTCGAGGCCTTGCTAAGAGATATTTAAATCCGAAGGGTGTGTGTGTGTGCATCTGAAGTACATCCAGGTACCGATATAGGGTGACGTGCCACAATAATATCAAGCGGAAAGCATCGGGAAAACCAACGCGTGAGTGTCGCTCGCCTGCCTGCTGTCTTCCCGACCGCAAGCTTTAGATCAGCCTTAAGTAGTTACTCGCACGCAACTTTTTAAAATATTGTTGAATAAATCTAGTGTCAACCGTAAGTACTTTATCTTTTTATAACCTGCTATAGTCCACCATCATACATACTCCTCACACTCCGCGATCACTCGAACATAGTGGAGAACTGGGAGATATATGGTCCCAGTTCCCGCGCTATCAACCTTCGGATTAACACACACACACCGCAACATAATCCACACTTTCTTTCGCCGCAACGCAATTAAAACACCTAAATCTGATCACTCCATATCTAGCGACACACATAATATAATATTTATTTCATCGTGGTTAAACATGCAAAAAACTAACTGTTTACACAAGGGGTGGGGAAACGCAATGTAGGAAGGGTGGAAGGAATTTGATATAAGAACAAGACAGTAAAGACTCAAGGACCATCCAGGAAGCACGACTTATCTAGATTTTCTCTGCTATAGTCATAGCTCTCCTGAACTTCAGGAAACTTCTTCGCTGATTCGCATAAAGTACTGGAACATACAATAGCTGTATCGGCACGCACAGCGAGAAACCGAATACACACTAGTAACAGTAACTGTACAATAACAGATCAATGGACTGAGACTTGAAATTTGACTTACAACTCTGAAACTACTTAGCATGTACTCAGTACGAGTAGCCTCCAAAAAATCTCATGGGAGCATAGTCCATTGACTCCAGTCAAAAATGTCATAATTAAGGGTTGTGAGTAGTTAATTAGAATAGTGCATGTGCGTGGGTGAGGATTAGGCTGGTAAGAGAAAGAGAGCTAAAGAGCAATAGGGATGAAAGATAGTTTTAAAAAGTATAATAGTAACAGTTACAAAAGCATCTTACATTTTATTATTACGCTTTTAGGAAAATAAAAGTTCTACAGAAAATACCTACTGTGTGACCTATGCCTAACTATAGTCGTGAAAATAATAAATATATAGGAACGTATGATATACATAGATTTTTAACTTAGTTATATCGTACATCTGTGGGTTAATTAAGTTAATTAATTATTTATTATTAAAATGAATAATCACAATGTGTTTGCATTTAATATTATAATTAATTATTTAATTTTTCTATTTTAATACTTATTTGCATATTTCGTATAAATATAAAACAAAACAAACATAAAAATTATTTACGATTAATGTATTAGTTGGTAGTTGAAGATGTTTTATTATCGCGTTATTCGGCTTTCCTAATTCTCCAACCATGTGTAAACAATTATTTAATATTCTTTTGAAAATAAACTGTAGTTGTTAATTGTTAAAATGCTGAGTAGTAGTTTAATATAATGAGCATAAAGCTCTCAAAGTTGACGTTAATATTCGCTCAACAGCATAATAAAATGACTTTCGCTTTGGAAAATAAATCTACTAGACATTGATTATGTTTTAATACACAATAAACAAGTTACACTAATAATGATAATACAATTGAACAAGACTACTCGAAAGTAATGTAAACAATATATCGGTCCATATTATTCGATCCAAATGGTGCTCCCCCCCCCCCTTCCATTAAATATGTGAGAAGAATATTTGGTACTACGCGGTTCACCAATTAAATATCCTGTTTTAGCGCCCTAAACCCCCTTAGCTACGCTACTGACTGCGACTAATGATGGCAGACGACATGGAAGATTTGTCGCCCCCTATTTCAATATCCTGTTTTAGCGCCCTAAACCCCCTTAGCTACGCTACTGACTGCGACTAATGATGGAAGACGACATGGAAGATTTGTCGCCCCCTATTTCAGTCCGTGGTATTTCTTGTGTATTCTTTTTTTTCAAAGTTCCATGACTACAAACTCGAAGAGACATGGCCGATGTCATTTTCCTACACAAAATAGCCAACTCTAAAGTAGACTGTCCTGATTTACTCAGACGCATATCTATTCGAGTGCCAGCCAGGTCAACCAGAACTAATCTTACGTTCAATCTTCCACATTGCAACACCAATGCCAAACAAAACTCATTTTTCTACCGAGCAATCCTTTATTTCAATTCACACCTAAACGAACTAGACATTTTCAATACTACAGTTACCTCAATCTAAATTCAATACATAAACTTTAAAGGCCTTTATTTTTCATTTTATTTTTATCACTCAGATCTTATTCCCGATCTCATTTTCCTTTTCCTTTCCCCTCAAATATTTTCTTACTTTCTTTTTTATAACTTTTATCTCTATGTTACAATTTTTATTCTCAACTTTTTTTCTCTCATATTTTTCTGCTTAGTCCTTCTTAAAATTCAAATTTTACTCACTGTGTAAAGTATTTTATATCTTCAGAGAAAACATGTAATTGGTTTTATTATTGTTTAGCGTTCACTATGATTTCCATATTTACTAATTAACTGTATGTTTTCTAAATAAAATAAAAATAAAAATAAATTCCGGGATGGGTTCTGCATCGCAACTTTAACCAGGTCAGTCCATCGAGTCACCTTCAAACGAGATCTGATTCCTTTCACCTTCCCTTGGATTACCAATTTTTCCATGATGTCCTCATGTCTAATAACACCGACAGAAGATTCGGAGTCGATAATAGAAACGGCTCATGGTTAAATAAATTCTTTAAAAATCTAACCATAAAGCTATGGCAAATATGAGGATAAATTAATCCCCTAAAACGCATCTTATTGTGAATATTTTTCAGTTTTGACATTCAAGAAAAAGTTGTTCTATTAAAGAAAAAAGTATTGACTGCGTTATCAACTCATTTTAAGAATGAAATTTGACATTTTCAAGATCATTTAATATTTTAATATAACATTTCAAACACTACAAATCCAATGTGATTGCAAGAAATTCCGCAAGGCTAGTTGTCAAATCATTTTCCAGCAATTAAATGAGCTATTTTACAAATGTCACGTAGGTATTCTAATAAGTAGATATTTTTTGTTAAATTTCACGGCGGAATTAATCATCCATGAATCAGTTAATCGCAAATAGGTCGAGATTATTGCCTACGTATAATTGATGTCAGAAATTTAAAATGCAAGTATTATATAATGCTAATTTCGCGTTAAGATCTTAATAGACCAAATCTTATGTTGAGGATACTTCAATAAATATTATTTTTAATGTTTTAAAAAAGGCCGGTATGTCTATCTGAGATAATAAAATAAAATTTTATGATTTTTTATGTTTATGTTAATATTTTCCATGAAAATAAATCTTTGAAACGCATGTTAAGAATACAGTGGACGTGCAGATCTTTCCATTCTACAGAAGTTGACAATTTCCGACGAAGTGATAACCTAGATAGTTGTCGACGTGAAAATGACATTAAGTGAATTATCCACCCGTTTGACAAAGTAATAAGTGAAGACTGTAACAGGCCCTAGACTTTTTGCCGCCATAGGCAAGATTATTTTTTTCCGCCCTAGTAACTTAAGTGAAGATGATGTTTATAATTTGGCCGCCCCCTAAATCGTCCACCCGCGTGCCGCACACGTTAGGGGCGGTATTTTGTTAAGTCAGCATTTTAAAACATGCCCAAGAGCGGTTTGAGACATTCTGGATGCTAGCGTTGAATACAAATTACTGTTTTATTAAGAAATAACTTAGCCAAGGAGGCCACTCTTTTCGGAGTTCTCCCCCATCAATTCCATATCCCGATGTATGACAGACTCAACATGGTAAAAAAACGTACGAATTCTATCTGGACTGCACAATGGATGGATCCAAATAATCATAAGAGTAATCGGCTTAAAATAATTCAAAGATCTATTCCCCGCACCCCCTGGTTCTCCAAAATGAAAGTCTCCAAAAAAACAATATCAAATATTGGGCACACATTTATTCAGATTAAACTTAATAGATTCCTCAATGTGTGAGTGTGGTGCCGAGGAGGAAATCCTTGACTACATCTTTTTTGACTGTCCATTGCGGATCACAGGTTATTTTTTACAATCATCTCGTCAATGGTAATTTTCAACTCCCGGTTAACTTGTGTCATCTTTTTTCCTTTAACTCGCCACATTTAATCTATATAATAGCAAAATTTTTGAACGTCAATGGTATTGACTTATTCTATGATATTATTGTACTTTTTTCTATAAAATAAAGTTTTAACTTGATTAATGGCACAAATCTCTCTTGAAGGGTGGATTGCCTATTTAAAAGAAGAAGAAGAAGAAGGAAATAACTAATAAACCTTCGTCCGCTCCCTCAATTTGGCCGCCGCAGGCAGGCTCCTGCTCAGCCTACACTACCGAGATGCCGAGAGGAATGAAGGAATACTGTCACGAGTTGTAAGAACCATCGACAGACTCCATGGATTACGATTCATGATCCATTTTCCAAGTCGTTTTCTCAGTCGTGAAGAAACGAGTTGGAAAATGATATTTATGTACCTCCCAAGAGCGCTTAACGAATATTTTGCCATGAGCTGTTCGCATAGGATTGTAGAAAGTTTATTATTTAATTGTTTCACACTTGACTATTACACAAACCAATATTACAACTAAAATTGTAGGCCATGGTAATATGCCTACTCCATATTATGAAACCATTATACCTAAATTTATTTTTAAAAACATTATAAATGTTTATTTTTATACAAGATCTATGTTCTAAAACAGGCTCAACAACCACAGTTGAATTACATGAGTTTCGGTTCATTCCACATAATTCATATAAAAATTCTATGGATTATCTAATTTTATCTATTAATATTCTAAGACAAGCCCAACGACCAAAGTTACATTTCACTGAAATTTGGATACAAAATAATTAATGCTTTCGAGTACACAATATTTGATGATTAGTTTTTTCATTCAGTGTGTGAAAGCGTCTCTAAAACACAATAATAAATTTTATTTTGGAGACTATTTAAGTTTATTTATTTATAATTTTATTTTAATGTAAATTAAATGTATAAATTAGAAAGATATACAGATAAAATCAATTTATCGAAAAAATTTAAGAACTGCAGCATATAGATTCGAAATTTAGCGTTATCTTACTAGGTTGACGTGGTGTAATGGTTAGCGCATTTCCCCGGATAGGAAAAGTTCGTGGTTTGAATTCAATTTTTTTTTTCAATAAATTGATTTTATCTATATATCTTTCTAATTGATACATTTAATTTGTATTCAAATACCTGAAAAAACTACAACTTCACAAAAATAATGTGTTCTCATTAAAAAACCTTTTTGTTTCTTTGCAAGTACTAGGGTGGATGCGAACATCTACGTACAGCGAATTTGTTTATAATTGTTTTATTCATCAGTACAACGTAACGAATTACCCATATGTTGTGGTAGACCATTACCAACAAATTAAATAATACTATTTGTACAAAATAGCAATCAATTCATTGATAATACAATAATATTTTCTAAAGTTTACATCGAAACCACAGCTGAACACAAGACCAACATGGCGCAGGAGCTTGGAAAGGTCAAAGCTAAGATGGAGCGACAATGTCCTCCAAGACATATGTATCTATTTTATAAATCTAAGACTAGAGAAAAACGGTAATAGAGATGCCTTGCTCTTGAGGAGCCCATCCAGGGGTTATTAAGTCAATAGTGGTGACGAACATGAAAGTTTTCAATTTCTTTTTTGATATTGTGACTTGAAGAAATTTTCAAAATAGTTAATTTATATAAGAGTATCTACGCGTATTTCATCTGTCTTTAGAATATTGTAATTTTTTAAAACATAAATACATTATCTTTCGAAAACATGTAGAATTTCTCCTTATTAAGATCTAAACATTTGATTATACTTGTAATATATATTTCGTGAATTAAAATATTTCAATACAAATTAAATTAATCAATAAAAAGATACACTAAAAATCTATTTAACGAAAAAATATTTAGTTGCTACAGATTTTTTCAGTAAATCAGTCAAGTAAATGAACTAAATTTACAATGTATTTCTTATAACACTCGTGCTAATTAATATGATAATAAAAAATAACTAAATATTAATTATTCAACATTTAGACCACATATTTACGAACGTATTTAATCTATTTTCATTGAAAATCTGAATTATAATAAATTATAATAATATTAACATAATTTTCTCTCTCGAATAATGTTAATGTAGCTAGTTTTAAATCTGACACACGCATGAATCTGCCCGATTTCCGTCAATTATATGTAATATTGCTCACATATAATATTGTTTATTTAGATACTCTTAATACACGTTTATCAAACCTTGACACAATTTTAATTACGTACTTATTTTATGAAAAGATAAGTCTGTTTATACACTAAATAAAAATAAAACTTTTTTTATACATATATATATGTTTCCTTTACAGTATCAAGTGATCTTTACAAATATACTAATTTTTATGAATTTATAAAATAATTTATAAATTAAGTAGTAAATAAAATAATCCAATGCACAAATTTTAGTTTCGCGTTGAATTACAATGAGATCTTTGTAAAAAATATGAGATCATCTCCAGCTTTCAAACTCTACGGTACTAAGAAATAAGCAATGGAGGAAGTTCCTAATCAAACCATTATTAAAGATATTTCAATACATTACATAATATAATTGGATTCAACATCTGCGATAATAATTTCTGGGAAACTATAATATTGTCAGAAGATGATACGTTTTGCCTGTACTGTAATTGTGTATAACATTTTCCTTTTTACGAAGATATTACATTATAGTTTTTGCCTGTATTGTAATTAACTCACATTTTTCTTTCTATAACGACATTACATTCTGATTTGAATTACGTATTTTGGTATTGATTCAAACGTTTTACTTTCCACACCGATATTACGTTCTATTATTTCTCAAAAATGATCTTTTCCACCATGATTCCACACTTTTCACATATTTGTTCATTTTGCATTAGAATTTAGATTATCAGAATTTATAATAAAATATCAGCTTGTAATAAAAACATATCTTTATTTAACTCAGCCTAATCTTCTTCAACCTAGCTCAATCTTATCTAATGTAATCTTATTTAACCAATAAAACATACAAACTAAATACAGTACACAATTCAGTCATTTTATTATTTATACTGACCGGAAATCTAAATTTTACTGACAAAAAGTTCAATTTGATACTGATACATCAATACTTCGTTATACGGCTTTTCGTTATAATGACCTATTAAAATTATAACTCAGTTTTGATTAACGGGCAAACATTTTTCGATATACTGCCAAAAACATGACATAAAATGCGCTTCATTTCGATCAAGAAAAAACATAATATTTTAACCAGATCCCGATGAAGAACGCAACGTTTAAGTTTCTTGGGGTATTAATGTAGTCATTAACTGCAACAAAGTATTGCAAAAATAAGCAAAAGCAGGGCAAAATAATGAACGTTGGACCAATTTTTAACTAGGTCCTTCCACTACAGCGGATGGAGCTGATGACAGATGTCATGAAATTCTTAATTTTCTTACTCAAGATCTGATTGAAACCGTTATATTATATATTGTACATTTTTTAAAAATTTATATTAATACAGATGTAATGGGAAAGTTATTTTTAATGGAATAAAAGAAAAAATGCGTTTCTAATGAGAAATCAGAAAATAATTCAGAAAGTGTTCAGAAAAAACCTATTTAGAATATAGAAAATATAAAATCAATTTTATCAAAAAATATTGTTGTTGCTACCAGGATACGTACCTAAATCTTGTGCATTACCAATATTTTTTGATAAAAATGATTTTATATGTATATATTTCTAATTAATATATTTAATTAATATTTAAAATATCACAGACCTGTATTCTGAATAATTACAACTTCCTTCACAATAAGAATATGTTCTCCTAATAATTAAAAATTATTTATCAGCCGGGCCGAGACTCTGCTGTTTGAATAATGCATTTTTTATATATATATTTTTTCGTCATAGATTTTTTTCTGTATATCTTTCTACTTGATTCAGTAAGCTTGTGTTAAAATACAATAGAAGTTTTTTTTGTGATTTTCATATTCTTCTATAAAATTAGGATCTTATAGAATTTATATGGACATATATTAAAATAAATCATTCGTTATACGGCACTTTCCCGAAACGTATCTAGGTATGAGTATACTTAATTATGTAGCATTCAAAATATTATTATGTGCTGACCATTTATTTCACAAAATAATTACAATTTATTAATAAAAATACTAATCAAATAGATAAATGTGATCCATTTGTAGTATAGGATAATCTGAAAGAAAATAAATGGAAACAAACACCTGAAACAGAGACTTAAAACGCCAAAATTATTTATATATTATTTATATAACAGTTTATTATCCATCTTAGGATGTGATGGCCAAGTAATTGTTGGATATAGCATTAGAAGAAGATGATGATTCGGCAGAATTTTGTTATTGACCAGAATTTTTAAAAACACAAAAGGTGTCAGTTAAATATTACATATATCGTGAAATATCCCTTAAGATTTATTCAGGTAGCGCATCACATGATAGATATACTGGCCTTTTATTATATTAATGATGGTGATATTAAATTAACTGCTGATGTGAAAACAAAAAGTGGTCGCCTCAAGTCAGTTCGCTAGGGCACGAGCGGATTCACTCGACCGAAGTCGAGATCCTCACACTCGCTCCAAACCGTCGGTGGACACGGATACGAAAGCCGGTACCGGACCGAGGGGTCGGGGCAGAAGACTGCTGGACGGCGAGGTTCCAAGGGATGAGGCGGGATGCAAAATGAAACACTTGCTAAAGGTGTATTCAGTGCACCGCAGTATGTAGTTTGTTGTGTAGAGACGAGACGTTTGACGAGAAGTGACCTCCATACTGCGGTGCGCTTCTATTTATTCAAGATGAGTGGACGTGCGCCGTTACCAGCGCACGCCACCCCAAAACCACCCGCCGTGCCAATCAGGGCGCGTTTACATGCCTAACCGCGCCCCAAGCGACACGGCGTTCGGCGCCGCCTGTCGGCCGGATAGCGCAACATCGCGCCATTTTTCGGTCGCGGGCTGACAGGCGGCAGAAGCCGTTTTCCGGAGACAAACAATTAAATATCATATTAAATTAACTGCTGATGACATGAGCGACACAAGCCCTGACGATGGATCATTCAATCGGTCAGCCAGAGGGTCGGTTACACGAGGTAAAATAGCCCAGAAAACTTTGCACAGAAGATTCTAAACGGCTGTAAAAACATGAGATTAATGGAATTCCTTATTCAATTTTTGAAATTCGTTAAATTGTTCTATTTTAAAAAAAAAAAAAATATTATTAAGAAGAACACATTCTTATCGTGAAGTTGTAATTATTTAGAACATGGGTCTTTCAAAAATGGAATGACAGATGTATTAATTTGAAAAATGTGTAACACATAAGTCAAAAATACTGGCGATATAGCATATTTGGTAATGCACCTTCCCCGGATTGGAAAAAGAGATCCAGGTTCGAATCCCGGTAGCGAAAAAACAATATTTCTCGCTGAAAATGATTTTATATGTATACCTTTATGATTTAATTAGTATTTAATATTATAATAGCCTAATAATATCTGTCACGTTACTCAGCTGTGACTGACGTGACAGAGATTGGGTTATTTTTATATTTATCATCATCATTGAACGTCACATCTTATTTCAACGGTGGCGTTCTACGTAAGTGATAATCTCAAGACGCAATTGAACTTATTTTAGTATAATGGTAAAACTAAGATGATAAGCGAGCACGGCTTGCGATGTACAATATTATATTATTATTTATTGATTCGTTATAATAAATGGTTGATGGAAATAGTTTCCATCAGTCTGCGATACAAGTGCCAAACCGTGTCAGGAATAGATAATATTTAATAGGTATGATGCAATGAATCAGCTATCCAACTAAACTAAAATAAATTTGATTAAAACCTAGTTGTTTATTTTATGTATATACATTGGAACCTCTATATTCGTCATTAATCCGTTCCTGAGGGCCTGGCGAGTATGAAATCTGTTGAATATAGAAACAGTTTTTCCTATAACAAATAAATGAAAATCAATTAATTAGTTCCCAGTCCCCAAAAATAGTACACAAATTAATGAATTTTATGTCAAAACTTTACCTATATTATACTGGGGAGACATGATGGTAGAAGCGGAAGAGGAGGAAAGTTACTAATATTTAGGAGACCATTAAAACATCAGGTAACTCTAATTTTGGTGATGGTTTTCGTTTGCCGATGATTCAGTAGCACTCAATTTAACAAAGAACTTGCCCGATGTTGCCTGTTTCTATTTGTTTTTTAAAATCTTCATGAAGTAGTCAATCACATTACCGTTGAATCCATTTATGTTTTAGTTGACTATGGCAACATTTGGGCCACTTTTTGACCATATTTTGCGTTTTTGCCCAGTTAGACAGCATTTCCGGGCGGTGGAAGTGACAAATATAGAAAATATTAACGAATATGGAAACATTTGTTGTTATCAAAATATGACGAATATCGAATCAGACGAATATAGAGGTTCCACTGTATTACCTGTATAACCTACACACTGTATAACCAAAAAGCAATGCATGGTCATTTTTTAGATTAGTCAAGTAATTATGTTCTCAAAAGAATATCGGAACGTCGGCTAGACAGTTTCTTTGGATGACCGCCTTCGCGCCTTTTCTATAAAATGCAAAAATGTATTATGGCGTCCGCGAATTCTTTCGATATAACTAATGAATTTATAACTAATAATAACGAAATAATCCATTAAAAAATGACGGGAAATTAATCGTTTTTATAACGTTAAATTAATTAAAATAATCAATAAAGGTACAATAATAATTTTAAAAATAATGTGATATGCTCGTACTGTTTACTAATTTATGTGTAAACTACACTTTTTTCCATCTATGATTTTTGTAAGTTAAAACTATGCAAATATCTAATGTAGTTAGTCATCGTTATCACGTCGGTCCCCCATGACTGAGGATCCCGATCTCCGTGAGCTCCCGCCCTCGTGACTTTGCTTCTCCAGTTTCTCGGCATTCTTATGGCTGTCCACAGAGTATTTTCTACTCGATCTGTCCAACGGGTGGGGATCTTTTTCTTCCTCTTCGTTCTTCGACATGGCCCACCACAATAAGTTTCTCCAAGGCATCTTCCCTTCTCGCGAGATGCCCGAAAAATTGAAGGATTCATCTCAGGCAAATGGTTAAAAGTCTGTCCTCGATGTTCAGTTCCTGCGGAATGGAAACATTCGTACGTCTCGCCGTCTATGGTATGCGCAACATGACCATGTCTCCAGCACTACATCTCAAATACATCAATGTGTCTTCTCTCCCTTGCCTTCAGGATTCATTATTCCACTTATTGTGTCAGATTTGAAGTCTGTTTTTGTTTAAAATTACTGAAATATTGTTATTGTATAATTTCATTTGTATATTTTATGTTGACGCACGAACGCGGACGCGTGCAATCGCAAAGGGACATAAGGCTATTAAATACGTAAGATTATTTTTATAGATAGAAATACGTAAACGGATACACGTCACATCCTTTAGATTTAATTTTACATTTGAAAAATGGGACCAAGTTGGTTGTCTCCAGAAACGAAGCTTGAATTCCCAAACAACTTTTAATTTTTATTTTATATTTAAAATAAAAACACTTTACTTTCACTAATTTGTTATTTATTATAACGTTTTCAACGCTGATGTATCTTCAGTAATGTTACAAATACTAAACTTAAGACTAAAAAACAACGTGCTACTTAGGGTTGAGGAGTGGAGGGGTGGATTCGAGTTGGGTGGGTTGTAGGGGCGTGGTCAATAAGTACAGGAGTTATATGGTGCAGGAGTTAAATACACGTAATATAAGGTATTATGTATATTGATGACATTTTTCTTTATTTATTTATTCTTAATATAGTGCATACATAAATATTTTTATATATGCTCTAATATAAACAAAATCAAAATCGTTTCTTTTATTACAACTTATTATTTTATTTTATTTTGAATCTATTTAGTTTCTCTTCCTTTCTTATATTTTTAATCATTTCATTAAAAATCTTCGACGCACTATACATCATCGATTTCTGAGATTTAGCCATCTTCTTGAATGGCAGTCTCGGTCTATCTTTCCCTCTTGTATGATGTTCGTGCTCATGTTGATTTGCATCAATTTTTCGTATAAATTCTGCCTATATTTTCTTGGTGAGGATTTTATAAACCATTATATTGAAATATATTTTTTGCTTTAAGGTCATCATATTCAGGTCATTTACCATTATACTAATCCGAGTATATCTATTTTTTCTGAATATTATTCTCAAAGCTTTATCGTTTATTTAATAAGTTTTCTAAAATATCTAGTTTCTTTCCTTCTTTACAAATATGTACTAATTCTACGCTATCGCTGTCGAAGCAATGACCCTCGGTTCTTGCGCGGTCCACAATTTCCCAATTTATGCTGAAGTTTTTTATTCCTCTCAAGTGTTCTTTCATCTTGTTTCTATTTTACTTTTTATGTATCTACATATACTACGCTATATATAAATATTAGATATTTTTAAATAAATTAGATGAATCATTTAACAAGGTATACAGAGAGAATTCATAAGTGTTAAATTTTTCGAAATCTCATACGGTTTACATAGAAAAGTTAGTACCTTACAATTTCTCGACAAGGATAAGTCCAGGTTTATAACCAAATTGTTTTCGCTTTTTGTAGGTACATCTTTCTGATTTGTTTTAAATATCATAGAAATATGTTCTATTTTACAATAAAAATATGTTTTTATTAGATAGTATTTATATTTAATATAAAAAATTGATATTGATTAATTGGAAATCATAAATTTAAATAAAATGTTCCTTTAAAGTTATTATGTAAAACCGTTTGGTCTAATGAAGACATGTCTTGAAGTTTGAGTGTCATCATTGTGTCAGACAATTATTTTTAATAGCGCCTAGGCCATTGTTCAGTGTTTAATGTGAAAAACGGTTTTACAGGAAGTTATTTAAAACTCAATACATCCAACGGAAATTTATTATTTATGCAATTTAATGTGATTTTGGAAACACGTGGTCAAATGTACGTTTTAAAAATATATCTGTTATTGTAATATCATATGTAAAAAAGTGGAATAATATATTTTCGTTCACTTCCGTACTATTTCAATGATGGATGTAAAGATTTTTTCATTGATTACAAATAAAGAAACTCCTTAATCCTTCGCTTTGTATAAAAAATTAATAAATAATACATGCCTAGTACCTACCTACTCAAAGTATGAACAAAGCTAATCAAACCAATGAATGAGGTTATAAAATGTATAAAAAGTTAATTTCTTTTTTCCGTCCCAGTGAACTGCATACACAAAAGATGTTAACACTTTACCATGTGTATATTTTTGATTACTAAAATATATTTTATAGTAATTATATCGTAGACTAGCAGAATACCAATAAGTTGATACCGGTAACGAGTATTAAAATAATCTAAAGGCATTGCTTTTGTAGTGTTTGCAACATCTGGTAGATATACAGTGACATATATACATAGGTAGGTATAT
The DNA here is from genome assembly GCA_031772225.1 of Eubasilissa splendida. NCBI lineage: Eukaryota > Metazoa > Arthropoda > Insecta > Trichoptera > Phryganeidae > Eubasilissa > Eubasilissa splendida. The sequence continues at coordinate 12,424,690 of CM062853.1, read as the reverse complement.
ATACACATAAAATATTGTTTACCTACTGATTCTGTTTCGTTTGATTACTTTACAGCGATATAAACAGCATGTCAACATGTTTGAGAGTGTTATATGGTTTAGGTGCGATTTACAAAAAATCACTCTCTCCCTTGCCTCAACCAATGCTCAAAATTTTTTAACATAACTTTTTCAAAGACCGCAAGATCTCAATACAAATAGAAATACCTTATTTGTATTGAAGACGATCTTCAGCTAGATTATGTATTGTGATTCAACCAAATCAGAAACAGTATCATGATATCCTGTAAGATTTTCAGCGCTTCTCAAAAATAGATATAATTTTTTTTATCACAATTATTTTGTTGGAATTAAAAATACTCATTATTGCTCGACTTTTTTCGTTAATTCTATGTATCATTGTATTTTATGTAAATTTTTATATTCTTCATTTATCATCACGCCGTTTTCTGTTTCACTCTTTTGTCCTGACACACAATTCTCGCTTCATCCACATTCATACATCTTCTCATACAAGTTCGCCGATTATTAAGGCTTCTAACAGGACCATCCTCCGGTATTTAGTTTATCTGGTTGTGCCAAGTCTTTCACTTATTTATGGTACCATCAACACTTGCGTCATATATCTCTCTTACCATTCTCTCCTAATTTATCCGTTCAAACCACCTAAGTGATTATTTTTTATTCTTACTTACTATACTAAGATCACCTTTACATTTTATATTATTATAAGATAATAATTTGAGGAATAATGATATCTGAATAATTATATGGAAATGGTAATCCACACCCTCAATCATTTTACCATTAAGTGTTCGTGTTCATCGCGATATGTAACTTTGTTATGTGTAAGGATAGGCAGGTACTCATGACGGTCATGGTGGTTGAACAGAAATGCGTACTTACATATTTCACTGAATTGATTAGAGCAAGGTTACAGTAGTTACTAAACTATACGTGTTGTAATTGCATAGTGGAATCTATCGAAGTTCGTAACGGACGCCGTCATCGAGTCCGGCGCAAAAGGAAAGTAAAACCTGGCGCGCGGTGTCCACTGCCGTAGACAAGGTATTGAACTGTTTTGTTATCTATATTCTGTGTTTGTATTCCGTTATTTTTACTCTGAATTATTTTTCTCTTTTATTATACCTTGTGCAATATCTTATGTAACATCCTTTATTTGTTGATTTTTCAACACACGATACATTAACAAATTGTGTGTGTAATTTTTCACTGTTGAAAAAAAAAATCTTACCGAAGACAGTGTGAGGTATATTTATTCCAAAAATATTACTTATTATTGTCATTTATAAGAATGACATCATGAAATAAGAGTGACATTTTTTATGTAATATTACTTCGTTGGAATAAAATTCGACGACGATTTATGTGGAACTGATTGTTGTGATAGTTGATTTCATTTTATATCAGTTAATAAATAAATATAGAATATGACGTATATTAAACGTATGTATTTCTTATTATAGATGCGATATTTCATGAATCAAATGTTGATTAAAAAAACATCAAAAAATGTATGAATTTTACTTATTTATACGAGGTGTTCAGATATCGGAACATTTTGGAAACATTGCATTCTAGTCGCCTTGATATATAAAATATAAACACTATAACCATCCATTAAATCCGGTACATACTGTTTTTCACATTTGTTCAATGTCGTCACAGTTTGAGGGTGAGCAGCATAAAATTAAGCACATTCTAACATTATGTCGTGGTGTGACGCAGTTCTCACGGATAATTGAGTGGGGGGAGAGACGAGGATTACCGATCCTCGGACCCTCAGGAACCGAATATGAACCATATTTTATACTTACAAGATGTATTTTTAATTTAAAACTTAAGGTCTAACATTTACATTTCAAAACACATAAAAACATCGTTAAGTTTTTAGTTTAACTTAATAATACGCAAAGATGAAGATAAAAAAAAAGAAAGACCATTACATACCGTTACATTCAATAATTATAACTATATTAAAAATAATATGAAGAAAAAAAAATCGTTCTCAAAAATAATCTTCTATATTTTTTTAAATGTTATTGTTTCATATTTCAATATGCTTTATCATTGAAAAGTAAAAAACGATCGAGAAACAAAATGGGTCGAAATTTATTTTGGTGGAAATTCATTTTGTTTGTATGAAAACAATGGCCATACTTAACCGAAATTGGGGTATTATTAGATTATATTTTCCTTCGACACATCGGGGCTATTCTACATATCTTAATTTTACTGGGGAAATAAACAACACGTGTATACTTATGAGTATAATATGCACTTTTCCGCATATCGATATTTTAAACATCAATATTAATTATTTATTTTGACTTAAATTGTACAGTCCACTGATTCACGGAAATTTATTATATGCCTATGTGTCTTTACCCAATAATCCGCTGACCGCGGATCAAACATTACCATCGAAAGCAATTAGCATATAGCTGTTTAGTTCATTACCGTTTTTAGAGTGCCATGTTTTGAAGTTTGGAAACCTCTTCACAAAAACTACTAAATTTTTTCAACCTTCAAACCCAGCAGAGGCGACTTATAATTTAGCCTACAATTAAAACATATATATATATATACATACTTATGAGTTTACTTATATAATATTTATGATAGGTCTATATTTATCTCCGCTTTTCATTTTGTTTGTCTTGGTTTATCTCAACTCTTACAGTCTCGGGTAATGTGCGGTATTTTAATGTAAGATCGTAAAAATTTCACGGTATTGCGATGATGGCTTTTTCATTATAGATTATTTCAATGATGTATTTATATAACTGCGCGTGTTATTTCGTCATGACTGATATATTAACGCTTGTATTTTTCGGACATAATTCATATAAATTTTTCTCAATGAACGCAATTTACAATTGTAGTGAAAACCCCGATTTTAAGTTTTTGAAAGGACCAACAAAAAAAATGTAAAAACGAGGGAAAATGTAAATTCGGGGGAATTAAAAAAAATAAAATTATTTTTTTATAAAAAAAAATCAAACAAATATGTTTGATGTATGTTTTTTGTTGTTTTTAAATAGTTCTTTCAATTTTATAAATTGAATTAAATGTTTCTGGTGGTACATTACTAATATTAATAAAATATGCTATGAAGCCTTTAATATGCCTCATGGCATCTTCTCTTTTAGGAAATAGATATATGAAATGAAAAGGAAGGTTCTTCTTCTGTAAAGTTTTCGTTTACTATTTTACCAATTTCCACTACGTCCGATGTTATTACGTTGAGTCAACGTCTAAGTAAGTCTGCAAGGGTTATTCATAAATTCTTTCCCAGCCACCATTGTTATCTATACTATCTTATAGGCAATTTTCTTGCTGATTCCAGCTTGTAAAAACTAATAAAAAAAACGAAACGTAGACATGAGAATGAAAAATGTGTATAAATGACAAGCAAACGACCAACACACTCTTGGCTCTATAGCGGAATAGCGAATTGGCTGAACGAATTTCAATTAATTTTAGCTGTAAATCGCGAGAAAGATAAACATAAAATAGGGTTTTTAATGTACTGAAATGACACGGGATTGTAAAAATAACAAACAAATGGAGGGAGAACGTGAATTCCAGGCATGTAAAATCGGGGTTCCACTGTACATTTTTTCGGTAGTTCGTATACTTATACTTACATAATTACTTATTTATGAGACCGTACTATTTGACAGAAATATCAAAATGTAATTTTAAATATATCGACAATAATTAAATATTATGTCAATATTTTCAGATATATTTGAAATTAAAATGCACATAGGAAAATAATGATTTTCCTTATCATTTTATTATTATTTTGAAATGTTATATAACATAACTAAATTGTGTAATCTCCGGGTCACACGTCCCGCGGAATGGATTACGACAATCCGGTCGTAAATCGGAATCACCGCAAAGTGTGGGGGGGATAAGAGAACGTGTTATAGAGAGAGATCGATGAGGAACTAAGGGTTTTAGTCAAAGGACCAGTGATTTCGGGAACCAGGATTCGGACGGACTGCTCGCCTTACCTTGAGTATGACGCCTTCGCAAATCCCCGTAGTCGCCGTCGAAAATCACACAATAATAGCACGTGGATGAGCCAATCTCCACTCCTGACTGAAGACGGCGATGTCAGTTTGCATCCACGGCACACACAAACAATAGAAACTGTGCACACAAATCACAGGATCACAAAAAAGCACAGTGCTGGTGCACTGGTGCTGAAAGGGTCTACACCGCAAATGCCATTGCGATGTCGAGATCGAACACAATATCGCTCAAATCAACGTCTGCAGCGTCAAGGTCATATTTCACACTAGTGGGCAAGCATTTGGATAGGTCATGGGTAAGAAATTTGGACACGGACAGGTGACAACAATAATTTATGCGCCCGATATTACAAACGCGCTAAAGTGTGTTTTGCAAATACGGAACAATAACATTTACAAATATGTATATTTTAATTAATATTGTTATAAGACGTGCCACATCTCTATAGGAGATACATTTATTAGATAGAAAAATCGCATATAATCGATATTTAATTAGTTTAGTCGTGTCTATATAACAATTAGGTACATTTCTTTCTTTATAAATCTCAATTAATATAATTAAGCTGAACATAATTTATTATTGAATTATACCTTTTGAAATAACTGTAGTGTATAGCTTTTAGCCTTTTTTATTATCTGATAATAAATCAACCAATAATCCATCATATATATAATAATTTGAATCCGTATCTTTACCGGTTACCGTGTTATACATAATAATTTGTTTTCAGTTTACCGTCATTTGTTGGAGAGCACATTACTCATCTCGCTGTATAATATACTTATGTACATATAATATGAAATATTTGTACGTTATGTATACGGCATTGATAACGTAGAAATTACAAAGAGCAACGCCGTGCTTCCCAGATAAAATCATTTTAATTTACGAGACATTCATCAGATATATTATATTTAGAATCGCGACAGTCATAAATCTTCATGGAGCACCGCACATCTAACTTTCAGATTAGGAAGCCAATTCCTAAACGAATTACAGAGCGAAATAATTCTCCCAATGAAACTTTTATTGAAATCTTTATCTTGCGACAGATTCTTTTGATTTTATTTAAAATAAAAATCTGTATTTTCTTATCCACCCTATTCTCCGATCTGATCCTGTTTCCAAACTGGAAAATTCGGCTGGATTGGAAGAAATTTTCGTCGATGTTTTTACAGCCTTTGATAAAAGCAACATTTTCAACTGGATGAAAACATTGTAAACTTACTAGATCGAGTGCATAGCTCTTAATGAAAACTACGTTGAGAAATAAAAACGAATTTTTCGAAAAAACAATGTTTATCTTACCTTTTTACAATATTTAAATGATTTTCCAACCTCAACTTTAAGTAGTAAATATTCACAGGTTTTTAAGTATTCTATAAATCCAATAAGCAAATCAACATACTTGAATACACTTCAAATGAAAGAACACATCATGCTGTAGGGACAGTACCAGTAAGAAAAAAAACAATGCATTATTTCTATCAAATCTATTGCAATCGTATGTCTTATATACTGATCAATTTACAAAATATTATTTATTATTTATTGACGCACATCCAATTGTCATTTCAAGAACGGCCATTTAATGAAAAAAAAAAACTCTACATCTACAGTCTCAAAAATAATATTTTCAAACCCTCATGCAAGTGTTAGAATAAGTATTATTGGTCAGAAAAATATAAGGTTAAGTCGACTTTGATCCAAGATTCAAATCATTCGAAATTATTTAAAAGCGGACTAAATAATAATCGAAATCCGGAAATAAAATCTATCGCCAGGTGTAACGTATATCGCGGAAATGACATCGCGTAGCATCTAGTACAGAGTGTCAGTATACAGAAATTGCTAGTATTTCCATACCTAATATACAAACCTATAAAAGTACATCTTCTTAATGTGTTCAATGTAGCTGTCTATTTATGCCTTTATTGCCAAAACATATTAAACCACTATTTTTTTTAAATAATTTTAACACAATTTTTTCCACTTTCAAATAGATACCGGATTCATTTTAAAGTAAATGCTTCTACAATATAATTTCTATTGTGCTAAAATATAACATTCGAATAAATGTGTACTTTAAACAGAGAAATTGATTAAACTCACTTCTTGTTTTAATAATAGTTTCTAATCTAATCTATATTTCAATGTGGAAATCCTTTATTATATTTCTTTAACAATAGTGCATTGCGCATCTTTATTATATTAGGTACGATGAAATATAAATTCTACCGATGCCCTAGCCGCGCATCGGCCCTAGCAGCCCCAATCGGCCGCTTCGTGGCCATAAAGCCCACGCAGGTTCTAGCAGCAATCGACTTAAAGACATTACATAAATGATTATTGAACTAACTTAAACATTACGAACAAAGATAAACATTCACATCATTCACGTCGTGTCGCAAATATGTTTTTTCTATGCATTTGACATGATTTTCTAGTGCAATCATAGATAGAGATGCTCAATATACTTGCTTCTGATCGCGCCTCACAGACCTGATCGTTTAACCAAGCACTTTACAACCACAATGACACTATCACTATAGTCAAAATCCAATACATAGTCAAAAATAAAATATGGGGAAGCGCAATATTTCTATGTATTTTATGTTTATTTTCAAATTGCTTTAGTGGTACATTGTATACAATTCTGATTTTTTTTTATTCTATTGGTACTTAAATTCAAATAAATAAAAATTTTGCGATGTTTGTTATAAATGTTCTACGCAAAATATCTCATCATGAAACTAATGTTTATTTAATTAATGATATTTAATACATTTTTATCAATTCTAATCTGCGACATAATCAGCACTAGGCAATAGAGTTATTTTGTATAAACAAATCAGACTTAATCAACTTTGAATAGATCTGGTTTAAAATGAACTGAAAAAAAATGACAGTTCCTTTCAGAGGACAATATTAATTCATCAGTTTCGGCGAAATTATTCGGTTTTTCATTACTATTTCAGCTAATTTCCGTTCCGCGAATATAATTAACTTACGATTTAAGCGAAACACCGCTTAATTTTGGCCTTAAATTCCGTTGATTTGGCGAATGCGTGTTTTCGCTTCGGTTAAATATCCTCTTCCGAATGAATATTTGAAAATAAAGTTGAATACCACGTAAAACTGAAATGCTGTCCTTGAATCTTTAGCGGAAGGATTTTTCACGAAACGAATGTTTTAAATACAGAAATACATATATAATAAATATTTGTTTAAATTAATTAAAACGCAGTCTAGTGAGATTGTTCAACTCTACATTCATATTATACAACTCAGATATAAAAAATTACTATCATTTTATTTTTAAACTAGTGTTTAAAAGTAACTAGTGTATTGCTTTTTCAGAAGTGAATCTTTATTCATATTAAATAAACAATACAATACTTTCAGAAAGATAATTTGATGTTTTAAATCATAAAATATTTTTTTTATTTGATTTATACCTCTGAGAGATCGAACACCAAATGTATATATTCGCAACGTAACAGGTAGCTCAAAAAATCTGCGTATCCAAGTGGAAATGAGCTGGTCACATCTGCCGAGGAGATGATGAACGGTGAGATCAGATAGATCTGGAATGGAGAAATAAGTATGACGGACCAACGGCATCAGAAGAATGGCGGGTAATAAATGGATAAGAAGGGCTGAGGGCTGAGAGAATTGGCACCATATTTTCAACATCACGATGATTATATTTGCAATGCGGGCATTGAGCCCCAGAATTACACGTCAATTTTATTCAACCATCAATATACTGCATTTTACTTAATCGAAAAGACTAACACATTAGAGGGTGACGTGTTCTAATCCTCTGACAACTTCAACGGTCTCTTCAAGGTTTCAAATGTATCAAGATATCTCAACTCGATGCTATAATAATACAATTGTCATTAAGTAGCACTTGGAATTATAATTTATATAACGTAGCTGTTAAAAACATTGGTAATATTACCCAACCGATTAGAATGGACGCTGTTAAGATACTTGTAATTTTAACACATTAAAGATAGTATTACTGTATATTAACTAATATAAAGATAAGTCACTCCGCGACAGTCGGTGTCCTTAGTACATATCAGTTTCCTTAACATAAACCACCAGTTGGTAATTAATGTAGAACAAAGGAATGCAGGTTACAAACAAATATAATTTAAAACATGTTCGTAAAACACCAAAACGCCTATACATAACAATATTTTCTGCGAGGTAAATGTAAATGATATATATATTTAATTTGTTGTGTTTTAAATATGTAAAGTTTACATGTTAATATTAATAAAATAAACTACATATACACAACTTTCAACAATTTGATAGATATGGAGGTTGATTGGGTGGAATGGTGAACGTTACATTGTGTAAAGTGATCACTTAAGCCAGCCAAAAACAGGTCGTAAGCCCCGTATTTATCCATACTTCTATATTTTTCCATTAATAAAAAATCGCTTCGTCTCTATGAGATATCTATCATTTGTTTAATATGAATCGTCTAGCGGAAAAATTTAGGAATACCATATAAAGCTGTATTTTTCGCAAAATCTATTCCAAACGTATTATAAAAAAAAAAACAATACTTTTCTCGCTTGCGCCACGTGGCGTTCTCAATACACGTCTTCATACGATTTGGCATGCTGCAAAATATTTTCAGCGTTTTTATTTAACAAATTAACTGATAGGATGGATAGGTGGACAGATAGGATGAAACGCCACACTCTTCTATTTTAGCACACCATTCTTGCCTCTTCCACTCTGATACATCTTCTCATGCACGCTCTTCGGTTAGGGGCCATCCTTCAATAATTGGTTTATCCTATCATGCCATATCTTCTGTGAGTGTAAATTACCTCTATTCCTGTTGCCTTCAACATTCAACACTCACTTTATATATTTCTATACCATTCTCTCCCCGCTCGTATTATTTAATATTTTATTTTTAAATTTAATTTTCACTTAATTAAAAGTAATAAAATTAAACATTTTCAAAAACAGAAAATATTTCCCACGGGGATACTTTTAACATTTTTTTTTTCTGAACGATTGTATATTTCACACAGTCAGATGAATACAACCTAATGGAAATACCTCCTACTACTTCTACAGCATCATTATAAACCATTAAATATTTTCATTTAAAAAAATAATTCACTCGATTACAAATAATTCCGCGGAGAAGATTGATAATGTGTAAAGAGATATTAACACAATTAATATTGAAACAAAATCCAAGAAAATTTTTATAATGAGTTAATACTGTTTTTGAATACTAATATTTCAGGCGATACATTCTATAAATATTAATTAGAAAGATATACATATAAAATCAATTTTATCGAAAAATATTGTTGTTGCGCCACCGGAATTCGAACCTGGATCTCTTTCCTAACCGGGGAAGGTGCATTATCCAACTATGCTACAGCGACAATATTTTTAGCGACAATTTTCGAACCTATATGTTACCTTTTTGATATTAATACATTTAATCGTTCCATTATTTGACAGAGCCATCTACCTTATTTTTACAGAATCTCAAATACCTTTGAGTAAACTGATAGCAGACGCCAGAATTATCAATTCATTTTTATTAAATTTAAAATTTTCTTTCTAATTAATATATTTAATTCAAATTTAAAATATCATGTTCTGAACAATTACAACTTCACAATAAGAATGTGTTCTCCTAATAGAATATCTTTAAAATTTGAAAAAAAAATCATTAATCTAGTTTAAAAATCTTGATCATATCGAGTTTAAAAAATAATTATTACTATGAAGATGTTTCAAAACATAGTTCAGTGATATTTTTAATACAAATTAAACGTATCAATAAGAAAGATATATAGATAAAAATATTTTATTGTCACCGGAATTCGAACCAGGAACTCTTCCTATCCGGAGAATTGCGATGTCCATTACACCATGTCAACATAGTAAATTAACGACAAATTTTCTAAACTACATGTTTTACTTTCAAATTGATACATCTGTTATTCCATTTTTTGAATCCCAGTGGCAACAAAATATTTTTTCGATACATTGTAATTGATACATTTAATGTGTATTAAAAATTATTATGTTGAAACGCATCGGAGACATGAATGAATCTTTTCCCTGGAAACTCGATTAAAAGGTTAGCACGGACCAAGTTTTCATTATTTGTGTATCGTATATCTCCAAATTAAATCTCCAAGACGCGAGCCGCAAAACTGTGCATATGCACCTTTAGAAATCGACAATTTAGGACAATTACGAGTTTGATCGACTTCAACACAGTCTCAGTTTTCCAACATGTCTTTAATTTTAAGTTAAGACTTGTAAAATTTAGTTATTTTATTTATTTGGATTTTTTTTTTAATAATATAGTTACGTACCTTCCTTGTCATGCCGTGTTGCCGCTAGGATTTTATCGGCAGCACTACTTATAGAATATTTTGTGAAATATATAAAACGGTTTGGGTGCTGTAATAGAGCATATGTTACATGTCACATCTATGAAATAGCTTATTACGTTAAATAGCCAAAAAAATGTATATTTTATGAAAAGTGCAAGCCCGTTGCTTTATTCATGAATTAGGAAAATTATCTGCCGAATGCGTGAATTGGGCAGTGTAATAACTTAAGTAATAAAAAAAAGGAATTTCATGGATTCGGTTTAACACATTTAAGTACCACCGTTATTTATTATAAGATGTTAAAATAAATACAAACACATAGATACATTTTACCGCTTTGTAAAGTATATTCTTATAGCTTATCTAGCAATAAGATAATAAATGCTGTGTTTAATTATCAGATAGTCTTTTAATTAAAAGTAATATTTCCTTTGATATTGTAGACTTCTTTGATTATGTAGTTTTCTTAATTTATATAATTATCTATTTTATCTATGAATTCGTATTTTATTAAATATGTATAGCATTGTTGATATTTTTTAAAATTCATCCAAATTAGTTGGTTCTCATTAAAAACTTTGACAGTTTATTTCGTATCATAAGTACAAAAAACTTTTTAGATATTTCATTTTTTTTTAATTTAATCGAAGAATTAAGGTATAAATTTTATATTAGGTTCTACTAATACTATCATGAATTACTCCCGAGGAATTTAATCATCCTTTTTGAGGTTCATTTCCAACAACTCCGTCGTTTTGAGGTCGCCATTCGAGAAAAACCACCAGGAAGACGTAATTTTTATTGTATTGTATATTATTTTTGCTTATTTAAAATATATATACATATTTGCACAATATATAATGCATTGACACAATATATAATGATATACCTTCATAAATATTAAATAGAATGAAAGGTGTAGATATCTCTATTAGTTCTAAAAAATTTAAACATATCAATCACTTTTATTGTATAATATGTATATTTGATAGATGAGCTAGTATATAAAGTCACGAATAACATCAGAAGTCATGCTTTTAGATATAAACTGTGAATTACATCAACATTATGAAAAATATTGATATTTTTTTTAGTATTTGCTCGGTGTTGACTTATAGGAGTTTTCTTAGAGGATTTGTTCCGCTGGATGATATAGGAATTGTTACTCTGAAAATAATAATGATAAATAATAAATTTCTTTTATATGGTGTGAACATTAATAAATAGCTTTCGTTATAGCTTATTTAATTCAATCTTCTCAATGGTCAATCATAATTGTGACTCAAAAATGATGTGGAAAATTTTATCACCACGTCATATTGAATGCACACGGATGAAACTTTACTCTCGCGTTTCAGAGATTCGGTGGTAAAGATCGGTAGGCGTTAATTTATTTTAAAATTTAATCATCATCACTACTGGCTCGGGAACCCTGGTGGGTCTTGGTCTCATCGAGAATTTTCTTCACTGTGTGCTCGTGTTAAGATTTTGATCTGGAGATAAACTCAGATCAGCTTGAAATTGATAGAATGAGACAAAAACTCAAACCCATATAATATTTGGCAGCGTGACGCATTTTGTGTGCACAAACGTCACCTAAAACCATAGACATCTACAACTATATATTCTAAAAAGTTAGACAAGCTGAAGGAATTTAATTGTAAATATTTATTTACCATTCATACAAACATTCATTAAAAATTCACTTAAATGACGAACAAAATTTCAACGGTCAATGGACTTAACATATGACGTTTGACATACAACAGGAGTAGAGTAAAGGGAGAGTTGTCTCGAACAAAACTCCCATCTCTGAGATTGTCTTAAGTCGAAAATGAAATTCATGGATACGGGCTATTAGAACTGTATATGTTGTATTATCTTGTAATAATTCTAAAAAGTGCATATACGTATCAATGTAAAATAATATTTTTAATTATTCTTCATAACTAGACCGTAAAATTGACGAATGAATAACAATTGTTGATATCTTTCCGTCCGTGCGTCGCGTTATCTCAACACACCGCGCGCTCCAAGAGTCGCCAAGGTAATTTCCCGAGACCTGGAGACGGTACCGGCGAAAAGTGAAAAGCCCAGATCTGTGGGCCTATCAGCGCCCAACAGGACGTAAATAGTGCCCCGCGCTCGCTAGCTGCCATCAGTATTCATGAAGCTCTCGCAAAGTACGGGCTCGACAATACTCAACACGACACCGCTTCCCGGCGCGCGAAATTACTCAACCGGAAACTGTCATTCAAATAGTTTTAATTTCCACTGATAATTAAAAATATTGATTTTTGAACGTTTTCCCAACAATATGTGAAAACTATCGTGTAGCATGTCAGAGTGACTTTTCAGTGTCTGGAACAAATTCAAGAGTGTATTTTTATCAAGACTAAAATCACTTACGCGAAAATAAACATTTAATTCATAAGGCTACGAGTACATATAATTTTAAAGAAACGTGTTTTTTTTATATCTAAAACATTTGATGAAATAGTTTTATAAATTTGCAATACATAGTTAACAGCCGAATTCAATTTTTACTGGCCTGAAACAATGACTTAAAATTATTTTATATAGTTGTGCATAAAAAATTGTGGCGTTTATATTACTGTAAACAGTTATCAAACAAAACTTTCTGCGTCGAAAGGTAAGTCAAAAATGTTTTTAAATTCGTACGCGTAAATCTCGCGTTCCCGAAATAATTTAATTTATGACCGTAGCTAACTTAATCGTTAAATTTAATTATTTTATACGATTTAAGTATTTCGATGTGCGATGTATTTCGACTTCTATTCACGTCGATCGCACCATATTTACTGCATGCGTTGCATTAAAAAATTCTCATGTGATTTTTGCAATTGCAACCCGGTCCATTTGCCAAGGAGGAAGTACAAATTTCGCTTAAGGACACTGCCCGTATTTTGATTGATTACTGAGGGAACTCGAATGGACGCCTACAAAAATGGTATCACGTCTGATGGGAAAATAACGCGCCGTTGCGTGTCCCGTATACTATATTACAGTAAACAAATTAAACTATTTTGTTATTATTATATTATGTTAACGCACGAGCTACTCATAAAATGTTGTCTTATATTATTATATATCTAGTACGTACTGGGGAGATGATAAGTTTGTTTTCTTAAAATAAAGAGTATTTACTAATACATATGTGCCCATTATTATGAAAGTGATATAAGTCATGTTTCTTTCGTTTCGAGATATTTAAAGGTCTTGCGTTTGAATTGATTAAAAAATATTTTTATATTACACAACACAATGTTTCAAAACTCATTTAGTCGATATTTTTATGTTATTTCGACACATAAATTTTGCATATAGCTTATAAGTAAATAAAAAATTTAAGGTTGAAATGACTTAGTCTATTATCAAAATAAACACTAGTGGAATACTGTTTTAATTTTTTTCAATTTCTTCTCTTAGAGGCACAGATGATAATATCATATAATAGTAACATGATCTAAATTATATGTGTAGTTACAATGTATTATATTAATTACATTAATCTTCAAAAAGAACGCACTGTTACAAATTCACATTCAAATGGTCTTGGATTCAACAATTTCCACAAAAATAAGTAACTGCCCAAGATCGCGTGGCAACTTAGAAATCCCCAAATTTAAAACTACTGCTTCTCAACATCATTATCAAGGTACATTTTTTTTAATGCCTTCCCATATAAAATCAAAACAGAAAAATAATTATAAAACCAAATCGTAAATCAAACAAATATAAGAAAACTCCGACAGCAATTACAAGTTCTAATTTGATTATTTTATCTATATGTATTTAATAATTCAATTTTATGTTTATTATATATCTTATTTCTATACCTACCTTTACATTATTTTAAAACTTAAATACTCCCCAATTCAAACACGAGAATTGATTTCTCTATTGAGTTGGGTAATTTTGTCCAATAAAATAAATAAATTATATTTAATTATGTTATGTATATACAATTTTAAAAAAAAAAAGATATAGTTTTAGAAATAATAAAGTCATGTGTTTGTAAATTTTTTCTTTCTCTTTATCTTTTATATCTTCTGTTGTATGTATATATATTATCTCGTACATATTTGAGTCGCACAGGGGCAAAGTAGCCTCAGCAAAGTGATCAAAAAGAAATACAAGGGATTGTAATGATGACAAAATTTAGTTATTATAAAAAAAAGTATTAACATCATTAAAATTATATAATGCTTCTATATATTCCTGCACATTAAATTACGCCAATACAAAACAATTAGTTTTGAGCGTATATGTAACTTGAAATATGAAATTAGTCACTTGGGCTACTCTGGCGCTGTGCGACTCATTTATATACATCGGAATTTGTATGTTTATATGGTAGATAGAATCTTGTAGACAAAGCGATTACGTTGAAATGAATAAATAATTATTATTCCATTGCTATAATTATTTGCTAGAAATCAATTGTAACACTTAAAAAATGTAAAGACGTTTACAGACAGAGAAACATACGATTTTGGTATTAATAAATATAAATTATTTATTATACAATATCATTTTTATTTAACGGTAGCAACAACAATATTTATTCGATAAATTGATTTTATATGTATATCTTTCTAATTAATACATTTAATTTGTTTTAAAAATATCACAGATCGATGTTCTGTAAAATTGCAACTTCACAATCAGAATGTGTTCTCCTTAAAAATATATAAGTTGTATTTAATAAAAATTAATTATCAATTAATTCTGGCGTCTTCTATCAAACAACTCAGAGGTATTTGAGATTCCATAAATATAAAAATATGTTTTTCAAATAATGGAACGACAGTTGTATCAATTTGAAAGTGCAACAGATAAGTTCGAAAATTTGTCGTCAATTCACTGTGTTAGCGTAGCATAATCGGTTAATATATTTCCCCGGATAGAAAAAGATACATGTTCGTATCCCGCTAGCAACAACAATATTTTTTTGATAAATTGATTTTATATCTTTCTAATTAATACATTTAATTAGTATTTAAATTTTAGTGCAATGCAGTTTTCATATGTATTAAAATTAATTAAACATAATTTAGAAACATAGCAAAAAATAAGGTACAAACCAAAACTATACCATAATTACTTGTTTACGATTTTTAATCCCACAAATCACAAAATTAATTCGAATGAATTTTCTTTGCGTAATTTTAATATTTTATGTTTTAAATTACCGAGCAATCGGTGTACGCCCTTGGAGATTGCTTTTGAAATAATATGTTTTAATCGTTTTCAGTGCGGAAAATAGCAGTTCACTTACTGATACACCGCTCACCGTTATTTGGCGTTACTGATATATACGTAACTAAATGTGTTTAATTATTTCTTTTTAAATCAATTATTGATTTGATTTAGATTTATTTTGGCATTGATATTATTGATTCTTTATCTTGAACCAATGCAAATCGTCAAATTCAAAACATCTCGGAGTCGAAGTCTCTAGCGACGAGAGACAAAAATATTAAATAGACAGAATAATCGGGACTGCTATGTCCCCTTTATAGTGTGATGATAAAGAAATTTGAGTTGCGTCAAAACCAAACTGACTGTTTTTTAAGCAGTGTTCCGCCCGCTTTAATATATGTTCATCAAATAGGCGGATTCTGAAGGAAAAAGTGAGATTAAGAATCAAAGACTGTCGAAATGAGTTATTTTAGTTATCAGGGGAGTGAAGATTGAGGATGAGATATTTAAGAGGAGGAGAGATTATGGTGGCTTGGACATATCGCGAATACCAGAGTGATGACTACCAAGATGTAGCAACTCGTGAGGGAAGGAGGCCGATGGGTCCCCCAGACTAACACAGATTGTATGAGGGGATGAAAATAATTATGAATATCTTATTCCATGTTGGTAACTCCATTCCACTAAAGCAGCAATTTCTCTTGAAAGAACCTTAGAATTTTTCTTGGTATTATTTTCAAATACCGTATTTCCTTGATTGTAATACGCATGTTTTTTTCTATTTTGGTACCTCTGAATTTGGGGTACGTCTTAAATAATCGATGGTGTATGACAATCACTGTAAAATTCCGCATTCATGATGAATTATCACTGATTACAAGTAGAACTGAGTCGAAAAGTAATTAGGGAAATCGGACACTAAATCTGAAGAAATTTCAGACTCTGACGGTGATAGCGCATAAATAATATGAATATATAAATCCTTTTTATTGTGGTTATATGACTTTGTCTGTTATAATATAGTTTACACAATGTTTTAATTTTCTATTATTGATATATAAAAATAAACGTGCGTTTTATAATCGAGAAAATACGATATATTAATTACATTTTGATTTAAAACAATATAGGTCATATACAGGCTTATACAATGATGAATTGATATTATTGTTGAACAGGATTATCCAATTGAATACATATCCAATGAACCAATTGACGCTGCGAACGATTGCAGAGATTTTTTTACCGCATTTATACAAGAACAACAAAAAATATTTCATATCAAGATTAAATTTTTTTTTTCATATATTTACACTGTAAAACCAAACGACTGTACAAACATTCATTTCATGTAAGATACGTAATTATGCAATATACTTGTTTTTGAAAAATTAAAGAGACTGTTTTTTAATGAGTAACCTATAAAAGCCGTCAATTGAGTATTTACATATATTTTTGGTTAAATCAGATCTAGATCTTCAATGTCAATAAGTGTCATTCTATTGAATTAGAACCATAATCCATGTTATTTTTATCCCATGTCAAAACGCCCTCCAGAGAATGCCCGATTACTAACTAATTATTATATTTGGTATAAAACGCAAGAAATGTTAAAAGTTAAGCACGAAGATGTCATATTTTTATTTGTGTTTAATAAATATGTATTTTTAATTATATTACTATGTTAGAAAAACATATAAAAACATTCACGAATAACGAATCTAATATATAATAAATTTTATTTTTATTTTATCCAGTCGGTACAATATCTAAGTGATGAATGATATAATTTTTCTCTTTTGTATTAAGCTTTTAATTAAAGGACAGCTGGAGCGGGGGGGGACCCACCTTTTCCCGGGACCGGTTTAGAAGCTAGGGCTTTCTTGTCGGTCCCACTCATCAAAGTTAATAAAAATATGCGACTTTAATTAAATAAAATATTCAAGTTTATGCAAAATTAAAAAAGAGAAGAAATTTAATGTGGTTATTAGCAATTTTCGCAAAAAAAATATAATTCAGACCCTCCAGCGTCCCTTAAGTTTTGTGTTAAGCTGTTGTTAATATAATATTATATTTATTTTTTAGAATTTCTTCTTACGTAGTATCATATATGATACGTGAAATTATTTCACATGTTCCTTTCTTAACCTGTAATGGCCCATGCCCATTTTTCATCCCATGTCCAGTTTTCGACTCGAAATTCTTTAGACAACTCTCAAATTTTCGTAATCCATCGTGTATACTAAAATCTCAGAGTTTCGAGCATCGCTACTGTATATTGTTACAAAATAGCATAAATTTTGCAATTTAATGCCCTCTGTTTGTCGAACTTTCCAGAATAAATAGTTCTAGGTATCTATGATTTTAGTTGACGTTTGTATGTACGTGCCGAATATCACTGTCATATTGAGTGAACGGGTCAGTCCCATCAATCTCAAGCTTTGATCTTTGAATTTGCCTCCATATCAAAAACTTAAACAAAATCTCTGAGACTAATCTCATCGTGTCACAAAATTTAAGCCTTACACATCTACAAAAAAAAAAAATCATTCAGAACTGTAAACAAAACCACTACCGACCGACGATCTTTTAAAATTACAAAAATCCTTCGTATCAATATTTTATTAGACATTTAAAATGTTGGTAATTTTAAAATTCAACGCACATTGTAATATATTAAGAATTATTAAACTCATAAGAAAATTATCCCCAAGTGACTTCAACTTTGTCATAATATTAACATATTTTTTGCACTTAGACAATTAATTAAATGAAAGACGTAAAAAAAAAACATTACAATAGGATCACAAGAAGACCTTTTTTTAAATTCGTTTATCCATAAAATTTACAATAAATAATAGATTACTGGTTGCTGATAGATTAGGCAGACGCCAGCTTCCAAGTTATAAATGAAGTTGTCAAATAATAATAATATAAATAAATCTGACATAAAAAAGCTTAGGGAAAAATAATCACCGATGTCAATGTGATTAAGGTATATAATAAAATCTGAAAACGGACATTTTCATCTTACGAATTGGGTGGTCTAGTGGTTACGATACTCGCCTAGAGGCCATCGAGTTGGTCATATTTACACAAGTTGTAAGTAAGAATATTGTGAGAATATAATAAACTGATTGTTGGCCTAGCGGTTACGACACTCGCCTAGTCAGCCTGTGGTCAGGGATTAGAGTCTCATTCTAAGAGACCGACAAATAAGTCCTATTTTCATAGCACAAACTTTTAGCTTAGTTTGAAAATACTAAAAATATTCTCTTATCTCTCATCTCTCATTATTATCAATAAAATTTAAAAAATACCTTTTCATACTTTTAATTGTTGGTGTGTGTATGTCTTAAAATTTTTGGATGAATATACTAATTTATAACAGTGCTGTATTAAGTATAAAAAAAAAATCAGCTTCGAAACTTTTAATGAACCGAAAACATATTACGTTAATTAAACGTTTATTTAGAAAAATCAATAACTATTAAGATTTTATTACCGGATGATCGATAAATCTCACAAAGAAAAAATACGTTTTCTTAAATTTAAAAATCTTATTCCAAAACGAGAATAATTTAATTGTGAAAAATTAATTGATCATATTAACATTATTTTCTTAAAATGTGTTGTAAACAATGATTAGTTTTCCACTTCACCCATCCACAGCCAATCTTGTTGGCAAACAATTCTACTTCCATTTTTGTTTTGTTCAATTGTTTTAACGTTTCACTCAATTTTTAGAAAAATTCTACTCATGTATACGTTTCTTTTCCGATACAATTGTCCATTTGTGACCTTCGATATACACTTCGAATAGTGCATATAAAAATATATTTTATATTTAAACATTGAAGGCTATTTCTAAAATATGTACATTAATTCTATTGATTCTTTTTCAGTTCAAAGTGATTTTTATTTAAATGTGTTTCTACCACACTGTATTCTGCAATATATAGAATTTATACTAATTTTTTACACTGCTTTTCTGCACGTCAATCTGTGAATCGTAATAAAAAAAAAGTATTTTGTGTTACTTAAAACTGTGTAAAATAAATATTTTATTCCTAAAAAATTACAGTACTTTTCAAGAAGCAACGGCAAATTAAATTTTTCGAGTTTTTTATAAATATAAATTATATGTCTTTTTTCTACATAATCACTTTTCTTTTTAATACACTCACATTAGAAATTTTTTTATTTGGTTGAGGAATTCGCGGAAGCGGTGTATTCCTCAGATTCAGATTTTTTATTACGACTCTTAGCGATGCACCCAGGCTTCAGCACTTGTGACGATGCATACCGAAAAGTCTTCTCCTTCATCATTATACCGCGCCATAAAGGCTGTGGAAGTCTGGACAGGATAATTTAGTACTCATCAGTCAGCATCATATGCGCCGTGTACTCGTTCACCTTGTCATAGGGAACTTCCGTGATAATAGTATGTGCTAAATAAATCCGACTGTTTTCACAAATAATGGCATCAGCGCGACTCACCTTGTCATCAGTGATGACCAGAGCATCGCTCATCCCGGATTAATGTTCGCCCATTGTTAAACGCCTCTACCCCCTCGTACACTCTTCTCTCGCCATTGTAAGCTTTTCAATACAATTGCAGCATTCTTCTTCTAATTTTATAAGATCTTACATCGTCTGAGCTCTAAAATCTGATGATTGCTGCTCTTCTACGGTGCAAACGCCCAAGGGAACCACCATTTTGGGCAGAAACAAACCCTTCTCAAAGAATGTACACATCCGTAATATCCATGATGCCATAATTACGAAAAACCAAAATGTATTATTTATAATAAATCCACAAAAACACTTGTAAAACGACTGACATTGACAATAAGTTAATGCAGAATGACAGGTTATGTGATCTGTATAGAAACAGCTGTCAAAATTGTCACGGCGGTGTTGCCACCTTAAAAAAATAAAGAAATACTCAATGTTCACATTAGTAGTTATTAGCGTTACTTTTTAATATGGCCTCGTACATAAGTCTGATGGCAGATAAAATAATTTAAAAAATCATCTGAAATC
Source organism: Eubasilissa splendida (assembly GCA_031772225.1). Classification (NCBI taxonomy): domain Eukaryota; kingdom Metazoa; phylum Arthropoda; class Insecta; order Trichoptera; family Phryganeidae; genus Eubasilissa; species Eubasilissa splendida. The sequence goes on along the minus strand of CM062853.1, from coordinate 12,403,943 downwards.
AAGCACAACCCAAGATAGATTATTATGTTTATTATTATTATTTTACACCCTTTCAGATCAGATAAAAGATGATTTCAAAATTGTTATAAAACATTGTATTGCAATATTTGTGTATCTTATCATCATCAGCATAGTTTTTATTCGACAATAACCGACCTACAAATAACCCAGAAAATATTGTGTTTTACGAGTATTTTAATATACAGTTGTCCCAAAAGTATTTTTCATTTTGGTTCATTCGCTGTACCAACGCAACGAGTGGGAGAGGGGCGGGGGGTATGCCGATCGCTAGTCTCATCCTTGAGAATTCAGTCTCTATGAAGGATGTCCTTACCAGTTGTTCGTGAAATTTTCCGTAAAAAATTGATATTCCGACGAGGTGTCATCTTTAGGTGAGGCCTCCACGTAGCCCTGAGTTTTTCTATGGCGCTACCTTAAATCAAAGGTATACAGTAACAATCCTCCCTCTTTGAACCAATTAAAATAAAATATCCGAGAATAAATGACTGCGATCACGGAGAATATGTTCCGAGCAGTTCTATGAAAATTTTCCTCCCGTATAGAAGAGTGCCAACGAAATAACGGATCACATTTAAAAAACATATTTTTTAAGAAATAAGTTCCCAGAGACTGTACTTAAATGCAAAATAAACATTTTTTTATTAAACCCATCCATTCTTTTATTACATAATTTGTAATATAAAAAAGATTTTTGGGACACCTTGTATCATCATCATATTTAATAAATGAAGATATAAAAAACAACATAATTTTTAGTTGTTATACTCACTCATGACGAGTCTAATATAATTATTTAAATCTTCCGTGCAAATCTGAGTAAACAGTTTTTATTACTTATGGATCTGACCTCTTTTGCTTATTGCAAATATTCCTATTCTGCGTTCACTGAACTAGCAGAAGTAGCCGATGTTTGATTACCGAGTCATTTTGGAATTTCAAAACTTTTGAACCAGTTTACATGGAAGCTGCTCTTTAAGTTAACCATACTAGATGTGACAAAGAAACCAGTCTTTCGCTCCACTCACGGAGCTAGTACTTGAATCTTTCGGACTGTAAGAATATTATGTTAGATGTTCGCAATTTGAGAACCTTTTGAGTAAGAATGGAATTGAAAAGTATTTTATGGAAGAATAATGAGAACATTACATTTGAAAACCTACATTATTCTATATAAAAGATAAGATCATTGGGTCACTGACCCTACATATGTCGGCCAGATATTTCGAATGCGCATGGAAGAATAGCCCAGAAAATTCTGAACAGTTGTGAAAATCGGCGAACATTTTTAAACCTATAATATTTTGTATCCACTTTAAATTTGTATATTTATATGATGGATCGGCTCTTGCACAAATAACTCGATTACGCTGAAATAAATAAATAATTATAATATTACAAATCGCACAAAATAAATTTAATTATCCAAAAATGATTTCATGAACAAAGAAATATATATTTATCAATTCATTAAATAAAATGTAGAAATTTAAAAAAATATATGTTTTAGCATTTCAATAAAATTATACAAACGCACGGAAAGGACATACTCAAAAGATATTATAGTATGGTATAAAACAGTTCAAAAATACAATAATGTATTAATAGATATTGAATACAGTAAATCATAAAACTATTTTAATTATAAGTAAAGAAATAATATTTAATGTTAATATTTTCTGTTGCGATTATGTTTATAATTGAATGTATATGTTATTAAGTAGTGTGAACAGTATTAAAAAAATATTAACAATAATAACGCTTAACATACTATTTACTTTTAAGTTGTTGCCTTCTTTTGATTTGCATTATCAATTAAAAAAGATAAACGCAGTTCTTTATTATTTTACAATGTTCAGTTAGCCGCTGTTCGTGCATTTGAATAATCGAACGAATAATATTTAATCTCGAGCCATGCTATTAATTCTTTTCATTTATTGCAATGAGCAAAGTCATTGAGCTAAACATTAAAGACTTATATAAACATTATAATAAAACACATTTGCATATCGGTAAATATAATATGATTAATCGTACATATCATATAATATCCCTATGTCGTTCGATGTGTCACGCGCAAGGAGACTTACTAGGAAACATATCTTAAACTAGAGTGAAGTATAAATTTCATTTTAAATAAATGTAATGTATGAATTTGGTGATGGTGTGATATTTTTGTTCTGTATTTTCAAATAGATAACAAATAGATATAAATAACTGTTGTTAAAACTTTGAAAAATGGAACTGGGATAACTGGATTACTAACAGAGAATTACATTAAAAAATTATACATTTCGTGCATGTGTTTTTTATGTAACATAGTACTAAACGTCCACAAATACATTTCAAGATGCCTTGCTTCAACAAAAGCCTCGCTTAAACAAAAGCCTCGCTTCTTTAAATCGACTCTTTTCTGAGAACTAATCTTTTATTTCAATACACCGCGAATGAATGGACACTTCCACGACATTTTATTTGAAATATTCATGTAAACTGCACAAAAGACTGATTATCTATTCAAGTAATAAATGTTACAAATTACTTCAAATACTCATGTATAAAGGGGGTTCACAAACATTCATCTGGATGAATATGCACCTGTGCAGACTCTTAGTGTCTTCCGAATACATATTTGATTATAATACAGTTGCTAAAGTTCGATAGAATAATGTACACTTTACATAATATATTTAAAATATTGTATCATTGTCAAGATGAGCTATTTACATATATTTGATCAGTGAATGTCGTCAGTACACTTTAATTAAATATTCAAACTCTCTATAAATGATTAAAAATTAGTTTCATCAATCTGTTGGTGTGGAATAACCCCTGGCGATACTTGGGAATGGAGGAGTGAATGAGCAGTATCGATAGTGTGACAGTCAGCAGTCAACAGTCACCAGTCACCAGCCAGAGCAATGCGGTCCCCTCGATACTCCGTACATCCTGGAGAGTCCCCTGTACCCCACTTCACACCTTGCCTCTCAAACCGTCATCCACTCCAATTGAGTCCATATTCCTAGAACAAGCGCGAGTATTTTTATTCTTTTACCACCGTGCCGATGAATCAAATGAACAATTTTCACGTGTAGTATGTATGTACCTATTTTACGTGTAGTATGTAACGATTTATAACGAAATAATATTTTATTAAGGGAACACATTCTTATTGTGAAGTTGTAATTATTCAGAACATAGGTCTGTGATATTTTAAATACTAATTAAATATATATTAATTATAAAGATATACATTTAAAATCAATTTTATTTGTATATCTTTATAATTTATGATTAATACATTCAATTAGTATTTGAAATAATGATTAACTTCGCAATAATAATGTAATATTTAACTATTTATAATTGAATTGATTAGATCTAACTAAAGTTCCTTAAATCCTCAATACTTTTTCATTAATTTCCCTAAATTCCTTCTTTCATTGTGCTTACAAAAAAATACATATATTGTTAAATTAATAGAACAAAAATATTTTTTTAAGGAAGACAATTTATGAAGCGCTGTAAATTGGGAAAATTTCAAAAACTGATTACTGAGGTGTGTTAAAAAAAAGTAACTTAAAAATGGTTTCAGTGGTATTAATTATACATATCGTATCCCATTTTTAAATCTTATAATTATGTTAGTTACTTTGGGTAATGATCTAATTTTCTGTAATTAAATGACTAATGGTAAGTTGTTAATTATGTAAATATATTAAGTTTATCACAATTTACAGAAAAAGATAAGATAAATATTAGATATATCAAATTGTTTGATATCATAAATTTCACGTCCAAATTTTTGTTTCTTGAGCCTACTATTCATTTTGCATTATCACGATTTTAGATGGGACATAGTGAAATTTTTTTAATGTCTTTTTACGTAGAAACATGCCTAACTACGCGAGTAGCCCTAAAATGAGTCAGTAACTCTCAAGCAGGTACCAATAAATATTGAATTATTTGTTGAGGTCATCGACATTTGTAATTAAACAAACAAACGACGAAATGTGTATATATGTATGTATATATATACTCCAGAATATAAAGAATTTACACAGTTATTATCATTAATTACTTTAAGTATTCCAAAACAATAATTAATGGTAAATATAGTTTTAATTAATACAAATTTATCTTAAGATACCACTATTTAGATTATTAAAAATCATTCGATTGTCCTTAATTGACAAATAATAATTTTTCCATATCCGCGTCTCACGAATTAAAAAAATATTATTACTATAGTGTAAACCCCGTTTCAGAATGGGCGCCAAAAATATCCATATAATAAAAAGATCGTGATGTTTTTAAATTTTATGTTTTTTGTTTTATTTAATATATAAATTTATTTTTTCATTAAATCTCTTTTATGAAGACCGTTTAAGACAGGCTTTTAAAATATTTTACATTTTTATTGATCTGTAGCTGAGTTTGATCGCGACACTTTAAGGCAACGAAGTTAAATAAATACAATACATTGTTTATTTCAAATTACATACGGAGTTTTTCCTCTCATTATTCTTCCAAGTTATTTGTAAAATGATGTTCGCGTTCTCCGTAAATTGAGACAATTAAGAGCGTTTCTTAAAAGCTTGCAATTTGTTTGATATGGACGTCACGACAGTCGTGAAGTAAAATTGATCGCCTCATCTCAGGTGTCTATCTATGTACTTCGTCTCACATTAGTGTCACCGCTTTCCGGTGTCCTTATAATACAAACACACTTCTACTTCCAGCACTATGCGGTGTCGGAAAACCTTGGCGGCGGCACTGACAATGCTACAATGCATTTTAATCATAGTTCGGTATTCAAATTAGTAACAATGTTTCTTCGGATAATGTATTTCATCAATAATTGACGATAAATATGCAACACAAAATAATGTTCTATTGAGATTAAAGATTTTTTTATCAAAATCACATATTTTTTATGAAATATTAACAGGTTTGTGGCTGTTGTCGTAAATAAATAGACAAGAGGTGGAATCACTAATTTAACTCAAAAATGTGTATGATATTTACTTGTTTATTTACATATACGTTTATTTATTCATTTAGAATTGGTACATTATTCTAACTTACTTAATTACACTGCACAAATATTGTATACAGATGTATGATTAAATATGAATTAAATATATTAATTATAAAGATATACATATAAAATCAATTTTATCGAAAAATATTGTTGTTGCGCTACCGGGATTCGAACCTGGATCTCTTCCCTAACCGGGGGAGGTGCTTTATCCAACTAAGCTACAGCGGCATTATTTTTAGCGACAATTTTTCGACCCTATATGTTACCTTGTTGAAATCTCCTAAAAAAAAAAAAAGTTGTATGATTATTTAACTGTATTTTTTACAATAATTATGTTCACAAATGTTAACGATCTCCCTCTCTAAGCACGAGATTCATCTTCTATAGAAAGGTAGCACATATAGCGACAATATTGATTAATGAAAATGTATAATATATATGTGTTATATTATACTAGCGTTCCCTACCCGGCATTGTCCGTGTTTTAGATTTAATTATAATTTTAAATATGAATTTAGGGGGAGAGTAATAACGATGTACACAAAATTAAATGATATCGATGTATACAAAATTTGGTCCAGGCAGGGAAGGAATATCCGGGGGTATGGAGTGGAGTGACTATATTTTCCTCAAGATCCTGGACTGTAGAGATATACCTATTAAGTATTGCCTTATTTTAAATTTAAAATTCTAATTATCAAAAATCATTTACTAAATTACGCTGGAACTGGTTGAGTGGTTCTGTCCGACATCATATAATTAATAAAATACACATAATACATATACACATTACTGGATTCAAATAAATACCTAATCAAAAAAAAAATATTTATCGTATCATAAAATCTAGTATTGTACATAATATATTTAATGTTTTATTTTGCCGTTTCAAAATTTTTATAGGTTATTTAAGTTAAGATTTCGTCATAATCTTGTATGTAATTTAAATTACTATTAAAATTAATTATTATGTAGAAACGTTCCTAAATTTTCCCCACTAAACAGTTCATATCTTACAGCAATTTAACATAGGTATATGTATTAAAAATTAGCTACGCTAACAATATTTTGATTTAAATTATTTTATGCGTTGTATTGAGACATGTAGGTACTTACAATTTCTTCTACATTTGGTTTTCTTGTAAAGATTTTTTATAAACGTATTTATTAAAATTTCGTAATTTTTATTATTGAAAAATTAATACACTTAGTTGTGTGGAAACTGGCTTGATTTAGTATGTGCCTAGTTACCAACCATTTAGAAATCTTTCATATGTTCGTAAAATGAATGATTTAATTTTTTAATGTCTCGAGAAAATTGTGCATTTTACTTTCGCTTTCTGTTCCCTATCCATTCCTAGAACACGTCAGTAGGTCAAGGCGACCCGTGGCGCGCTCTCTGAGGTAAGTCCAGACGTCTACACTGGCGTGGTTTATTAGTTTCTCGCTTTCTCTCTCTCTCTCAGTCGACGTGCCCATATGTGCATCGTGGTCCTTGTTTAATAAGATTCCGGTCATATCTCAGACTTGGTCTGTCCATCCTGTTGTATATCGACCTCTCGCTTTTTGACCTCGTACTTGTACATTCCCAGTCATGGCTAATTTTTCCGGGTTGTCTTCATCGTTTCTAGCAACATGTCCAAACTATGTAAGAATTTTCCTGAATATTATAGAGCTCCTCTCTTCAGTACGGACTTTCTGACGAATAGCGACATTTGTTCGTCTTGCATTTTTATTAATTATTTAATTTACCAACTTTTAATCATTTAAACTCATTGGGGTGCATGTACACGGGTGCAATTTTACTCTCGAGATTTAAGTCGGTATGTACAGAGTGAGTATTATGTTTTAGACCGATTTTGTTTGGTCGCAATTTTGGGTTAACTATTATTTATTAGTTTGTATTTGGTAATCGTAGAAAATATTTGATTATAATTTATTATGGAGCATCTAACGCCTCAACAACGTGTTGAAGTCATTAAAACATTTTATCTAAATAATAATGGCAATGCTGTGACCATTGATGGTGAGCGCTATCGTCACATATTGGCAAACTTCTCGGTGGCCAAATTGGGTTGATTTGGCCTGCAACACGTATGGTTTAAATAGAATAATGCTATCTCACACACAGCTTGAGCTACTCCTGAAATTTTTCCCGGCCGCAAATGTCAAAAACTGGCCTCCTCGATCACCTGATTTTACGGCTCTCGATTATTTTCTGTAAAGGTTCTGGAAAGAAAAGGTCTACCCCAATAAGTCAATAACAATTCCGATGCTACAGGACAATATTTAAAATGAAATTGTTAAAATAACTCGTTAATTGTGCGAGAATGTTATGAAGAATATTATTAAAAGAACACGCATTTGTGACGCTGCTAAAAGTGACTACTTAGCCAATGTTATATTCTATACATAATTGTAATAAAACAAATAATTTATTAAAAAAACTAAATTAAAAAATGATGTTTCATTTTATAGTTATTAAAAAATAACATCGGTCTGGAACATAATATTCACCCTGTGTCAGTTGATTTTTCTCTTAATAGACAATAGATAATTAATGACTCAGCATTTATTCTGGGCTCTTTCATCCGCGGATAAAACATCTTTGATTTACTGTAATCTTTTGTGCGTGTCATAAAATTAATTTGATAAGACTTAATATTTTCATTCGTTAATTAATTTACATTTGGACAAGTAGAATGGAATAACAATTATGCCAATAGATATACCCTCTTCTCAATTCATACAATTAAGACATTAAACAAATAATAGATATCTCATAGAGACGAAGCTATTTTTTATATAATGGAAATATATGGAAGTATGGGTAACTACTTGTCTTCGGCTGGCTTAAGTGATCACTTTATATAAATATAACGTTCACCATTCTCATCCATTAATCAATCTCCATATCTATCAAATTTACCACTACACTATTGCCATCTGGACTAAATATGATAATTCATTTTATGTCACAATTTTTTTTTATATATTTTTTAAATTATTTAAAGCAATATTCTTTATCTGTAAAATGTTTTTAACGCATTATACTACAATATGCCTGAAAAATCAATATTTTTCAAATTTTTTAAATATTTTCCCTATACTTCCATATATTTCCATTAAATATTAAAAAATAGCTTCGCCTCTATGAGATATCTATTATTTGTTTAATAACAGTGCATTTGTAGGTGAAATATCTAGTAATTATGTTTATAAAATTGTTTTTTTTTAGCTATTCAATTAAGTTCCATATGCAACATGTATATGAATATAGGTAGTTCATATTATCCATATTAATGGATCTTAAATATTGTCTACCTGTATAGTATTGTCATGATTAAATCATTTTTAAAATTGTATTGTACGAATCAATTCTAGGTTGTATAATAGATCAATGTAGAGATTTTATTAAAATTGCTCTTCTGTGATGCGTATTTGGAAACATTATTTTTTAACAAATGTTATGTTGTATAAATATATTTATTTTACAAATAAAACTCAATCTATAAATATATATAAATAAACAAAATATTCTTACAATTTTTGACCACATTACTCGTCAAATCCTAGAAAAGACAATTAATCTTGGCACAACCTTAGGACGAGGAAGGCTTGGAAAGCTACAACGCTAAATGAATATGTTGCATCTGGCTAGACACCCTGGAGTTAGCTGTGCGGATAATCTAGACTGAGATTTATCGAGATACATTACGAGTCGTATCTCATGTGATTGAGACCACTATATCAATACTGATATGAAGGAAGAAAGTATATGGCACATATTATAAAAATGTTAAATTGAACTTAGTAGTAGACCAAATAGAATTTATTTTTTTGTGTGACGTTCTACTTCCCCATAAAATAAATATCTTGTGCATACAAAAAATATCATTTATATGGTAATATATTAAAACAGGATATAATTTACATGGTAATATATTAAAACAGGATATAATTTACATGGTAATATATTAAAACAGGATATAATTTACATGATAATATATTAAAACAGGATATAATTTACATGATAATATACTAAAACAGGATATAATTTACATGGTAATATACTAAAACAGGATATAATTTACATGGTAATATACTAAAACAGGATATAATTTACATCGTAATATAATAAAGCACGATGACGATATATTTAGATTAAACAATAAGAAACAAGAATATGGGAAGGTGAATGAAAACGTAGGAAAGAATCTGAATAGTTCAAATTTTATACCCTTCTGATCAACAAGCTACATTTAGATAGGTACTGAATAATTGTCTTCATCATCCTTTGTGTCTCCTTTGCTAGTTATAGGCTTTCCCTAAGAACCATTAACTTATTTTCATCCATCTGTTGCCCGCCACTCTTTTGATGTTGTCGTCGCTCCATAGAGCCAACACTACTACCAGTACGAGGAGGTACTCCAAGACTTTTTTACCATCATCATCTCTTCGACTGACATATCTAACGCAATGCCATTTGAGTATGCAGAATTTTGGGCGAGATCTTGGTTCTCTGGCGAATTTGTACGTTATGTATTAAATATTCACTTTTAATTTGTGTATAACATTGACGACGGTGAGACGTAAACCCTCACCGGTAATTGTCTCACACTAGAGTAATTTATGAATATATTCTAGCCAAACAAAAATATTCGCTAATACATTGGGAAACTGATGTTGTTAAACTTGCAAATATAGCTGAGCGTCTGCAAATCACAAAACTAAATTTATTTTTAAATATTTGTTATTTGGAAAGTTTATAAAATAATAATTTCACCTTATTTGACAATATTCGCATCGCTGTACAGATAAATCCCAACATGCGATGCAGTGCGCATTGTCCCATTTAACGACTCAACGTTATTTAACAAACATGGCACCAAATAATAGTTGAAGTGTTCACTTGAGTCCCATTCAGATTGCTTTGAAATTATTTAGACTTGGAAACAACTTGCGTCAGAATACCGTCTATACGTGTCACAATGACGAAGCAAATTTATAAAAAGGTCTCCATCAAAAGACATTAGATTTTTTTAATGTAATATTGGTTAACAAATATTGCTTACATCGTGCCTTTCTCGGATAAATGGAAATGTATGACGATCCACACGTGTATACAAACGTTAATGGACGATAAGCTAGGCATAGATTTTCGAGAGCGGTATTACCGATCCAAACGCGATTTACTTATTAATTTTTTTAACGCAATACATATAATATAGATTGAGATCATTCACGCTATATGTTTGAGTTTTGATTTAAGTTCATAATATTTTTTTAAAATTATCAGTGATATTTTTCTCTTCTTACTTCTTCTTCTTCTTTTTTTAAACAGGCATTCCACCCTTCAAGAGTGATTTGTGTCATTAATCATGTTAAAAACTTTATTTTATAGAAAAAAGTACAATATTATTATATACTTTTAAAATTAGCAATATTATCTTTGTGGTTAAAATTCAAACTTTTATTTATTATCTTTGTTTTATGTCATAACTAACTCAGTTAGTTAGTTATGACATCCTAAAGAAGAAAATGGTATTTTTTGAAACCGGTAGATGTATTTAAACTCAATTTAGTGGTTAATAAAACAAAGATAATAAATAAAAAAATAAGAAAATAAAAATAATAATAATATTATAGAATAGGAAATACTATATTACAAGTCAATACCATTGTCGTTCAAAAAACTTGCTATTATATACATTAAACGTGGCGAGTTAAGGGAAAGATAATGACACAAGTTAACCGGGAGCTGAAAATTACCATTGACGAGACCATTGTAAAAAAAACCTGCGATCCGCAATGGACAGGCGAAAAAGACATGGTCAAGGATTTCCTCCTCGGCACCACACTCACACATTAGGGAATCCGTTAAGTTCAATTCTTCTTATATCAATACAATTTAAAAATAATCATTTAAATTTTGCAGATGCACACAACAATTAATAATCTAATATAATCACATAATACATATAATTTACTTACATACTTAATAATCAATTTTATCATTTTAAATAATGGATATTTACGAGGTCGTCTAAGAAAATATATGAATGCCTTGCTTTTCAAATGATTTTTTTCTCTACAGCAAGTAAGATCAACTTCAATTAATAATTAATAATAGTCAACACACGATATAGATAACAACTAATAATAAACAACTTGCACAATACTAAGTGGCTTGACACATTTCTTTATTATTTTGCGATGAGAAAAGACCTCAAAAAAAAAGTATATCTTGTATTAAAAATGTACTGTTTTTGTTCAATTCACCCAATTTGAAACACAATTTTTCTCCACCTTTACTAAACGTCTTATCTCAATTTTATATTCGTAAAATGTACAGAGCGAATATTATGTTCCAGGTCGATGTTGTTTTTAAATAACTAACAAATTAATCATATTTTTTTAATTTTGTTTTTATTTTTCAATTATTTGATTTATTAATAATTGTATTATGTATAAAATATGATATTGGCCATGTGACCGTTTTTGGCAGCGGATTCTCGCACACTTCGCGTATTATTTCAGCAATTTAATTTCGAATAGCTTCTTGGCATAAACCTTTCCTTTCCAGTATCCCCACAGAAAATAGTAGAGAGCCATCAAATTAGGTGACCGAAGAGGTCAGTCGATATCACCACCTTTTGACATTATGCGGCAGGCAAAATTTCAAGCGTAGCACGGGGTGTGTATGAGGTAGCACCGTACTGTTTAAATCACATGTGGTGCAGGCCCAATCGACCCAATTCGGCCACCAATAAGTTTTTTGTAGCGTTACTTTTTACATCCTGAAAGAAATAGGTCCCACATGGCGCACCATACGGTAACTCTGCATGGGTGTTAAGGTTTTTCAGTGCCTCAATAATGGCTGTTTTGTTTATTAACAAAACCGTCCAAGTAGAAATCTGCTTAACCAAATGGCGGCCAAACAAAATCGGCCTGAAACATAATATTCACCCTTTACATGTTTATTTGATTATAAAGTAACAATCCATATTATATTGTCCATTACAGCATTTAGTAACGCTAACAAAGGAAAAATACTTGAAGTTAATTTCGCTAAAATGTGTAATTTTAAGATAATGGATAAATATTAATTCCGGGTAGACGTATCACTTACCAATCCATTTATGGTAATGGAATTTTTTACCCAAATCATTACGTTCATTTTAGCAGAAGGTTAAATTTGATAAATGGCTGCACTAGGTAGGTACTTCACTTTACTAATCTTCGGAATATTTTCATGCCTTAAATAAGAGCTTTACGAGTTTAAGGTAAATGTGTATTATTTTTATGAATAAGTACAGGTAATATGAACATGATATGACAACATATTTATATTTAATTTCACTGTTAATGAACTTATTAAAATTTACAAATTTATGTTCATGGAAAACTATAATAATTTATTTACTATTTTATTTCAAAAACGCGTGTAATTATGTTACTTTATGTTCTGTATTTATACATATAATAACATCTACGCATTCTATCTTGCGTAGCCGAGTGTTCAAGATGCTGGGTCCAGACATTTCAATCACATAGATCAGTCAATTTTTTTAATCTTCTTAATTTAATTTAACTAAGACGCAAACCAAGGCCAATAGGGTGCAAATAGGCCACTTCATTTTGGTAACACTGAAATATTTTTTCAACATTGAAAAACAGGTTTTACCGAAACACCGGCCGTGGTAAACCTAGAACTTAGCGAATTCAATCAACACGGAAACACTTGTTGTGGCCCCGAAGCAAGTCGCTATTTAGTAATTACCTAGTATCTATCAAATATAATCGGCACGAAAATACTGATCGTGGCCACTAAGCGGCTGTTACAAAGAAAAAGCAGTTGTCATCGTGAATTTCCCAAACTATTAGTATTGGTGACTTCAAATAGATACTCACATATCAAATTGTATTTTTTTTAAATGTTTGTACTATTTACAATTGTGTATATTATTTATTCATTGCTTCTAATTATAACTAAGACCTAGAAACGTACTTAGTTCTAATTTTAAATAAATACAAATTATCTCCGGACTTCGGTCAACGCTATTGTAGCTCGATTCGTTGCTGGTTTGTATTAATGTATTAATTACTTATACATAAAATATCGCGTTTCTTCATATTTTTTATACCTATATAAAAAAACTTTGGTTATATTACAATTTATACATAAAACTGTATAACTCCATTATTATGGACAAAATAATAAATAATGATTTATTGAAAAATGCAATAAAATCTTCTTTGCCTACATAATATTAACATTAATAGTTCATAAAAGTCTGAAGGTTTTCTGTTGTATTCATGATATACTTGATTCGTGATAAAAAATTACCCTACCTATGTTAGATTATAGCTTTTGATAAAATAAAAACATAGTTTATTGTTTATAAATTAATTTTATGGCGAAGTTATTGGCCAGTAATTTGTTTTAATTATCAATGTATTTTTTGTACAAGTGTATTCCTTGTTTCTACGAAATATGCATTGTAAAATGCAATAAAATTATCGTTTATTATTATTTTAACGCCGTAAGTTTTGCTGTTTGCATTTGACGTCAAAATTTTCAAAGATATTAAATCACCGGTTGATTGTCTTTTGTTACAAGTGACATTAATAGTCTTTCAATTTAATCCAAAAAAAACATATTTTTTAAATAATGCTGTAGAAGTATGTCAATATATTATCCACTCAAGTCACTAACTTAGCGTCTGTACTCAAGTGAAGGATCTTGGTATCATCTTAGATACTAAATTCAAAAAACACGTAAGATACCTTTATAAAATTTTAAACTATTTGGTTGACTTACCATATTTATTAGAGCAAATAGGTTTAAACTTTCTGTTTGTTTTAAATACGTTTTAACAGTCTCACGTACCCAACATGTTAAAACAATTTATATTATCCGAATTTTAGCAGAATTAGTTATTTAAAAAAAATGTTTTATAACCCGTTCTATGTCAAAATATAGTATCGTAAATTCCTTTAATAATTTATACATTTTCAATGATAAATTGCTTCTCATCAAAATTAAATTACTCCAGCTCATTAATTATAATTATTGACATAAATTGCATACGTGTATGTATATATGCGTATGAATTTATATGTGTATGTATACATCCATTTTTAATTTTTCAAGAAAGTTATTTTTTATTTGTATCCCATTCCCCTCCCTTCCCCACCCTTTCACTTTATGTAGTATCAGTTTGTTGGTACTATTTTGTATGATATTTTTACTTTTGAGCTCTAAAAACAACACCTGTCATATTATAAAAAAATTATTGAGTATTGTGTATTGTTCGTTTTACTACAATAAATAAACTAGTTGCCTTTGTTCATTAGAAAATATATTACGGTAAAAAATAATATGTTTAATTCCATTCAGAGTTAAAATTCTAACTAGAGACCGGTATATTACATAAATAAAGATAATAATATTTTTTTAATTAAATTTTTAGTAAAAACAATATTTTATTTTATAGTTTAGTAACCGTTAACCATCAAACATGATGTACGTTATGTTACTGCCCGAACGGTTCTTTAAGAATACATGCCTGCATTGCTTATCGCCCGCATGGCCATAGGCGGCAAGATCTGCTATCAACAGTATCACGTGAAAGTGTGCGACAAATTAGATTATTATGTTATTCTACTCTTTTTGATTTTTTTAAATAAATTAATATCATAACAAATATAATCTTTCCGTCATTATCGACGGGTAATTATTATCTAGTAGTTGTGAAGGATTGTCCGAATTTTGGGTGATTACGATAACACTGCTTGATTTTTTGTTTGACTTACATGGATTAGTACCCAAAATAGGTCGTTTTATGTATTTTTATAATACCTTAAATGATTATGATAAGAGATTGCCAATACACATTTTAAAATGGAGAATAGACCTTTGAAATATTTTTAAGTTACGTTGTATCGTGAACATTCGTTGAGATAAAATCTCTAAGAACTTGAATTTTTGCATATAATGAGAATAAGATTTTAAATTCAATATAAAATACCATTTGTTAAGAATTCTCCTTGTTTTTTCTCAATCCTTTAATAAATATGTCTAAGATGTCTCCTCCACTAATAATCGTTTATAAAATATAATCAACCTTATATATTCCAATTAGTTAATAGCTAGTATAACACCTCAAACGATACTGACAGAAAAAATAATAACACTACATAATACACAAATAATCGTAGAGGTTTGAATCTCCGAATAACTTTGCAGTTGTAGGAGAATGTTTTATTTCTACATCACACCGGCATGTCACGTCAGTTAAGTCGGTCAGTACTTCACCCAGACACCAGGTATGTATGTGCAGTCAAGGAGATCCATTTCAGAAACTAGACAATAATTAATGAGAGTATAGAGACACTATGCAGTTGGTGGACCATTGCTACGTTTACACTGCAGGAGGCCCGTAAGCGGAGAACACTCCATAATGCGGGAATTCCCAGGGGTAGTCAATAAATGTGTCATTATAAAAATGAGCAGTTTGCCTTCATTAGGCGTATTCCTAATCATTCACATGATATACAATAAATAGATAACTTCAGTTGCTCGATGCATTTAAATTTATACGTAGTTGCAGTATTTTCATATCGAAGGTTTTCACATTTCTTATAGCTTCATGATGCAATATCAGACCAACGCGTGTTATACAATAATCAAATTCATAATTATTTATTGTGAAAGTATCACGTCTACATTTATTTATTTATTAGACTTTATTGACATACATGTTTTTGTTGTAACAGAGGTGAATATAAAATATTATAATGTAAAATAATAAACATAAGATACAATTATATTGCAATTAAGTATAATACTCATAGTTTATTGTGTGAAATGGAGTAGACTCCACCTCTGATATATGCAGCATTGTCCTGGATTCTTTGCTAGACTGCCGTCTGTGTTAAAGTAGCCAGTTTTTTTCGTGATGTTGTAGTGTTATTTAATTCAAGAAAGATAAAGATTCAACAGGAATAAAATATATATATATATATATATATATATATATATATATATGTAGTGAGAGTGTTGTTAAACTAGGTATTGTATTATGATTATATTGGAAGTTGGACAGCGATGCTTCTGATTGATCTCTACCTATTATAGCTATTGTTTTGTATTCAGATAGTAGACAAACTTCATTATGTTTCTTTATATATTATTTAGTGAATAAGTAATATTCTTTTTATATTAAATGCCTCAATAACAGTCTAGCAGTCCATATGACCCATCGATTTAGGTTAAATCATAAATTAAAATAGAGGGGAGGGAATCAGAGGGTGATGGAAAAGTTGGTACAATTGATTCAAGCAAGCCTTAAAGAGTAATTATAATTGTATTTTCCCTGGGATCCTAGAGTGCAACGAAACAAAATTTGGAATGGATGGTATTCGAAATAATACATATTTATATTGGGATGGTTCCTGTATTTTGTACAGTATCCTAAAAAGTAACAGTGCAAAAATTAATTTAAATATATAATAGATAGCAACAACAACAGAACATTCAATTTTATGTATCGTACATACTTTAGTCACTAAATTAAATAATAACTCACATAATCAAGGAAAGCACTAACTTAATTTACCATCACGCCGTTTCCCCTCGCTGGTAGGCAGAAAGGATAGAGCGCTATACTCTTCTGCTCTGACACACAATTCTCGCATCATCCACATTTATACATATTCTCATATAGGCTCGCCAACTATCGAGGCTTCTATCAGGACCATCCTCCAGTATCTGGTTTACCTGGTCGTGCCAAGTTTTCCGCGGACGTCTTCTATTTCTGGTGCCATCAACACTCGCGTCATATATTTTGCTTCTCCTCATTCATCTGTTCTAAACTGCCAAGCCAAGTAAGTGATCTTTCCTAAATCTGACTCACTATACTAAGATCAGCTTTAGATTCTTTCCTTCTTCAATCTTCACTGCCATAAATAGATCTGCCATATATGCGTATCTACATATTGCATTTTCACTGCATTCGGTCTATTTTCGTTCCTCTTCTGGCACTTCCATACACCAGTGTCGGTACCAAAACTCCATTGTATATCGTTAGTCTTACCTCGGTTGACAAGTTCCCGTTAGATATAATTCAAAGTAATTTTGCAAAAAAAGTCATTAAGAGATAACATTATTTTTCTGTGGTACTTTCGCATATATTTCCTCATTACAGTACAACACCTCTGTTTTAATCGGATTATTTGTTTTATATTCATGACCTCATCAACGTGAAAGCCGACCTGCTGCATGTAGCCAGTGCAATAGAGCTCCCAATCCGGAAATGTGAGTGATCCAACTCAATTTAGCTAACTACACGCAGCACGGACACACACATTCATTATTCTCCCGGTAATGTAATCACGAAAGAACCATTACTCACATAAGCAACCATTTTTTAAGTTATTGTTGTGGATAATCGTGTTTTTGAACATCAATGCTAAGTGTTAATTAATTTTTGAAACAGCCGCG
The DNA here is from genome assembly GCA_031772225.1 of Eubasilissa splendida. Taxonomy (NCBI): domain Eukaryota; kingdom Metazoa; phylum Arthropoda; class Insecta; order Trichoptera; family Phryganeidae; genus Eubasilissa; species Eubasilissa splendida. Next base: position 12,386,373 of record CM062853.1, on the reverse strand, counting down.
AGCTTGATTAAATTGCCCATAGGTTTAATGGATAATCTTATATCATTCGAATATAATGAGATAATTAATCTAGCATCTTCTTCATCGCGTGATATTAGCAGTTGAATATAATGAGTGTTATATTTTAGAATTCGTTCTTATACATACTTCAACACAAATAATTAATGTAGCATCTTCTTTGTCGTGTTCTGAATGTTGAGCATCGTTGTCTCTTCATATGTCTTCATATGATGCACTTGGTTCATTCCTACCAACCTTGAGCCATTTTGATCACCCTATTAATTTTTTTTTTTTTGGTCAATCCATCTTAGAAGAGACTTGCTTGCTTTCCCTCAACTGTCTCTAGGATTACGAGTTTCTCGAGACTTATCGTTTCTTCTAATAACATACGCAAGGTACGCTAAAATAGTTTTCTTGCATATTGCCGAAAGACTTTAATCCTTAACACCTGTAGGATATAGACATTACTGCGCCTCGTGGTTCACAGTATACATAGCATCCGCTTCCAGCACCACATGTTGAGGTCATCCAATACGTTCCTTTTCTTCCAAATTTCCTTGTTTCCATTCCATACACTAAATCAAGAGAGATCATTGTCCTTGGGTTATGTTAAATTATTATCAATATATAATAAATATTTAAAATACTAATTTAATGTATTAATTATAAATATATACATATAAAATCAATTTTGTTGAAAAATATTATTTTTGCGCTACCGGGATTCGAACCTGGATCTCTATTTCCAATCTGGGGAAGTACACTACCAATTGTGTTATAGTGCCAGTATTTTTCATGACTAATTTTAGAACCTATATGTTACACTTTTTCAAATGAATACATCTATTATTGTACTTTTTTCTATAAAATAAATTTTTTAACTTCAACACAAATCACTCTTGAAGTGTGTATTGCCTATTTAAAAGAAGAAGAAGAAGACTGCATGCGCCTGATAAGTAGGTATGAAAGTGCATAAAAAGACCATATACTATTTTATACCTACACTAATTCAATGAAATTTGTTTAAAAAACAAGACTTATATTAAAAAAATAAACATCCTAACCTACTTCATAGTAAAAAAAAATACTGATACAATAATGTTAAAACCATAGACTACCAAATATATAGACATGAACTAACGCAAATTCCTTGTTTCAATATTTTGATTTTGGTGTCGCTCACTTGACCACTTACGCAATCAAATAGCTCCGAGATTTTTTTAAAATATATTACTCGATTGGATCGAAAATTTAAACGCTGACAATATAATGCGCATTAATGTAAAAAATACGTCTTGTTTACACAAAGATTTAATTTTCGAAGAGTAAATACTTTTACTGTTGCATAAATGTGTCATAAACTATCGGATTTGTTTGTAGAATGCCCCTCGTCCCACAACTAATGTACACGAGTCTTTCACTCTCATGCCAGCAGTTCACTCTCGCCGAGGCTCCTCGCCTCGCCTCGCCTCGTCTACGCTCCAACTAGAACGGAGCGTGGACGGGGCTAGGCGAGGCGTGCGTGGTCAAGTGAGATGGCATAAGACGACCAGTGTCGACACGAGATAGGCGATGCAAGCCGAGATCTGCAGTTCATTCTCGTGCTCGGCTCCTCTCGCTATGCCTCGGCGAGAGTGGACTTTTGGCATCATAGAGAAGAAATAAATGTTAAAAGAAATATATACTGTTTATTCTAAAAATGTATTATATTTTCTAATATTGAAATTAAAATAATAATAATAAACCCCTCTCCTATATGTACACTTTATTTTATGTACTATGTATGTCTACTGGTCTGTAGTTAAAACGAACTTGAATATTGGTCAATATGTTTGTCTAATATGAAATTAAAAAATATTCAGTGTTTTTTAAATTAACTAATATTGTAGTCTGTTTGATCTAATTTTGAGTTGTGAAAATAATTAAATAAAATCAATGAATGAGCTCCGTACGGAATGGGAGCCTACCAGTTGGTATGTCATATGTCACTAACATGTTACATTATTCACGATACAAAACACAACGATAACTTTATGCTGTGTTGAATAATAGCCAAAATAATTTATCATTTCATTTTATTAAATTTTTTACGTAACACATTAAAAACAAGTAAATATTATTGTAGTGGAAATATCGCGTTTGTAGAACCGCGGCAGTTCGCACGTATGTTGTTTTTTTTATTGATCTGAAGCGAAAAATAAAGTGTTATATTTTTTCTGTGAAATTTATTTTTTAAATTTCATGAATTAGATCAGCCGTTGGCTCGTTACTTAGACCGGACTGGCAATTAAAATAATCCTTAAACAAAAACATGTGTCATTTCAAATTATGTGTTGAAATTGAATATTTTCTCGTTCTCACCACCAGAGTATATAATAAATAAATACAATGTACAAAAATATTTGACTATAATACTACTATTGATTATTTTTGACAAATTAGGAAGAACAACAACCAAAAACTCATTGAATTAAAAATAATTTATAAATTTATATTTACATATGAAAGGACTGATTACAAAAATCGAGTGGACGACCTCCTTCCTTCCTCATCTTTTAAACTTGTGTCACCGGATTTAAAACGATTTCGAACATGACCAATTGATTCTTCACTAAAGAGTTCGTTTAGTTCGTGAAATGACGTCTGCAATCTGTACTTTCTCAAAATGATAAAACATGATTTAAAAAATAGGAAGGTGGTTGTTAACACGCATTTTTATTACCTGAAAACAAAGGAATATATTAGCAAAAAAAAAAACAGAGTAACAAATTTGACGTATTCGAAAGACTCCGGTAAATCGGTTGTTAATTTTCACCAAACTAATAATATTATTTATTCGATTCCTAATGAAACATCATGTTTCCGTGAAATACACATTTAAGAATTATTTATCGGATTTTTTATTAGAATTTTTACATTTTTATTTATGTCTCAACTAATTTTTGAACCCAACTGCAGATAAATCTCCGAATAATTGGGTTGACAAATTAAATAAAGAAGTCAACAACAGCCGCCGCGCTCTGCCGTCGCCACCGCCTGCCCCGCACCGCCGCGCGTCGCGACGCGCTTTCCGAAACAGTTTAATAAATCGCCCGCGCCTCGTGTGAGCGATAAATCAGACGACATGCGAGGCGCTCTAGTTCCCAGGCCGCCGTCAAAACAACTTTTTTGGAGATCTTCGAATGTTTGTCTCAATATTGTTCCCATATTTTCTTGTTGATTATTTTTTAAAGAAAATCCTGCGTAATTTGCGCTCCCGCAGATGTTCTTTTTTCACACAGGCGTAATACTCATATGTGTACACACGTGTGCCAAATTCAAGGCTGCAGGGTTTCAAAAGTTAAAGTTATAAAAAATTCAAAATCTTTACAATGCGGAAGTGGTTCAATATTTAATTATTTTCTACTATTATTCTGCTGTAATGTTTCTATTAACAAGTGTACTATTTTACATATATCTATTATTATCCATTAAACGATATTATTTTTTATTTTCAATGAATCTTATAAACCTTTCATACTAAGTTTTATGAGATTCATTGTAATACTTTATGAATAATATATTCTAGGTGACGTATGGACTTTAATAAAACTTATATGTTTATTTTGAATGAAATCACATTTTTATTATGAAATTGCTATTTTAATACCTACCTATACAATTTAAATCTACAATTTTATTTGGTTATTTGTTGTTTCAAACATATATTTTATTAAACGTAACATTTAAGCAAATACAAAATTTTCTGAGTTGATGCGCTTATGGACATTTTGTAATCTGTCAAAGAAAAATATGTAATGTTCAACCGTTTATCTTGGGTTCATTTTAAGAGAGGAATAACGTAGAAAGAATTAAAAATTCTATTATATTATATATACGAAGATTATAACAACAATAAAAACTCTTAAGATTAATAAATTTAAAATGATGTAGTCATGGAATGCCATTGATCTTCCTGACTACCGAATATAAACATATTATATTGTATTATTCTTGAATAACTGTGACTGTACTTCCAGTTACTATATGTTTTTCTTGTTTTACTTGAACACGTATCAGTTCACAAAAACCTTAAAATCCATCAGACTGTGGCCTGTTTTATTCAATTAAATTATTGCCTTCTTGTGTTACGTGCGTATTATCTTACTTTTAAGTCTGTCAGGATATTTATAAGTAGTTATTATTACGTCTAACGTGAAAACATAAAAATGTAACAATGTCGCTAATATTTATAAGTAGTTATTATTACGTCTAACGTGAAAACATAAAAATGTAACAATGTCGCTAATATTTATAAAAAATGTTTCTGTCAGGATCGATTAAATATTTCAACAAATACTTTTGTTTTCTAGTCATGGCGAAGCAGGCGGAGAGTGACTTGGAGAAACGACCCCCGACCCCGGAAGAAGAAGAAGATGATCCCATTGCGGATATCATAGGAAACTATGGACCGTGGCAGTTGAAGTTGACCTTCCTGCTCTCCCTATGTTCATTCCCCTGCACGTTCCACATATTCTCGCCAACGTTTATTGTAAGTACACTCGTGCTGACTCTTGTTGCTTCATCTTGCAAAAATTAATGAAGACATTGAGAAACTGCAATACACACTTATTAGCCTGTAATAGGTCCATCATACAGCATCAGCTAATTCATACATTTATATTTTATCTAAATAAAGTTAAAAATGTAACCTTAAGCGACGAATTTTAGCTAATTACTCATTATTTTAGATATACATAAAATTAGAATTATTTAACTGTCGTATTAAATTTCGCGGCTTAAATAACGTTTGTTGTGTGGAACTGATATGAGAGTGCAAACTCTTATAACAGTTCCGGGAAGGGATGAGTCCTTCCAGTATTACGCTTCCCTATCTATATCTATGACTTTCTGGATGTGGTCGCTTCAGTAGTGTCATCTGTAACTGTTAAGTGCTTGCTTAAACGGCCAGGTCTGTGAGACGCGAGCAGGGCAACAAGAACGTATTTTTAATATCTCTAGGTTAAGATTACTTTTATGTATGCAATATCAGAACGTAATTATATATTCAATTTGAAATCAAGTGTACATTGTCTTTATTACGAGTAAAAAAAAATATACATGATATCTGTCATATTTTCTTATCTATACAGTCTTTATAGTAAGGGAGAAATCTTACTTATCATATAAATTATCTATCCGCGATTCTTATGTCATCTAGATGTCATTTTTGTTCGTTTTGATAGCTAACAAACAAAAGTGGAATAATTTTAATTACATCGACATTTTATTTACGTGTGGTTTGTTTTGGGGAAAGCTCTATAATTGAAGTATGGAATATATTGAGACATTGACCACGCAGCGGTCACCAACGAAACTATAGCCGCCTGCAGGGACTAGCAACACGTAATCGGTGATAGCCGATGGGACCCTGATCGCGCAGCGGCCACAACAGCCGGCCGCAGGGCCTAGCATTGTTTACTTTTAATGTAATCACTTGTATTTGAAATCCATCTTAGGATGGGCATAAAAATGAAACATAATTAAATAATTACCTACCTACGTATACGGGACATAATTGAAATATTACCATGTACAATACAACAACATTACAGTTTTTCAATTATCAATTTTCTGATAACAAAAATTAACTTATTAAGGAGAACACATTCTTAATGTGAAGTTGTAATTATTCAGAACATAGGTCTGTGATATTTTAAATACTAATTAAATGTATTAATATTCGAATCCCGGTAGCAACAACAATATATTTTTCGATAAAATTCATTATATATATATGTATATATCTTTCTAATTAATACATTTAATTAGTATTTAAAATAAATAAACTTATTTTATTTATTATATTCCTTGAATATTCATTCACAACTGAACACACCCAACTAATTTATTATTCTTAAGAAATTAACACTTCAATCTAATGTAATGTATCAATTTTGTTTGAAATTCTGAAATATGATATTATATTAAGTAATCTGAGACCTGAGTGTACTGTCAATTGTTGCACCCTAAGCTTCATTCAGTTGACAGTTGCGGTCACCATCTTTTCCATGATGAAAATATTAATTTTCGTTCCTGAAACTGAACTTTACAAAAACTTTCTGTCTACTTGTACTGTGTATTCATTATGTACAATTGAAAGACTTGCTGGAGTTATTGAACATTTAAGTAAACAGGCGGGAATATTTTTTTTTGATTCTTACAAATAATTACAATTATATTAATATGTAATACAACTGCCACCTATAGACGCTCATTTTATGAAAATATAATAAAAATATATATAAACATTTATAAAATGTATCCAACATTTATATTACATTTCGTATAATTTAGGTGTTAAACAGTTTCAAACCTTTATTATTCATTGAATTATTAATAATGCAGATGAGATTTCTGGTTTTGAAATCATAACACCTTCACCCGGTATACTCTAGTTACCCCGTGTTACACATCTCCCATGGGTTTCACGTTGAATATTAACAAACAGCGATAACAATAGAATTGATGTTTTTATAAGCAAAACGAGAAAACTTCAAGGTGAATCAGAGTAATTCGAATTCACTTAACATTTTGCTCATCATTGAGGCTAGTTACATATTCGTGTTGAAGCATTCAATCTTTTGCAATAAAAAACGCAAAATAATCACAAAAAACATGAAATAATTCTCTTTTCACAGTTTTATGAACTGGTATACCGCAAGTATCCGACCTCTATCATGGACATTGAACTTGATAATAGATCCGTAAATTGGTTTAAAGATGTAGACCAAAGAATTCGAATGCACTCGGAATAATAGACCAGACAACTTTGCAAAGAAAATTCTGCAGACCTAAAATATATATTGAGTATCTTGATGAATTTCAAACCAGACATACAAGCTATTAACAAATCTCACTACTTTAAACCGTTAATGAAAGTAATTACAAATAGGCTAAAATGACAGATTAGATTGATTTCAACCCCCTGAACAACTAGGATTTAGAAAATGATATAGTACAGTAGACCTACAGTGAGGCGTACAGTAGACCATATACATACAGTGAGGCTTATCCAAAAAGGCCAAAAGCCACTCGCTCTATACCGCCATTTATAAACTTTGAAAAAACATTTAACCACAGACCAGTAAATGAATAAACATGAAATAAAGTGTACATAAATAAGAAAGGTTGGGAACATTAGTTATGGGACGAGGGGCATTCTACTCACATTCTTAGTAGAAACATAAATCCGTCACATTTTTGCAACAGAAAAAGTATTTACTTTTCGAAAATTAAATCTTTGTGTAAACAAGACGTATTTTATACATTATATTGTCAGCGTTTAAATTTTCGTTCCAATTGAGTCATATATTTAAAAAAAGTCGCGGGGTTATTTGATTGCGTAAGTGGTACCAAAGTGTTCATGTGGGTGACATCAAAATGTAAATATTGAAACAAGGAATTTGCGTTAGTTCATATCTATATAACAAACAAACACTAATGGCAGGTATCCCCGGATGAGATTTTATAAGATTTTCTACAATCTCTGAGATATGGACTTTGCTCCAATGAGATTTTTCTTCTGAGATTCTGGAGACAACTGTCGGCTTTCGTAGCCCCTGTGTATACATCATGCCTCAGAGAATCGCCATCACGTTTGTTGTACAAATGTCAAATGTCAGTTATGAACCGTTGAATGCTTGCTTTATCTAATTTTCAGAATAAAATTGTATATATCTATAATTCTGTGATTTTCGTACACACTGTTAAATCTCGCTACTAAATCAAACGTCGTGGACGCGTGTTTGAGTTTTTGTTTCTTTCTAGCAATCTCAAGCTGTTCTTTAGATGATTATCCCCAGATCAAAACCTCAACACGTGTACATTGTATTAAGAATTATTCCATCATGTCTCACGGACCATAATGGAAAAATGCTGTCACATCTTCGATATGCTGATGACATTGTTGTGTTTTTAGAAACGGTAGAGGTGCTATGTGCAACGATTTATCAACTATACACCCCTTGTAACAAAGCAAGCCCCTGTATTGATTTAACCACTGTATTGATAAAACCAAGGTGATGACGAACCAGGAAATCCTTCTACAGAATACAGTTAGTTTTCAAAGCAAATTGAACACGTTAAATAGTGCATATAACTTGGTTAAATAATCACATTCAACAAAGATATAAGTGCAAAAACACTTGGCTGGACAAGCTTTGGAAATATCGTATCAAACATACCACGACGCCTTAAGAAGAAAGCCTTTCAGCAATGCGTACTACGGGGCTCAACGTGACCTAAAGAGCCATGTTGGAAATGTCTCTACTTGAGCCCGCGATACTAGCAACAGAGAACCTATGAAGTTCAGAGGGATATGTCCAGTACAGTTCAGTACTGATGATCTTAAAGAAAATTTGGGCACCCTTCTAATAACATTTAATGGTAATTTAACTAAAAATTAAGAATTCCATGATATAATAGAGAGCTGAATTACTACAAAACAAATTTTCGATTTTTTGTGACTAATGGCGAATATTTTATGTAGTGAGTGACCGCTATTATGATCTAAGTACAGGGTGGGGCACGAATGTTGCTACAAAAACAAATGTAAATATTTTATTTACATTTCCGTTCAAATCAAAGTGCGCCTCGTCAGATATAAATAATCAATTTATGAAGTTTACATCGCTCTCAACACAACGAAACAACTTTTGGCAGAACTCTAGTAGAATTGGTGGATCTTCTGGATTCAAGTAGCTTGTAATTTGAATTTTACATGGAAATCTTCGTGCAAAATACGTGAAACACTCCTTTGACTGACAGCTGTGTTCAACGCTAATTGTCTTGTTGAAATGCTAGGATTGTTGTCAATAGCTGCGACCACTGCGGCGATGAGTTTTGATGTTCTAACTGTTGAATTTCGATGATAGGGCGTTCTCTAGATAGTGCCATATTAGTGTATTGAACCTTTCTACAATTCGCGTAATGGTCCACCGACTGGGCGCATCCCGATTTGTTTGTGTCTTAAATGCTCTCTGAACCAAAATTGAAGACTTTAGTTCATAATACAGTTGCACCATTCGTATTCTATCAGCGCCTTCAATCCTGTTTATTTAAAAAAAAATTATGCACCGCCTTTTATCCTGAAATGAAAGAAATAAAATTAAAATTAAAAATAACAGAAATATTTACATTTGTTTTGTAGTAACATTCGTGCCCCACCCTACATTTAAAAAAATAGTTATATATTTGCTTGTCTGTTCTCTATGCAATCTCATAAATTAAACTATTTTGCATAATTACTCTTTAGGGTCCTGCTCAACACACAGACAACCTCTGCCCTTCTCTCTCACCGATATTATATCCTAATTTTCCTCGGTTGCACTCCAGAATAATGAGAAAACTATAGTTATTACCTCACTCCCTGGACCACATAACTTCCTAACTTAACCACATTTTTAAATAATAACTTAATCTGAATACTAGGCACGGACAGCTAGTATTGTATTGAGTTGTACATAAGTTTTTCAATTTGAAATTATTTTTTTTATTTTAAATAAACAAAGTACAGAAACTAATAAATTCTCAGTTTGGAGATGAAGAATTTTGAAGAATAGTGTCGTTATGAAAGGAATTTCTCTAAGACTGTTGAATAGAGAGCAGAAAATATAAAAATCTGATCTAACAAGATTATGAGAATAGGGTGGATGTGCCAAGCTTTTTAATAAACGTGCCGGCGGGCATCATCATCCTTTAAAATCAGTCACTGCCGTCTACCCGATCGTTCTTCTTAAGCTTTATCATACCGTGATATAAAATATTCGTACGCAGCCATGCTGTCAACTCATGTTACCGGACGAAATTAGTGTTCTATTGTCTTTGAAATGTGAAAAATACTTTTGAAAAAAATGGTTAATGCCATAAATTTATTATAAATACTAAGAATTAAATATAAAAAATATATATAATATTATAATACGGAGCATTCATCAAGTTCTGTATAGGAGAGTAATACAACCTTTCTTTAATTAGTGAGAAAGGGACACCATTATATTCTTATATTTGTTATCTTTTTCACTGTGAAATTAATATGTGATTTCTTTCTGTTTTGATACAAATTGTATTTTTGTCAATGTATTAATTTTACAACGGATTGAATTGAAAAATAAATCTTTTTGTAGAATTCGCTTTACATACTTGACTTTTCACCAAGCGTAAATATTTTAAAATATGAAAATATGAATTATTATAAAGCCAATTTCTTATCGACTAATGCATCAACCCAATATATTTATCAGAACTTCTGTCATTTATTACATCGTTTTTATAAATGATAAAAACTGTAAAATAATTCTTCAAATACTATAAAGTGTATTCTGATACCTTAGATGTTAACTTAAATATACTCGTGTATACGTAAAACCACCACAAAAGCAATCTGAATATAGTGAAAATATTAAGTTTTATCAAAACCGAATCAATCATTGTAAAATTAAATTTATTTTTAAGAACCAATATAATACTAAATAAAATTTCAAAGGCTGTCTTTCTACCGACGATGATGACTCAAAGGTATTTGAGATTCTTCGCAATATAAAGTTGATTGCTTTACAAAATGGAATAACACATGTGTCAATTTGAGAGAGCTATAGAATATAATTTCTAAAATTTGTCGTATAACTACTTAGGATAACATGTTTCCCTGGATAGGAAAAGGTCCAAGTTGGAATCCAGTAGGATTGAAAATATATTTTAGTTGCTAATAATCAATAGATTTTTTCCGTATAACTTTCATGTTGATTATTAATTTAATTTCTATTAAAAATAACACAGAACTATGTTCTGAAAAACTGCAGCTTCACGACAATAATGTCGTTTAATTTATTAATTGTTTCAAATTCTTACAACTTAATTTGATAATGGTCTCCTATTATGATATGTACGGCAAATATATTTTTCACTGTGTATCACTTTATATACAGATGCACGTTTAGTTTGCGTTTGTTCCAATCTTTCATGATGTCGACTTAGTCGGTTTAATGTTATTACTTTATAGAGCTCCTCATTTTTACTGTCTTTCTCAATCTAAGCGTTGGTTTTTCTGTACTGCATTATCTTCCATTATTAATGAAACATCGCAATCTAAACACCACAAACACGTATTGATATCCAACATCATACAATTAACGTCAAATGAAACGTTAAGAAAAATAACCGATCATGATGAAATAATTGTAAATATCTATTACCTAAGTAAAAATAAAAATAATTAATTCACTTAATTATTTTTGATTCATATTACTTTACATCACCTTACAGCAGAATTGCAATGTTCAATTTTTTTCAAATATCTGACAGTACAACACTTCTCTTCAATGATATGTGTTCATTTATCATTTAATTTTCATTTGTGACACACATTAGAGAATTTAAGAATTTTATTTTTAGGATAAGTTTAATTATTAGATAAGATTTAGTTTTTATAATGTTCCTTGTATTAATTTTTTTTTATGAAAAGACAACTTTTCGTATATAATGCTTCAAGACAATTTGCTAAAATTCCGAAATCACAATCAGCTGACTGAGGAAATACGAAAATGGATGCCGCTAAATTTTAGAATTTAAGTCGAATATTTAAGTAAGAATTCATGTTTTTATTATCAGCTTTGTCATATTTTAATATTTTTTATATTCCTTATTCTTGTATAATGTGTCGATGTAACGAGGTATCTATCAATTGTTTTTAAAATTAGTTTCCCGGAGCAATGCCCTTTAATAACGTTGTGATAAATATGATAAATATACCCTCGCATTATATTTATCTTCGTTACTTTCCATTCAAGCTTGTTAGCATTTGTAATCAATGCACTAATTATAATTATCGATTTTTTAATTGCCTGAATGCTTGAGTTATTTTTAAATGGAAAAATATAAATTCTGTGAATAAAAGTGCAATTTATATTTATCCGTTCTTATTTTATAAACAAAAAAAGAATTAGAACATACACTGGATATTTAAAACTTATTTACACGATTTATTTACATCAATACAATCTACAGTTGTTTTAGAAAAAAATTTACCTTCTTATCCTACGAGAGTTGGAGCCCAAAGTTTAGTATGGCGCTTCCACATTCTCCTATCTTGCGCTGTTTCAGTTTCAGTGTTTACTTGTTAACCAATCAAGGTTCAATCTGTCTTCAGAAAGCCTTAGTTACTGTTTTGGAGCGACTCGCACGTCACCTTCCTTTCGGAGTTGCAAACAAGATCTTGGTAATTAATTCTCTGGCATTCGAAAGACATGTCCAAGATACCTCGATTGAGATTTTTCTATTTGTAGAAGTAGGGGCTCAATTCTTTATTTCAATCTCTACTATCGACAACCTAGATTCTTGGTATCTTTTCCACGTAAGAATATACAATATATATAAAATTCTACAAACTTTTAACTATTGTGTATGGATCAATATAATGGTTATTATTATAAACAATATTAAAATAAAGTGTGTAAAGTTGTTTTGCACGTTTTTCAAAAGACCAATTTTAATAATTCTAATTTTTAATTTCAGGCAGCAAACGAAGATTTCTGGTGCGCCAGACCTGATCATTTGTCGTCTGTGCCTATAGACGTTTGGAGAAATTATAGTCAACCCCAAGGAAGATGTCAGATCAGTGATATCAATTGGATAACTGTTACCACTAACCAGATTATGAGCGGCATCGCCCCGCCTGCAGGTCAGATAGACTGCACAGCCTGGGAATGGGACACTAGCGTCCTTGGAACGACAATTGTATCAGAATGGAATCTCGTCTGCGACAGAGAATTCCTCAATACTCTGGCGGAAGTTCTGTTTCTATTCGGAGTCGGATTGGGAGGTGTAGTCAGCGGAATGATATCCGACAGATTTGGAAGAAAAAAGACTTTGATTTCCGCTTTAATAATGCAGACGCTATTAGCAATTGCAGTTACATTCTGTCCGTTATACGAATTGTACCTGGCACTTCGTGTCGTTCTAGGATTTTTCTGTGTATCAGTTGTTTTCTCTGGATTCGTCTTGTCTGTGGAGCTGGTTGGTGGAAAATGGAGGACTATAGCTGGAGTGTGCAACTTTTTCCCCCTTCCAGTTTCATATATCTTGGTGTCAGCCCTTTCGATGGCCCTACCAAACTGGAGACATCTTCAGCTAGCACTTTCTTTGCCGGGAATACTTCTCATTATGCTTTGGTAAGATATCATATAAATAGTTAAACATGCTTAATAAATCTATCATACCTCGCTGTATAGTTTATAAAAGTAACAAACTTAATTAAATACTCATTAAAATTGTATCAATATTTAACTTTGTATAAACCACTGTAAGTTATTTTTACTTTAACCGGTTTCGATACTAACGTATCTTCCTCAGGACTGGTGAACAACAGAACTATTCCAAAATTTTATTTATTAAAACGACAACAATTACGGGCGGAGAAATAAGTAATATTTTAAATAACGGGTTGTTTGTTAAGTTAAATTATTTATTAACTCTGTTAAATTTAGTGTTGAGAAATTTTTTAATTTATAAATTTTTAACCGAAGGCCATTATTATTAATATGTAAAATTTCAATGCCGTTTACTTTAAAAAAAATATGGCCTGTCTCTTAAATAACTCATAGTGGTTTATGCAAAATTAAATATAGATACAATTTTAATTATGTCTAACCACAAAGTTAACACTACAAACATTACCCATTATTTATCAATAATCTACCATAATCTGCTGTCGAAAATAGCTTTGTAATTTCAAAGATTTACTGAAGACAAAAAATTAACTATTATATATTCATCCGTCTTATTGAGCACCGTGCCTTTTAAGTAGTAAAACATGACACATATTATATTCAATGCCTGATCATATTATGTCCATGTATGTTAAATATGATTTAGTACTTGAAAATATTTACTTAATTACACAAGATTGTTTTTTCAATAGAAATCGTCCAAATTTTAATAAAATTTATTTACAACGCACTAAATCTCGTATAGCAGACGAAGAATGTAATATAAAAAAAAACATTTTTTAATCAAAACATAATAATAATTGAAGAAAGTCGCTTTGATTGACTTGCTGACTAAGTAGGTTCATAAAGATCAAGTGTTCAATCCTTATAATCGATAGCTATTAATTTTTTATTCATTGGATATTCTGATCTACTTTGAAAATTGTAAAAAGATTTTAACGTTTACATACTTCTGTCAGTTTTAGGGGTTCGAGGCATATACGAGATCTTTAAATGACATTAATTTTTTTGTATAAACCACTTTTAAAATATATACTTTTAAGAAATAAAGCTCTCAGGAAAGAATTGTAAAAAATATGAATTTCGCACAGACCAGTAAATAAATATACATGAAATAATGTGTACATACAGGAGAGGGGTTCGGAACATTAGTTGCAGGACGAGAGGCATTCTACAAACATTATTTGTGGAAACATAAATCCGATAGTTTATGACACATTTATGCAACAGTAAAAGTATTTACTTTTCGAAAATATAAACAAGACGTATGTTTTACATTAATGCATATTATATTGTTAGCCATATATTTAAAAAAAATGAGCTTTTGATTGCGTAAGTTATACCAAAGTGATCCCTTAATGACATCAAAATGAAAATATTAAAACAAGGAATTTCCGTTAGTTCATTTCTACATATTTGGTAGTCTGTGGTATTTTGAATAATTAATAATTGCGGCGACTTTTATACTGAACAAACAAAGTATAAAATATGATCATTTAAACCATTACGTTTCATGTAAAGCATCAATGTTTTTATATTACAGGTGGGTGGTTCCCGAATCTCCCAGGTGGCTACTCACAATGGGCCGCATCGCAGAAGTGAAGGAAATCCTACAACAAGCGGCGAAGTACAATAAACGACAGCTGCCAGCGTCACTTGATAAGATACTCCAACCAAACGGTAAACCATCTGAAGATGATCACCAAGCTCTGGGAGTTCTAGATCTATTCAGAAAACCGATTGGGAAAATCACCACTTGCATATTCCTCATCTGGGGAGCAACTACTCTCGTTTACTACGGACTCGTATTGAACATCAGCTCATTCGGTGGAGACCTACACATAACCTCGATGCTGTCTGGAGTTGTTGAAATCCCAGCAATTGCCCTCAGTATTCCGGTTTTAATGAAAGTTGGTAGAAGAATACCAATTTGTTTTACAATCATGTTTGCTGGATTTGGATGTCTGGCTGTGTCCCTGGTGGATACTTTCAGTGATAAACTTTGGCTTAAGATAACCTTTGTGATGATCAGCAAGTTCTCCATCAGCGCTACGAATGGTGTGCTGCCGATGTACACGGCGGAGCTCTATCCGACGTTGATGAGGAATTTGGGAGTTGGAGCCAGTCAAGTTATAGCTGGAATCTCACTTGTCTGCATACCATATATTTGGACAATCGTAAGTAAAATCCTTAAAATATCTAGTCACATTTATTGAAATCTAGTAATGATTTTTTCTTAAAAGAAAATGTCGTGAAGTACCCCGTGCTTCATGATAGATTGTTATGAAATATTCCACTACGCACGGAAGGCATGTCTACGAATATAAAAGTACACTCGACGTTGTCAAGATTGTTTATGTTTACGGGGCTATGCACAATACTGAAAAATAAGGTTGTTATAAAATTGTTTTATTTCTGATTTTTATCTGATGAAATAAATGCAGGATCGCAAACAACGAATTTACTAGCGATGAAACATATTCCGCCGTGCAACTGTCGCGAGCAATAAACGCGTATTGCAGTGTTGCGTTGTACATTTGGTGCAGTATATGGTATACTGTGTAGCGCGTATTTCCATAACAGTGTTTTGTTTCATTTGTCGGTTTTGGATGATTTACTTTACCTGGTGTACCCTAAGATGTTTCACAAAAAAAATACACGAATTAAACATCGTGTTTTTCACCACCGTAAATGGTACGAGCAGAATAATGGACTCTTTTTAGCACATTGAATTTGCATTTGTTTATACAAAGGCGTCTCGTGACTCGTGTCTCTGTTTATTATCATTGTTTAAATTCTTCAGTCACATCCAGACACTGCAACTTCTTTGGTCAGTGAATCGTGTTCTGAATACTTAATAAAATTGCGAAATTTTGAATAACACATTAGTAAGTACATACCTATTACAAATTCTGTATCGAGTGGATTTCTCAATTATCTGTGTATCACTTGAGGATGAATTTAACATACAGTATGTTTATTCAGTAGACATTTCAATAAAATGTGTCACGAAAACTGCGTTAGAAAATTTTCTAATATTATTTTTATATTTAAAAACTATGTTCTTGTCGGTGCTCGCCATGCATCTCTGTCCTGGACACTATCGCAAATTATTATTGGTGGATGTAATCATACCAATGCCCTTACTCTGTCTTCTTCCCTCAATCTTTCTCTGAATTACTTTTCTAAGAGATATATCGTATCAAAGGATGTGTTATTTGCATTGACTCATTTGATTTTCAATATTGTTTATTATTGAATTCTTTTTTATATGAGTACTCTCCCTTTTACTTTGTGTTTTATTTTCACCATTGCCAGTAACGAGATCGATGACAGGCGCTTCCAAAATATTTTTGAAATCAAAATTTGTAGGCACCGAGTACCGATGCCGGTACCTCTTACATGCTAAGCCAGTTTTCTTCCGTTTTAACTATTACCCTATATTAGACTGTGGTTTTAAACTGTCGAATATCAATAGGATGCTGATTTTTTTGATAGAATTAAATGCATTGATTTATATTTTTGATATAATTTATTATGTGTATAGAAATAACAATGTTTAATATGTTTAAACACTTTTTATGCATATTGATCTTTGTAAGAAGCTAGTATTAATAAAGAGCTTGAGATATTTGTATACTTACTGCTATTTTCACGTCTTGCTTGATTTTTCTTTAGTTAGTGATTAGTATTTGCCGGTCACGCGTGAGACCGGCTGGATTTGATCCTGCGGCAGGGAAATTATAGTTTTAATTTTATTTATTTAACTGAATTTATTAATATTTATTGAACATTACCGTGCAGGGGTGGTACGATACATATGTCTGAGATACGTATCGCATTTTTATTGTACACCTAATGTTGATGTTTTTCTATGTTTTCAGAAAACTCCGTTTCCAATGGTAGTGATGGGATCAGTAGGTGTGGTCGGAGGCTTGTGCGTATTGTTGCTTCCGGAAACAGCCAACAAGTCTCTCACTAGTGTACAATACGAAGAAAGGTAATTTTACAAATATTCTATCAACACAAGTGATCAGAAGTCTGTATAAACCTGACGCGTTCAACTGTCTAATAAAAACAGTCTTGTTAAAGGTAGGCAGGGTTTATTAAACTGGACTACAACGAAGATATCTAGGGATGGATGGATGATTGAGATTTACAACCGACTATGCTCCCTCCTAAACTCCTACAGTTCTATATCCCTACAAATCAAATTACTCTTGTACAAAGCAATCATCCGTCCTATACTCACATACGCGAGCCCCATCTGGGGTTTCAAGTAATATAAAATTTTTAGAATCCAAACAAAACTACATCCTTAGGAGAATCATAAACTGACCCTGGTTTATCAGAAACACAATCATTCACAAAGACTCAAACATACCCTCACTCAAACGATACATACACGATTTATCGTCTAAATTTTATTCTAAATTAATTTCCATCCCAAACCCTAAATTTCCTCGGCCTGTATCATCCCTCATCCGATCCCCATCATCTTCATCCCATTTTACTTCTTTACCTTAGTCTTGACCCTATTGAACAAAATTTATAAAAAAGATTCTATAAAAACTTTCACTAAAAATGTAAAATTTTTTAAAAATTCAACAATATCAAACAAAAAAGAATTCACAAAATATATAATAAAATAAAATGTATTATATAAAAAAAATTTACCCATTTTATAATTATATACAAAGTTAAAATTACCGGATTTAAAAAAAAAAAAAAACAATTTCACCACGTTACCCAAATAGGGTCCCCCAAAAAATCTTACGCCATTGTTGTTACATCATATGTCGGAGACAAGAGGGCTCAGCCCTTATCCCCCCCCCTCCTTCGCCCTTTAACAATCGAATCAGGAAGATTGCGATCATGGCTTACATGTATCATGAGACCATTAACAAAGAAGAAAAAACGCCAGCATCTTTTAAATTAACCACCTTTTTTCTTTTAAAATACCTTTGATCAACTTTGAGCGCAAAATGAAGCTCAAATAGTGATGTTGTGCTCTGTTAAAGTGCTATTTTACTCTGCGTGTTACTCTTTAAACGTAATATTTTTTTATGTTTTTATTTATAATATAATTTACTGATCAATAACAGTTCAATGACTCAACATATAAAACAATTATGGTAGATACATAATACCGAAAAAAAATGGAATTCGATTGCTATAGCGAAATGGTGTAGCATTTCCCGCTTTCCTGGATAAGAAGATTATCGAAAAATTGCTCGCCAACAATTTCTCGTCCACAGTTGCTCGCCACACAATTGTTCGCCAGGAAAGTTGCTCGCTAACCTAACCTAACCTTTATAAATACTTTTAGTTGACAATTGTTTGTAAATAATAATTGAAAATATATGTATATATTATTCAATAAACGTGTTTCTTAATCTATATTCATGTAAAAAAAAACTAAAACATCTTGTTACGCATTTGGCGAGCAACTTTCTTGGCGAGCATTTGGGCGGCGAGCAATTGTGGGCGAGCAACTGTGGGCGAGCAATTGTTGGCGAGCAATTTTCCGGACACCGATAGGAAGAGGTCCAGATTCAAATCCCGGTAGCAACTAAATATTTTATCGATAGATAGATTATTTCTGTATATCTTTCTGATTGATTAATTTAATTTGAATTAAATTTAAAACATAGTCATTAAACCTTTCAAAAACGGTCATCACATGCGTTTCTATAATGCGATCGTAACCTGTAAATACTACAGTGGGCATGAGTCATGCATTCACAATGAAATACAATGTACGTATGATTTGTTTACTTCCAAACTCCACTATAATTAAAAATTTTAAAAATGTATATTTGAATGCAGTTTTACAAAAAAAAAGTTTAATTTTCGTGTCAACACCCTCTATAGTTGAGTATTTAACTTCCAAACGGCTCAATAAAGAAACTGACGAATAGTTTTTAGTGGTACGCCACTGACTTGTACCAAAAAAGATCAAATAATATGAGTGACACCACTAAAATATTATATTTGAGTGGTAAATTCTTTTATAAAAATGATAAATTTCATAATTTCTAAAAAACGACAAAATATATTTTTCTTTTCCTATAATATTGTTGCTTACACTGTATCTTCACAATATCTAATGAAGCATTTAGATGAAAAAAAAATTTTTAACGTTTAACGGCTTTGGAAATAAATGTATCTCAACAAATTAAAATGATAAATGAAAACATAAAATAATCCATAAGAACATAATTACATAATCATAAATAAATAATTAGCACCAATATATACATACATACACATGGCTTTAAGAAAAAATGTTGAGTAAAGTTTTTTGTAGCCAAGTAATAATAATAATTATTATTATTATAATTATTCATACATCTTCTCATACAAGCTCGCCGATTGTTGAGGCTTCTAACAGAACCACCCTCCATTATCTGGTTTACCTGGTCGTGCCAAGTCTTCCGCGGACGTCCTCTATTTCTGGTTCCATCGAGACTTGCGTCATATATCTTTCTCACCATTATCTCCTCATTCATCTGTTCCATATGACCAAACCCACGCAACGTTAAAGAACGCAATATTGCTATATTAGGCATCTAGTCTGAATTTTTAATGTTTCTTAATGATCTGGTACTTGCGTGAAGCTTTACTTTAGAGATCAGTGTGCTGTCAACCAGATCTTGTACAGAAACATCAGATCAGCAATATTATACCTCATGTTGAGACTTTTAAATCTATTGATTATCAATGTATGTTTCAACATTTAGTCAATTTAAGCCTGCTCTGAAAGATAATCTTTTAATGAAACTTAAAAGTTATATTAAATATATTATAATAAGTTATATTAAACATAAATATATATTATAGATATCTCATAGAGACGAAACAATTATTTTTTTATTATATTTAATAGAAATTTATGGAAGTATTGGTAATTACAGGCCTTACGAAAGTTGTATATATGTTAATATGTGGAAACACTTTGAGTACTACTACACTATCGCCATATATGTACTAAATTTGATCAGTCATTTTTATGTCACAATGATAGTCTAATTCTTTGAAATTATTTTAAGCAATATTATTTATCTGTAAAATGTTGTTAACGCATTATACTAGAATACGCCTGAAAAACCAATATTTTTCAATTTTATATATTTTCTTTTTTTATTGCTAATTATTTATATCACATATTTTAAATCTTCTTACAGACCTTCTGTGGCACCAAACCAAAACGCACCGAACCACAATGGACCCTTCACGATATCTGAGGCTAAATCCTCTTAAATTCAGTGATGCATTGTATATGTATATATAGGTAACAATACAAAAGTGGCCTTGATATAAAGCTACTGTTTCGATTACGGGATGATATCTTCGTTATTTGAAAGCATGCACTGGTGCAAACTCTAGAGTATTCAAAAATTATTGTCAAGTGTACTAGCGACCAATTTCTTGCTTCAGGGGGCATTAAATTATTGGGATTCATTGAACATATTTTAATTATTTGTAAAGTGTTTTAGTTTGTATTGTTGGTTCTAAAACATTCTATAATATGACACTCAAATATGTGTGTCTATTTCTGAACATAGCTTTAATAAATATCTATTGTATAATCTAACACAAAAAAGCATTATCTGACTAACTACAAATTTAAATTAAGTTAAGTATTTAAAAATAATATTCACATTAATTTCCAAATTTTTTGATTTATATAATATATACGTTTAAAGAGTTATTGGTGAATTTAAAAAGTGAATATTAATCTGCCGTTTATAATGTAATATATAAATAATTATTAGATCCGTGTTACTAAATTATCAGACGATAAGAAATGTACTTATAAGTGACCATTTTGTACTTATTTACTAAAAGTTAGTTATTTAAAAATTTACCATAATGCTGGCATTACGAGTGAAGCTTTTATAAGTAAGATTCAATGTAAGTAGAAACTTGTACATTTTTATTTGATTTATTTATAGTATAAAAATGTCATTATACATTTTTATTTTTCTATATCAATGTCTAGTCTCCATACATAAATGTTTACTATGAAATAGTTATTTTTAGTGTTTATAAAAATATGCTAAGATTAATTATTTAAGTGTAATACAGTGAATTCCACAATATTTCTTGATTTATGACAAATTTAAAGAAATCTTATGGTTATATTAATCTTAATAATTCTATTCCATTAATTTTATAATTAAATTTCAGTGGTGTGGTGGATATTATAAAACAACACACATAGTATGAAAAATGAAAATTAAGGTTTTAACACTTTAATGTAGGTATTGTTTTTTTTTCCAATACCATTATATCACATGTTTATGAACTAATATAAATGTATTAATTTTTTACTATAGAAAAATACGAAGTATGTATGTACATAAATATAACGAGTTAGAATAAATGTAATGAAATTATCTTGAAGTTTAATTTTCCAAACTATAATATACCAATCTTATAATATACAATACTATCCATTTTATATCCACAGTAATGACCATCGTCCATGACAAACTTCAGAAAAAATCTACTGCGTTTGCGTTGAGGCTTTAACTTTTATTCATAGAACAAATTACATATTACTGTAAGACCCGGGATAAATATTCATGACATAAAAACGCGATAAAAATTGAACATGAACTATAATTAAGTGATAAATATATATACACAACGAATAATAAATAAGCAAAGTAAAACAAATTAGATGAATCACTTAATGAGCCTTTATTAGTGAGCAATTTATATCCATGAACATAAAAATGCGTGCCTAACACCGAGATTTCCATTCAGATAAATCTTCCTTGCACAACCATTTGCATGCTATTCATTTGATCTTTAAACTCTTATATAACTCGATATATACAAATATATCGCGCATTTTTTTTTATACAAAATTACATTTTTCTTTTTAAATCTTTGTTTTTAGTCTCAAATATTAAACGATTCCAGAAGGTACAAGTTTTTATCAATGCCAATTATTATTATAATTATTATCTATTAGGTTGATACATAAGTTCTTGCCATTTTTCTAACTATAAAAGACTTATATAAGTTTGCTTATAGAAATATCGTATATTTAATTTAATGTCCATTGTTAGATATGACTGTCTCCCACCTATTAGTCAATTTATTTATTCCATCCCTATTAAAATTTTCGGATTTTAGGGCAAAATAAAACAACATTTCAAGACAAAAGACAACCGTTTACATAATCTGCAAATAGGTAAGTACCTACCGTTAAAACTACCGGCAAGAACTAAATAAACATAAAATGCTTACTTTACACCAACATTCCACTTAGACAAATCTTTTTGTTTCCTCTTGCACAACCACTTGCATGGTATTGCAATTGCGAACAAATATATCGCGTGTTTATTTTTTACAAGTTTATGTTTTAATGACGCGTAGTGAGTTTTTATCAATAGCAATTTATAACCAAATAAACATAAAAATGTATGGTTTACACCGAGATTTCCATTTAGATAAATCTTGTATCCGCTTGCAAAACCAATTGCATGCTATTTAGTTAATGTTTTAAACTATTCTAGCGTGTAAATTTATACCTATCGCATTTTTTTTTTCAAGTTTGTAATAACTTAATGTAAAAAAATTATGTTTTTATTTTTAAATATTTGATAAACCCCTAAAGGGCCCTGCTTTGTATAATATAATCAGTGGCGTGCACTAAGCATGCACTTAGGTTATGCTGCTAATATCGATGGTGTAAAAGTATTGGATATTATTATTAGGTTGTATTCAACATTAACTTTTATAAAAGTATGTTTTTGTGTAAGTATACCTGTGTGAGTGTGTATTATTACTATTTTTCTTGGGCATCTGTCGTTCCATTATTTGAAAGCCATCTACATTGTTTTTACGAAATCTCAAATCCCTTTGAGTAAACCGACTGCAGACGCCAGAATTATCAATTCATTTATATTCAATTTTGGACACATTGATACAACTTATATTATTAATAGACCGTCTGTTCTGAATAATTACAACTGGAATGTGGAATATTAAGAATGTGTTCTCCTTAACAATAAAATATGTTTTCATTAAGAAATTTATTTATAAAAATATACTCCTATGTAAATTTAGAGAACTTTTTAACCCTTCCTATACCATGCTGTAACACAGGTCTACCGTCATAATTAAACTTGCAATATTTCGGTAAATACATGCTACATAAATTTTAGATAATCCTAAAGATAATATTAGTGCCCAGGAATAACCAGTGATAAACCAATTATGAAAAGGGAATCGTACAAAAATAATTATTTTTTTCCATTCGATCCGTTGTAAAATTAATACTTTGCTAAAAATACAATTTGTCATATGAAAGCCAGAGATCACACACTATTTTCACAGTGAAAAGAACAAAAAACATACAAATATAATTGTCTCTTTCTCACTAATTAAATGAAGAGAGATAATAAGGAAGGACACATTGTATAGGACTTAATGAATGCTCTAAATTATGTTATTAATCATTTTTTCAAAATTGAATGCTCAATATTTAGAGTAAATTCGTGCAATTAAAGCCATTTAAGCTAATAAAAATATTTTTTCTAACTGTTATTTACGGTAACACGAGGTGACAGCATGGCTGCGTTCAGGTATTTTATGTCATGGTATGGTAAAGGCTAACGTTGGCAGGTGTTTCCTGAACAAAATATTCGATTTTATAGAATTGATACAAATAGTGATTTCTACATTAGAAAAAATCTTTGAAATTGTCGATTTATGTAATCATTTTTTGTACAATGTACTTGTATTAGAGATATTGCAGGCAAGTTATCGCAGTTGTAGAGGTGTTTCATTTGTGTTACTGCAATCACAGAGGATATTGCAATAATGGAGAAACACTTTCAAGAATGAAGGAATTCAATAATGAAGAAGGAAAAATGCTGATAAATACTAGAAGAAATCATTTAAAATCATCTATTGCAACTTGAAACTATAATGTCCAATGTTCACGGATGAGATTGTAAGTTAAATTTTCATCCCAAGACAACCCCTAAGACAAGAAATATACTCACATAAGATTCTTTGGAGATAACGATGTCGCAGAGATTCATCTCAAACCTTACTTCACATTTATTATACGTAAAACGTCAAACTTTAGTCCATTAATCTTTATCCAGTGGGTGAATTTAAATTTCCTCTATGGCAGATAAAACAGGATGAAAGTTTGAAGTTTAATAATAATAATAAATAATAATAATGGATAATTTGTATAGCGCCATTTTCGTAAAAACTTTCACCTCAAGGGCGCTTTACACATAAACTGTTTATAGTTCTACAATTATCTTTGTTTTTTTTAAATTAAAAATCGTTATTTTCACTTATGGAAATGATTTTTTGAAAAGGTGCGTTTTTAGTTTCTTCTTAAATAAAGTCTCTGATGCACTTCTAGGTTTCAGAATAAATACCTTGTAGGTATGTATGCTTCTAGTTTGTGGGCACGTGTCAAGTTTCAGTCAAATTGAACGCTGTATACACGGTAGGTCCTACCAATCTCAAGCAGTAATCTCTAAATTTATCTCCATATCAAAATCAACACGTGTGTACACTAAATTTTATCTCAACTAATTCTCTGATACTTATCTCACGCGTCTCATTCCGTGGACATGGGACATAAGAAGAAATCTCGAAACGACGATCCCTTTCCAAGAATTAATATATAATAATTATCGTAGAGCGCTTTATTACGTTATATTTACGGGTTTTATTTTATCCATAATTACTATTTTTCAAACAACCTCCATATAAATTTACTAAAAAATATAATATATAAACTGGCCCTCACTTAAAACGTTACTAAAAAAATACTAATTAAATGTATTAATTAGAAAGATGTATATATAAAATCAATTTTATCGTAAAATATTATTGTTGCGCCACCAGGATTCGAACCTGGATCTCTTTCCAAACCGGAGAAGGTGCATTATCCAACTATGCTACAGCGACATTATTTTTAACGACAAATTTATTATTTAAAATATCACAGACCTATGTCATAACTTCACAATAATAATGTTTTCTCCTAATTATATATAAATTGTATCGATGTGTCCAAAAATTTAATAAAAATGAATTGTTAATTCTGGCGTCTGCTATCGGTTTACTCAAAGGTATTTGAGATTCCATTAAAAGAAAGTAGATGACTTTTAAATAATGAAACGATAGATGTATTCATTTGAAAGAGTGTAACATATAGGTTTGAAAATTTGTTCTCAAAAATAATGCCGTTGTTGCATAGTTGGATAATGTACCTTCCCCGGTTTGGAAAGGGATCCAGATTCGAATCCCGGTGGCGCATCAACAAAAATTTTCGATAAAATTGATTTCGTATGTATATCTTTCTAATTAATACATTTAATTAGTATTTTAAACATCACAGATCTATGTTCTGAATAATTACAACTTCACAATAAGAATGTGTTCTCCTAATCGATAAATAAACTTTATTCCAAGATGCGTTATTTATTTTGTTTTACGGTTTTTGTAATATTCATACCAGTATAAGAAAATTTTGCACAGCTTGGAAAGCGACACCTATCGTAGTTTCCGGTAATATTATCGTATAATACGCTAAACAATTACAAACAATAAATTATAATTTGAAATCCACACCAATTGTTTTGTACACCGCTTCATCTTCGTATCTAGTTTAATATTGTGGTTGATAGATGTCGTTAGGACAATTTATTAAAAAGAAAAATGGTATAAAAATTTCATTGTACAATTCACAGATTGTCGTTCCATTATAATATATACATAATACTGCCAATACATCGAACAGATATCTAGCATTTTCATGGTTATTTTCTTTCCTATACTTTTAAAATATATACATTTATATTATTATTATTTATAAAAAAAAATAACAATTAGATTAATCTTCAAGGGGAGAAATAAAATCGAGAACGACCAATTGAAATTAACATTAGGTGAAAATTATTAGTAAATGTTAGTAGTGCACACACATACGTTGGTTAGGATCTAATGTAAAATATAATTTATGTCTTTGTATTGTGATTCTCTATTATGTAAAAAAATAATTATACTAATGCCTGAATATAGCGAGTACAATAAAAATTTAAAAAATATATATATATATATATATATATACATATATATTTTTAATTTCTATACTTAAAAATTCGCACATAATATACTCGTTTTTAATAACATATTATGTTGAATATATATAATATGTTGTATTTTCGGCGGACAGATTGATCATTATTCTAGCAAAACTTTATCAATATTTGAAAATGAATTTATATTTAAAATAATAGTAATTAAATGTATTAATTAGAAAAATATACATATATAATCAATTTTATATAACAGATCTATGTTCTGAATAATTACAACTTCACAATAAGAATGTGTTCTCCTTAATAAGAATTTATATTTATTGTGAGAACTGTCACCTTGTATATGTATGTATGTTTGTACGTATGTCGTGAGAGTGAGTAGATGAGTGGTGGGGAACAAATATTATAAGAGGCCGTCTCTGGGGGAATGGCTCTCTTCAATCACAGTTTCACCTGAATAACTAGTCTATTCTAAAGTGTATTGTTTATAGTTACTGTAATACCTGTTGTAATAAACTTAATAACCCGGACATACTGAGTTTTATGTTACAAGGAATTGGAACCCAAATAATTAGTCAGTAAGTAGAGGATAGAACCCCAAGGGAATCTGGTGATACTTCAAAAGTCATCACATTTATTAATGATGTGACTACACATATTGTTTATATTTATAGAGACACATTGCATATTCAATGTAAATAACTACAAACAATCTGTGAGTGAAAAGCATTTTACTTATATTTCAAAGTATTTCTTTTTCATAACAAAATTATTCCATGTCGCTAGGGTCTTGTGTCTGACCACGATTCCAGGGCAGGTGCGTGAAAATATTATTTAATATTTTATTGTCTCATCATGCGCGAAAACCAAAACTGCATTTTGTGATAACCGAATAAAAATCAAGTAGATACTTATTAAGCAAGTTATAAAGAATTTTAAAAATTCAGTCCCCCCCGATAAGAACCACGAGAACCTTAATACATAGAATAGATCCCGCGCTGACATTTTCTAAATAATATTTTCAAAAATATTTCGCGCCATTTTTATTTATTAATATTGTAAATTTACTAAAATGAAATTTGGTGCAGTGCATCCCGCGCAGATGACCGCGCACCCTACACAGAATCTCAGCGAGCAACTTATTAAAACATGAGATCGAACCCATGTTTGATAATTTGCATAAAGAAAATAAATGTATAAATCGCACATGTTTAGTTTTCACATGAAAAACCAAAAATGATTTCGACATATTTTAATTTTCTAATTCAAAAATTGCCAGTTGGAAAATAGAAAATGCCATGTGTTGTGCAACAATATAACGTTATTTGATTTATTTATTTTTCCTTAAAATTATGTAATAATTGTGAAATGATATTTAGGTATATTGTATTTTACATGTTGATAGCTGAACATAAGAATTACGAAGTGGTACCAACTAAATGTTTACAGGAAATCACATATTTGACAAATGCGAAACACGCACATGCAGGAAATTACTCCAGTTACCGCTTATATTTCTCGGCAAATTTGATTACTGTAGACAATAAATAAGATTTTCCGAGATTATGCCCTACATAGGCTGTAGATCATTTTGATGTTCATAAAGGGGTCTATACTGCCACCCGACGAGTGTTAATAACTTCGAGAACAAGTCACATCCGAAAATAAAATCCTCCGTCGCCTTCTTCTTCTATGATTCGCAAGCGCTGATTAGTTTCTGTGCATCTTATGATTCTGGTATTTGCTGCTGACAATATGAGAAGAATAAAGTCTAGCGCGTCTGGGTCGATAATAGATTCCGAATGTTTCTTTATTATTCCACATCTGTTACCCTGGCAAGTTGCCGCACCATAGGAGAAACATACATTCCTGAACATAAGACTGTTAAAATAAACAAAAAATACAGAAATCAAATTACATTTCCAGTTATTGAAAAAATATTTGAACGTTTTCCTTAACAAATGCCATGGAGGACTTAGATTCCTGAAGGTTGTTAACCTTTATACATATATCTTGTTAGTTACCTAAGTACGTAAAGGCTATCAAAATGACCATCATAAAAATTAAACTATTCATTATTTTTACAAGCAGACGTCTCTTTTATTTAGTTGAAGTAATTTTTTTTTTCATAATCTATATTCATATTTAGAAAGTAAAACTTTTATTTAAATACATAAATGGATTATTGAAATTAAGCACGACAACAAAAAAATGTTAGGATTAGACTCCCCTGGCTACAGTCTAGAAAAATAGTCTGGCTCAAAACTAAATAAAATATTATTGTATTTATTTATAACCATTTGCTATTGCATCCAGTAGCGTAACTATACCAATTCAGCCATTGCAGTACATCGGGCCATTGCCAATATTAATATGGAGTAATGTAAAAAGGTGAGTTACAAAACTATATAAAAACATTACCAATATATACAGTAGTAGCACTTCATAAATATATTGGATTAGAAACCAGACCATCGCCGCAAATCAGTTGCGAGCTACTAAAAACAAACATTTGCTTTTTTCATGAAAATGACAAAATCGGGAGGCAAGAGATTAATTAATTAATATTCTTAAATCGTATTTATATACAATACATATTCAGGAGATTCTTCCATTTAACATTGACCCTTTTTGCATTAATTTTTTTTTAGTTACGCCACTGATTGCCTCATTTGTATAAATGTTATTTTCTTATTTTTGTGTATTCTGTGACAAAAACCACTTACAACCATTTAGAAAAATAAAGTAAAATTCCACTATTTATAGGATTGGGGAAAAACTAGAACTACCCAATAAATATGTACTCGATAAGTAGAGTGAAGATAACATATACTTAAAAGTTATCCAAGTAAAGACTAGCTGCGAAGAAAATCAATTTAATTTTTTTATTTCTACAGCTCTAGTGTGCCACTTCCATCACTGGACACGTGTCTAAAAATAAATACCCACGTACATAACAATTTAAATAACACACTGCTTAATAACGATACCATTCAGTGTTATAACGGTTAAATATAATAATAATATATTAATACTGGACGGGATCAACGTTTCTATAACTAATGGCATTAAATTATAAATATCTAACGGTAGTAATAATATATTTTCCTTTTAGGCTTCTTGATACGGTACATCAATCGTCACGTCACGTCCGTTATCCAAAATGCAGGATGCACAGAGGCGGTGCACTTCAGCAATACAAATGCTCGTACTGAATTCTTGTCGACGTAGACTAACAAGTCCTAGGTTCAAGGATGTGCCAAGCCGCGATTAAAAATGTAATTCAATTAAATATATACAAAATATTATATATACTCATTTATCATTGTAATTTACTGATCCCATTTTGAGTACGGCTTGGTCTATTTATTTGGTTAATGTGCTTGTGTACGAGAAGAAGCCATGGAATCAGTTATGTTTCGATATCGAATAGTGATTTCGCACCAGACTGTAAAATGTATGATGCATGTCTTCTACTCAGAATAACGAATTAGTTAATGCGAGTGGCCGGTCGCATACTAGCGAGGAGCATCCACTCCGGTACATGTAAACTCTTAACTCGCAAAGTTGTTGAGCGAAAGCGCGATCATGACCTATTCCATAACTATACTACAATGATACAGGGACACATAGAATTTAAAAATATATTTTAATTACTTATGTACTAGGTATCATTTTGGGAATATGCGCGACGTTATAACAGAAAGACAGGTCTGGAATCGACGAGGTCACCAATTATGTTGTATTAAAAATTATGAGATATGTGCTTTGTATGGATTAATGTTTAACATTGATAACGGCAGCTGAATCAGAAGGATTTGCTGTGATGATGAATGCCCCAATAACCATCCATCATTCACATGTTCGTTTAAATAATAGATCGCGGAGATGTATTGTGTATGTGTGGTTGTTATAAAACTCAAGAATCGTCGTTAAATAATAATACCAATTTAATCTAATTGAGTTAAACTAATTTTAGAAGATTTGTATACATATATACAAACATCATATATTAAAGCAGCAGTAATCCGCCCATTTCGCCACCGCCGCCCTAGTATAAACTACACGCACCACTGCGCTAGTCGCGCCCCTGTTTAGGGTCATAAATAATAAATAATACATGAGTAAAAAAAAGTCACGCCACCAGAAATGCGTGTTAAAATCTTAATAATATGCATATTCTACTTTTATAAGTTTGTTACATACATTTCATTGATGCAAGGAATTGAATTATTAATCACACAAATAAATTAAATTTCATCGAAATGAGTAGTGTGTCAGTTCAATTTCTTATAAAATATAAAACAAACAAAAAACTTTAATTTACAGAAATACATTTCCTACACTTTTTTATACAGTACAATCCAACATTTCACAATTAGACAAATATGTGACCAAACCTGACATAATTTATAAAAAATATGTTTATAGATACTTATAGGTATATTAAAAGATCTTTAAAAATTAAAAAATACAAAAACAGTACAAATTATTAGGTTGATGCATAAGTTCGTAGTGTTTTTTTTGTTTTCTAAGGCAGGAGTTTTTTTTTTTTTAAATTTTTTTTTCACGTATGAATGTCATTTTAATGCCATATTATTTCATTGAACACGTCTTCAATTTTTCAATTCGTAGAATGTTTGTGTTAATTGTTGGCTAAAGGAGAGAAAACAATAAACCAACATTTCCGTAATATCCTATTGTTTGAGTTTAACCGAGGAGTTGAGGCATTATAAAAGCGGTTATTGAAGAGCTCCGTTGGATAGTTATTCTATATCCATCCATATCTTCAGATATATCAGATTTTCATATTTTCTGCTTTCTTTTCCTACAACCACTGAGAAATCTCCTCGAAATACGATACTATTTTTCAAAATTGGCTCAACAGATCAGATTTCTTCAGGCGCAGAATCGAAAAACTGCTAGAATGTTAGGAGAATATATTATTGACGTATTTTATTTATTTAAAAAAATATGAATATTATAAACGTCACAAACTTCTCAAACAAGCTAATATATTTACATTTTCGGAAATCTATGTGTATTAATTATTTATATTATATATTGTATTATTATTTCAGTAGAATCAGCAGATACTTTAATATTAAAAAAAAAAATTAATATACCTCCAGCGAAAAGTCTACGAATGAGTCCACAATTTACAAGTACATAATACAGCGTTACAAGGGTTGAGAATGTAACTTCGAAGATTTTTTAGAAACTCCTTCTTTCGTTCTTTACTGTGCTCATATAAGATGCAAATGTATTAGAACATAATCCCTCTTTGACATTATAAATATTAACGATATTCTTATGAATGATGGACACAGTAAAGGATTCGAAAAAATAATTTAGATACAAGACACATTAACTCGAGTATTTGTACAGAGTTTCCAAAAATATGTTAAACTCCGTCGAATAAACAAAAAATGGATCATGTTTTGTTTCACATCGGTGTTAACCTAACAGACAAGAACGTGTCTGCGATACAAAATATTTAACGATTTAATTATGAATGGCGGGCTTGCGAAGTCACTGCACGCAACTGCGTTTGCTTTCAAAAGATTTTCGAGTCGTTGAATATGTAGAAATGTGCGATATCCACAAGTACGTCGCTTTCTTTAGTTGTATTTACGCAAACCCAGCGACCGGGTACCCAGAGGAACAGCTCACCCGCAGCGCGCGGCGAGAATAACAAGTGGCGAGCTCGAGTCCCTCCTCTGCTCTCGGCTTCTTAAATCACAAGTGACGCAATTTCAAGTTCTGCATCGCAGAGTGCGTTTATTCGACAATCGTTCGATCAACTATAGCATACTTGCATCCAGTACAAGACATATATTTAGGTTTAATAATTGGTTTAATAATTTTGCTGGAAACCGCACTTTGATAATATGCGTAGGAAACTGAGATTCATTTTAAGTGCATTTTATATGTGAAGGTCATGCACCTCTCGGTCGCACTGTACTCACCGTACTTTTCGATGATTGACTCGGTTATCAGTTATGGAGCGAGTAGCTATGGACTAACTTATAATACATATTATGATCAAATTAAACAGTTACAATTAATTAGTAGATAACAGAAGTAAGTGTTTGTATAAAAATGATTATTATATAAATTATTTACTTACTTACTTACCATCACGCCGTTTCCCCGAAGGAGTAGGCAGAGAGGATAGAGCGCCACACTCTTCTATCCTGGCACACAATTTTCGCCTCATCCACATTCATACATCTTCTCATACAAGCTCGACGATTATTGAGGTTTCTAACAGAACCATCCTCTAGTATATGTTTTACCTGGTCGTGAAAAGTCTTCCGCGAACGTTCTTTACTTCTGGTGCCATCAACACTTACGTCGTATATCTTTCTTACCGTTCTCTCCACATTCATCCGTTCTATATGAGCAAACCACCTAAGCGATCGTTTCTTAATCTTACTCACTAATTATTTACAATGTGCAAAATCTTACTGTTAACAAAAAAATAGCATATAATATTATATTAGAAGAGTTGATAAATAATAAATATAAATACTACCAGATCACCAGGTCGCGTGTACGGTGAGAGAACGAGAGAATGTGTTGTGCTACGAATATTTAATAAAATCAATAAAGACTTATTAAACATATTTTTAATGAATATCTGGAAATATCATGATTCAAAATTATTATTTTTTTAAATTCTATTGATTTTCTGATATTTTTTTTAAATCGATTATCACTTGAATCAGCGGATTTTCCGTAATTTGACTAGCGCTATCTACTGGAATCTGTTTTTGTTAGTAATGTTTATGCTAGGTTACTGGTAACTTAATTTTATTTTATTCGTATTTTTATTTTACATTTTGTAGGTGCATATGTGCAGTGATTTTCTATTAATTATTTATGGTAGAATATGTTTTTTACGCAAATTAAGTTTTAATAGTATAAATAAACATGCCTAAATTATGTTTTTTAAATTTATTTTAAGTGATATCAGAAACTGTGATCACAACATCAGTGAGTCAAGAGTAGCATTTTTTCTCATCACTAGTAACCGGCAGGGCACCGAATCACATGTTCTTACTTTGCTGCAATGTTTTATTCTTATTTTTATAACAATAAAAAAACTCACTGTAGTATGAAAGCAAAAAAAAATATTTTTCTGAATGCAAAAAAAAACAACAAAAACACATTTTGAGAAACCATCACACTTTGACTATCCAAGATTTTGTTAGTTTTATAGAAACCAAAATTGCACGGAAATAAACTGGTCAGTAGTCACCGGTAGATAAGGCTTTTGTTGCCAGCCATGACTACCTTCCGAGGTGGGTCATGGATTACCGGGATTATGATAATGATGAGGTGGAATACCAACCAATAATAAAATCAGAAGATCACTACCTTAAAATGTATTTCCTTTCCGAGTGCCATCATACTAAACAATGTATTATTATACGAGCACGACTGGTATACTCAAGATCAGTTTTGGTAGATTGAAATATATTACTCTAGGAGAATACTTGTCTTACTTTGTCTATTATAGAAGAATACATGTCTTACTTTGTCTTCTACAGGAGAATATTTGTATAACTTTGTCTTTTATAGGAGAATAGTTGTTATTTAAGATATACCTACTATTTATGGTATGATATATATGGATAGGGTTTTAGTATCGACATTTACATGACTAGAAATATCAAATGCAGTCGTTTTTCAACAAAACTAAAATCTTTTAATTATTTTAAGAAAACAAATTAGTATTGTTTTAACTTATCACATCTTAATTTACTGTCTATGGGTAGATGGTCATTTCAGCGTTGCCACCCTACAATTTCGCCTAAAGTATTCATTAACGAACTCGAAGATACAATTTAAATTCTAGCCTGGGAGATGTTGCGAAAAAATTAAGGGAGAAATGCAGGGTATGAATATTAAAGAAAGCCTTCTACAGATTAGAGTAGGGCATTTATTCGCAATGAAATAAAAATATAGGTAATTTTTCGTATCTTTCTAGATACACTCATTCTTTTGAAGTGCTCAAGTAATTTTATTAATGGAGTCACCGTACATTTAAAATGAACATTTTAATGGCAGAACTTGACATGCATATATTAAATGCAAAAATAAAATTGCAGCCATCAAATGGATGAATCACAATTTAACAATCCCAGACAAAGTTATTCGGTCTACCAACACTTTGTTACAGTGGATACATTGACATTAATAAAAATTACGAAAATAGATTGAATACGGTGGAAATACAGTCGTTTAGATGCATGTGTAGAAAATCTATGTATAATAGTCGATAGAATTTAGAAAAAAATCGATGAGATCGTTTGGTCATGTGATGCATATGAGTGAGGAGAGGACGGTAAAAAAATATATAATGCGAGTTTTGAAGGCATGATGAACCGCGAAAGATCTGCCTTGATCAGGTAAACCAGATAACCAGGTGACCAGATCAACAACAGAAGAACGTGCATGAGAAGATGTAGGAAAGTTGGTGTGCCAGGACAGAGGAGTGCAATGTTCTATCTTTTCTATTTACCCCCTGGGCAACGGCGTGATGGTAAGTTAGTTATTATGGTAAATATCTGAAGAATATAAATAAAAAACTAAAACTTACAGAAAACGCGGATCACATAGAAATATAATTTTAATTTAGTATTAATATTTAACATTTAGACAGGAATATAAATATATTAATATAAATCCATGAAAAAATGTGTTTTGAAAAATGTTTATACCTAAATTATGTATAATAATGGAGAAAATCCTTAATAAATAACGGCCTTACATCCCTCCGCGTCCGCATTTCCGCACGTCCGCGTCCGCGCGTGTCGCATAGCAATAAAATTATACAACAACAATATTTCAATACATAACTTTAAACAAATCAGTCATCTAATCTGTCACAATAATTTTGAATGTGGAACATCGTTGATTGAATAATAATACACACAATTAATAAGCATTTCATATTGATAAATAATAATATTATTATTTCTGTCATAGATGGGTTACATCTTGTTTATGAATAAAAGTAACAGGTTTGAGATTTAACAGCATCCATTAATTTAATTTTAAAATATACATCAAATCAAAATCTAAAAAGCTGAACCAAAGTTATCAAGGAAGTCTTGTAGAGTTACGCTATGGATTATTTACTTTTACCCTTTGCACTCAGTGGCTGTAATTTATTTCCACGTTCGATTGGTTAAAGCTTTGACTATGTCTCTTTTACCTAATAAGCAAGAACAAGTTCATCGAACTGTTTGAAAGTTCAGTACCTCTCTGGGTGACACTGCTCTGTTTTTTTTTTAATGAACATTACCAAAGGAAAGTTTACACAAAGTTTTGATCAAATATAGAAATACGTTTCATTACGCTATGTTGTTTATCACACGAGGTGAAATCAAAACGCTTGAATTTCTAAAATGTTAAATAAGAACTGGATTATCATTATTCTATGGATCAGCCATAGGTGTTAAATAGTGAAATCGGATAAGAATGTGTTTGACTTTATATTTGAGTGCGTTCACTGATGTCTTTTTATTTTCCATCATGTTTAATAATTCTTTACTGATTTTATTAAAAATTCTTGGCACAGCACATTCTCTCGTTCTCTCACCGCGCACATTGTTCGCAATCGGTACTCTCCTGGTTCTGTCCGAGGATCTGGTAGAATAGCTATAGTAAGGATAAGTATTCATATTTACATTGTTTATCATCTCTTCTAAAATTATATTATATGTTATTTATTTGTCAACTGGTACCAAATATCCGTAATTGTATTACACTACAAAAGTCAGTAGTACTAATGGCAGTATATATTTTGTATTCCCGGCAAGAAAAAACAGCAAATATGATGATGGTCCATATACTATTTTGCTAGGCGACGTCGTACGGCATGACGTCAAGCATGGCAGTCGCCCTTTAGATATTTAACGATTTAATTGTGAGTGGCAGGCATGAAATTTGGCATATATATGTCACCGCCGGACCGGTACATAACGTATTTAAATCATTTTAGAATATGCCTGATTAGATATTTATTTGCGTTAATTAGTTAAGTTGTACTGTGGTAGACCACTTATAAACTATACAAAATATATTTCAATACTGAAAAATAGGTTTTACGGAAACACTGGTCGTTGCCACGCAACGGCCACTATAGTCACTCGCAGGATAACACAATCGACGTGGTTTCTAGTTCCATTTTCTCTCCGCCCACGCCGTGCGATCGAGCAGGTCCATGAGAAGCAAGTCCTGACCTGAAGTGCAGGTATCTGTTGAATTGATATTTACAATAAGTAGGTACACATTATTTTCAAGTAGGTATGCGAATGTTAGGTTTCAAAAAATATTGAAAGAATCATCCGAAGGTCATATATATTGTAGAATATGTTATTCAGAAAATGTATACATAGGTATTATGCAACAACGACTTACAGATACACAATCGCATAACGTGAAATTAAATTGAACCATCATAAAGTTGACGTAATCCGATGCAATAAACTTATTTCAAAACGGAACATTGTCAGGAGCTTTGGTAATCAAGGAGAAGAAGGTGTGTAGTAGAGTAGTGAAGTAGCAAAGGTTGAATAAAATAACTAAATTGAGCTGACAGTATGACGAGTTTAATATTTTTTTAGGCATTTTTCTTGTGGTTTAAATTATTGATACTGTAAATCAATTCTCGTTTTATACATTGGGTCGTCTAATTAGTATTTGCGGTTACTTTTTGAAATGCTATTTTACCGCTATTCGTTTTTTTTTTGCGACAAAAAATGATATACTATTCGATAGCATTTTTTCTATTAAAATTATTTAACTATTTTCATACCAGACCAGCCTATTTTCAGTGAAAAGTCATCGAAAGTTGAAAGATAATTATACTCCTATATTTGTATAATTTTGATAAACGTTAATAAAACATTATATTATACAAACCTTTATACTATATGAGAAGAATAAGGAGCAAAGATAAAACAGCATACTTTATCTTGATACTATCCTATCTTTTGTTTCTTCAAATGCATATAATTTCATAAATTATTCTTTCGCAATCTATATCATCCATATTTCTATTAGACGTTTATCTGACTTAGTGGCGCAAAATGAAAATAAGTCGTAGGGCCTCTAGGCAAGATATGAAAATATTAAGTATTACCCATTGACATAGCGTAAAAAACACATAGTAAGAACAAAATTGATTTATAAAATTCATTAATATTCACATTACATTTTTATGAAGAAAGAAATAATATTTTAAACATACACTCGCAAGTGAAAAATATCCACTGAAATTTTTGCTTTGCGGCAATGGTCTGGTCCTTAACACAACGCATAAAGTACGCTTAGAATAGCTGTAAAGTACAAACGTATATAAAGCTATCTCCGGTGCGATGCAGCGGAAATGACGTATCTGGGATATATCGATCTGTGCTCTCCGTGAGGAAATGACTATCGCCATCTATTGGTTGTTGTTGGAATGAAGCCTATTAATAACTGTAATTTCCGGTGCACTGTAACGAAAAAAGCCAGCGGAACTAGCGATCGCTTCCTAAAGCAGTTTCGACGCCAGTAGCGTGCGATACCGTGCCGAGATCGCTCAATGCTATGTGCAGCAATTTATAATGATTCATATTTGAGAAAAAAGTTAATAGTTAAGGATGTCCATGTTTTAAATTACAGAATATTTGGATAATGAACATGGAGCCATAGAGCTACTGAAGGCAACCATAGAGAAACTATCATATGTTCGTAGTTCGTATTTCTGATAACGGAGTACACCTTGAATTTTCTTTATGTTTTATAATGATATACCTACAAAATTACATTCACATAACGCTTATCCCATAAAAAGTGTAGTAAGTAAATTTTTTATGATTTACGTAAACATTATTATGCCTTACGACAACCGTATTAAAGTTAGTTCATCATTCTTCACATTAAACTGTAGCATTAGCGATTCATACGTACTAATATTTGTCGATTTCGTTCACTATACATCAATAAAAAATTAAGGTACTACGACAAATAACAGTTCGAATATTCAAAAATGAGCAACCAAATACCCACAGTGCATCAACTATTACGTAAATAGAATTTTTTTAAATCAATTTTACGTACGTTGCGTTCATAAATGGTAATATGCTGACTTCCAACGCGGAAATTAAATTTCTCAAGTGACGTAACAATAATATTGGTTCCTAGTCCATTAATTTTTACCAATATATTATTATAATATTTGTAAATTGTAACTACTGAAATA
The DNA here is from genome assembly GCA_031772225.1 of Eubasilissa splendida. Classification (NCBI taxonomy): domain Eukaryota; kingdom Metazoa; phylum Arthropoda; class Insecta; order Trichoptera; family Phryganeidae; genus Eubasilissa; species Eubasilissa splendida. The sequence continues at coordinate 12,347,752 of CM062853.1, read as the reverse complement.
GACACAGCTGTTTTTATTATACGTTTTCTGAAAAATGATTCCATCGTACTACCGGCATTGGTGTGTATTTATATATTTATACTGAAAGGCGTTCATGTCTGTCTATCGCTAGTGAGGACTGAATATCCGCATTCTCTACCAAAAGGTGGTACCCACAGCGAAGCCGACGACTGAATTTACTCGTGCATACAAAAATAGACAATAACACATGCGCGTAAGTTGCTATAATTAAATACATTTTGTAAAAAGTCTCGCCACCTCGCTTGATTACCGGTAAATGATTTGAATCGATATAAATGCTGCTACATTTTTTCAGTCAATACAAATCATGATTAACATCAAAACTGAAAATAAAATCTAAATTTCAACACTGATTATTTTCATAGATTTCAAGATTAAATAGTGTAATTAATATGTATAATTAACTGATTGTTTTCATACTATTAATTAGTGTTACTAATATATCGCTCGAAAAGACTAAAAAAACGTATATTCAGTTTATAAAAACATGTACATATATTTGTTTGTTCGTATAATTTATTGTAATATTTTAAATCGTAATTGTTTCCCGAAAGCATTTATGCATTTGTGGTTACGTAATATTTAGTTCAATTTCTTTGTTCGACGTTGTGCGCGGCATTGCGTAAAATATTCACGTGCTTTAAAATCCGTCAGTCAAGCAGTCAACGAACTGTAGACGGCATTATTAGGCACACACAATGACCAATTCTTATACGCTACATTTATCTATGTACCCACATGTACACATATTTATGTATGTACCTACGAGCATATGTAGCGCCTAATTCCAAAACTCCCTAAAACATCTTTGTGTTTTTGAGTTATAGATGTAAACGTATATTTTGAAAGCAAACGTACAACACGTTTGTTTTTACATCAAAATTTAAAAAATATTAATTAGAAAGATGTATATATATATAATCAATTTAATCGAAAAAAAATTTGTTGCGCCACCGGGATGGATCTCTTTCCAATCCGGAGAAGGTACATTTATCCAACTATGCTACAGCGACAAATCTTATGACGACAAATTTTCGAACCTATATGTTACCTTTTTCAAATTAATACATTTTTATCATTCCATTATTTAATATCCCTGTGGCCCAACAACACTTTTTTCGATAAAATTGATTTTATATGTATATCTTTCTAATTAATATTTAAAATATCACAAACCTATGTTCTGAATAATTACAACTTCACAATAAGAATGTGTTCTAATAGAATTTTTTAATGATACAATTCTGTAATGTAATTTGTTTTTCCATATATATCGTTCTGGCAACCATACTAGATTAGGACATAAAATTTCATCAAAAGTGCAATACACAAAGAAAAAAATTATATAATGTCAGTATATTTTTTTATAATAAAAGTTAAAAATAAAAATAAGATTTGAAGCAAAGCAATTTATCCATCACCATTGAGTTGAAATACAAAAAATTGTAATAATGTAGTCCTATGAAAAGTTAAATTTACAGAAAAAATGTCGACTACCTCCGCATATTCATTCCCTAAAGAATGCATTCTGGGGACTGCGGAGTTAGCTAATGCATGAGTTCTGACATTACCACTGCAATAGAACAATGAATTGTGTCTCGATGACTTCAATGGTGCGTGAAAGTCGAGCAGACCAACAATCTGGGGGCAGTCTATCGTACCATTGATGATCCTGCATAGAAATATAAGGTCGGTCATCGTACTCACTGATAATTTTAACAATTTCAGACGGCTAAGGAGATAATCATAATTGATGTCCTCAGAGCGTATATTTAATTTAAAATTAATGAATCTTAGAAACTTTCTCTGGATTCTTTCAACCGCCGTCGAGTGAACAATGAAGTGTGGCGACCATATGACCGTTTTATATTCTACCTGATGTCTGACTAGAGAAGTGAAGAGGACTTTATAACTATGCAGGTATATTCTTAATCAATGACAACACTTCCCTTACCCATCTGTTTTCCCCATTGCACGATTTTCATTTTGATAGTTGATAATGATGACGTCACAAAATTTAACAGTCTGCTATTATGATCATATAATCATTTAGTTAAATAATCTAAAATTATGACCACAGAACACAATTAATGGTACAATTACCTCAAATTAATATTTTGATTGTAATAATATAATGAATCTAATACCCAATTAGGAAACAATATGTATAGGGCTGTCAAGTAAATTTAACTGTGAAGATTGTAATCAACAGTAATTTGTAATTAAAATAAATAATATGGCGAACAATCATTTTTATTTGTGATTTTGCGATTGATTTGATTTTTATTGCCGGTAAAATTTTTTAACCAATTACGCTATGCCAACCTATGTCATTACCGTCAAATTCGATTACTATGTTACTTTTTAGTGAGACATTTATTTTTTCCAATTGGAAGCAACAATCTTTACGTTGCGATGTTTCTAAAATAACTTTGAGTAGAACCTGCTAAATAATATTTTTTCGAAATTTTTTTTTTTTAATCTAACATGCATACCATTATTTAATTCCAAACTAACTTATGTATACTTATATAATAATGTATTTACTCCATTGCACGTCGTTCTTTATTGCAGTATTTCAGTGGGAAGACTTTTGTATATTCAATAAAATTATCTACTTGGTACATCTGTGGGATGAACAAATGTACATGAAACAACACAGTTTATGGGTTTAACTCGCGAGCTAAAATGTGTAGATATATTTCGCAAATTAACATTAATATTGGTGTGTGTCTACGGATCTTTGACATTGATATTTTATCTCAGAGATTTGCGGAGGTTTCGTCAATCTACCCAATGTACAAAATACACGCGGCTATGATTCGTAGCTCGCTTCGAACTCAACTCAACCCTTTCGAGACGAATCTCCAAAACAAATCGTATTCGCGCATATGCGCCATGAGAACAGTATTTAATTATAAATATTAATAAATGTATTATAATTAGCTATAAGTATTTCAAAGTTAAAACCAATCATGCAGAATTATAAAAAGAGCTATATCCATTATACATAGGTAAGTGTATTCACGATATCTACATATATATCTAATATTTCATAATCGTCCAAATCAAAGTAAAATAAATAAGATCTGCCGCCACATTAAAGTGTGCGATTATGACGTCAAACAAACAAAATGATATTGTTTTTAAATTTTCGTTATTTAAAAATTTAATTAAATTCACGATTGACAGATTATTTATAGTATATAAAATAAAATGTAGCTACAACACAAATATATATATAGAAAAAAACAAACTGTAATTCTCAAAAGTTTTAGGAATTATACATGCAATTACTTTCTCAAAAACTGTTTTAAAGACAATCTTAAATATAAAGCATTGGATACGTAACTATAATATTTTAACGGAATTGTTTATTTTAATTTGAAAATGAAATTTAAAAATGAATAAGTCAAAATGAAATAAACTAACAAATAATAAAAAAAAATCAATTGGCGCCCCTGAAAACAATAAATGACGAGCAGAACGGGAAGCTGCCAAATGACGAGAACGAAGCTACATCCTGAAAGTTGAAATGAAATTCGTCGAAGTTTTCTTCGATCTTTAATCCTTGTAAATTTTGAGAACTTTTTATCGGATAAAAACATCAGCAGCGGAGGGAAAATCTTCCATCCGGAGAAAATTATGAATTTATGTTCCCGTCTGAAAATATTTTTGTGTGTAGAAATAAAACGCTATTTCTTTCTATTTTTACTGTTGAAGGTTCTCACGTATTCATCTTTCAGTGTGTGTTTACTTTACCGTATAAAGATCTTCAAATTTATTTCGTGGAATTTAAAAATATATTAGGTACTTTTTTTTTATATTAAAATGAATGGCGTGTCACCCAATGATAGGATGTTATTGCCAACCATTAGTCAAGCTTGACAGAGCTGCTCCAGACAGAGGAATTTAGCGATGGAGATTTCTCTATATGGACCAACTCAATAGTCAAGCGGTTCACTGTCAGTTAAATGCACGCATACACCTGGATATAATTATTTTTTAGGAAATTTATTATTAATTTTAGAATTAATTAGCGGCAGTCCATGAGTAATACTTGTATGCTTGTTGGAAAAGGAATTTTTAGCTCACTTAGGTCTTTAAGAAGGGACGAAGTACCAATATTTATCGGACAGTTAAAGAATATATGGTTCAGATCCTCCTCCTATTGGCATTCGCAAATTAGGGAATCAAGCACGTGTATTTTGGCAAGGTAGGAACGGGTAGAGCCATGACCCAGCCGCATTTGACAAATCATTGACGTCTCTATCTTGTTCAATTTAATCCTGTGGAGCCAGGGATGAGTTGGGATAGTTGACTGAATGGAGGCGTAGTGTCGTGTTTATTGCGGAGAATGTGTCTTCGGTGTGCAGCTTTCTTTGATAGTTGTTATTAGTCATATAAATTTATTTATGCGCCTTAAAACGTATTTATTAGTAAAGTGGTCACATAAATAATAGCACTGGTCCTTAAAATTGCACAAAATATTATTTAGGCTCACTGTGATCCAAAATTTGGGGGATCATATTTTAAATTTTATATTTACAGCTGTGTAAAAATTATTATACATAATAGCTCAGAGAAAAATATCGGAAAAGTGGGCGTGCACCTTTTGTGCCCCTCAGTTGACTGCACTGATGTAGTTAATTACGTCACTAGCGTACCATCATCTAATCTTGCACCAGAGCAATACAGAAGTCTTTTCCCCTTTGTGGTTTGACACCTCGCACTGATGGATTTTGGATAATTCACTGTGAATATATTTATTGAGCTCATGAGTACCAATGTATATGACAAAATTCAGTGTCATTGATGTGAAAATTTGCTTGTTAATAACAGCATTACCAGACCAATAATTTTAAAACGTATTCTTCTATTTGCACCTGATCTCTTCATTTTTAATTTTTTCATAACTAAAGGGTGTCCAGCGGAAAATTTTCAAGTTTAATATTAAATAAATAAAAACTACAATGTCATTCTCATATTTAATTTATAAAAAATGGAGTTTAACGATGCTAATTTAATGTCTTAAAAACAATATCGTCTAAATGCCGTCCATTTCTCTCAAGACACTCTTGCAATCGGACTTAAATTTGCAAATACGCGAGAGCAAAGCGTTGTTTCAATGGCAGCAACTTCACGGCGGATATTTTCTTGTAGGGCCTGAATTGTTCGAGGATTGTTGCTGTAATCTCTCGACTTAGGGTATCCCCATAAAAAAAGGCGCATGGTGTAAGGTCCGGTGACCGAGGTGCCCAGTGTATGTCTCCGTATCTTCCTTATCGATTTTCGCGGATTGCGCATAATTTCACGTCGAACTTGAGCCACGTATTCTGGCGTCGCTGCTGACGTTGATGGTCCCGGAGGAGTTTGGTTAACCATTATCCCTTCTTGTCTGAACTTTTGAATCCAACACCAAATAAGTTGCGTGCTCGGCCCATCACTTACTCGTCGAATATTAAAGTGAGTACAAAAAGCGCGACGCGCACGAACCAATGAATCACCGCACTTTAAATATTACTCAACCGCGATCGCGCGGTGCGCTCTCGACCAATGACTCATTGCGTCTGGCAATCCCGCAAATCATGCGCGTCGAACAATACCCCTCTTACATACCTCACCCAGATGGTTTACGAGCAATTACAATTTAATCTTGAAGTTTTTCCTCTGAACACCTTATATCCATTTTGCAGATTTTTTTAATACAGTTATAAAATGAGTAATTTGTGTAAATTAATCACTATGCGATCAATCGGTAGATCGCGATCAACGTTATTGACCTCTCTGTTGTTTAGACATCGGACTAATACTCATTAATAATTCAAATATTAATTTACCACAGCAAATCTCTTTTACAATCTAGGTATAAGAAATTAAATTTAGACTTCCGCGTGTAAGAACGATATCAAGTATACGGAAAAAGAAAATATGAACTAGAGAAGAATGGCCAGGGATAGTAGTATATGGAGAGCACTTGTAGAGGAGACCAAATTCTATCCAGGAATGTAATGTCGTGAAAGAAGAATATTTAAACTTATTATAACACGTTGCGTATTGATATGAAAGATTTGTATTTACAGAAGTTTTTTGATGTACCGTGTGCTCATATTATACATTATTTCAAATAAATAATTTAAATTTCGGGGCTCCTGTCCTGCGACCTCGTCATTGAGTTTGAAACTGGGGTATGTTGGATGATTCGGGAAACAATGGCTTCCACGACAATGCATAACTGCAAAACATCGCAAAGCTCGAGCCGTGACTCGCCCGGCGGTCACGTGATCTCCAAATCTACCCACAGGAAATGCGTAGCCGGCTGTAACTGTATTTCATTACCATAGCGTTCCGAGGAACCTTTAACTGGACTCTATGGGTCAACTTCAACACGCAATACTTGGTGTAATGATGTTAGCGGCAAAACCACTAAATCTCAATGCCCAAAAATGTCAGGTAAAGTATTCTAAAATCTTAAACTTCATCCTGTCTTGTTACTTACGTTGAAGTATGCCTGGTAATTATTATCAAAGTGAAAAATTAACTGTTATTAACCGAAACAAACAAATTTTGTGTTTATTTTAGATTTTGATAAGACAACTTTAAGAATATCTATCATATAAAGCGTTAAAATGTATTAATACGTAAATATTGGGTCATCCCATAAATAATGTGGTTTTTAATACTTATTTTATTTTTCAAAATTATGATAAAAAAAAGTTCTTTTTAATCTAAAATATACTCTATTTCATCTTCTACAGTGCTTTTCTATCTTTCTGGTAGTCTTGCAAGGCCCCTCATCCAAAATTCACTTGTCCGTGACGAAAAATACTCCTCCGGTACCGTTCTGACCACGTCTACAAGATTCTTTTTTTCTTCGTCCAAATGATTTTGAAGACTGCGGAATAAATGATAATTAGATAGAGCAATATCTGGCGAATATGGTGGGTGGGGCATCGTTTCCAAAAAAGGTTAATTCCTGAGACGTGAACGCAAAGAAGAGCACACATTCACTCTCTGCACGCGATTAGACTCTGAAAGTTTGTGAGGAACCCATTGACCCAATTTGCTAACTTTTCCGATGGCACATAGGTGTCAATGAATGGTTATATGACCAAATATAATCTTCTCTGCTAGTTCCTCTACAATTATGATGAGATTTTATTTCACCAGAGTTTGCAGGATATCCTCGTCAAGCTCTACAGATCTACCAGGACGAGACTCGTTTTCTAGGCTGTAGTTTACGGCTCAAAATTTCTGGAAACACCGTTCACACTGGCTTACGCTTATTGTCCAATTGACATATACTGCATTATTATTCCTCGCGCTTTCTGTAGCGCCGTTGCCTTTATTGAATTCATAAAGCAAAATATGTCAAATATGCTCCTTTGTCACTTCCATTATAGCTTTGAAAAAATAGCTGTTAAAATCGAACTGCATTCTTCAAAACTTGCACTAAGAATAAGTTATTTCCTGCTTTTACAGCATACAATTTCACCTGAAGCAGGTAATTTATCCCGTCCACTTCCGACTTTTAGTACATGTAATTGAAAAAACCGCATTATTTATGGGATGACATAATATAAATACTATTTAATAAATATGATAATATCCATACACCATGCATCATTATCCGTGGTATAGCAAATAAGGCATCTGTTTAAAAAATATATTTCTATAATCACCTATTATTATATTACACCACATGCCTGTAACGGTGATGTACACTCTGTATATTTAGCAAATACACAAACCGCTTTATTTATTTTTACAAATATCCATCAAATGTTATCGATGTGTTGCATGGTGGCGGGGTTGAATAACAAGGTGGATAATAATATTATTTGTAAATATATTTCTGAATATAAATAAATATATCCTTTGAATAAGTATTATAGCATAAAATAATTGGAGGCAAAGAAGGCAATATAATATTTCCTCTTGACACTTATCACATACCTGCATCTTCGTTCGCTCAGGTTTTTTATTCTAATTAATTATTAATTAACATATAATTTTATTACAATTATTACTAGATTTAATTTTAAAACTTATATATTAACTTGATGAGTTTATCACAGATCATTTTAATAATTGTTACATAATTAATTTAAACAAACGTCTTCGTTGACACAACGCTTGGAGTGCGATAAAAAAAACCTAAGAGTTTAGGGCATTGAAAAAAAACCAGTAATTTTATCAAATATCAGGATTATATTCTTTGTCGGTAACAGATACACCAGCAAATTGTTGTGGAAATTGAAGGGTTCATTTATGGTGACCATAACAAATAAGCGTTTATATACAATTTTGAAAAAAATTAATGTTTAGTTTTTTGTAAACAGAAAAAAATATAAAAATCATGTAACTTAGAATTGAATTTACTCGTATTGGACTGTTGGACTTGTCTTTGTAAATTAGCAAATTTTACAGAATGACTTGTGATTGACAAGGCATAGTTTTCAGGAAAACACTACGAACACGTATCCACCATCACATTTGATATCAATCGCAGGAGAACGATTAATTTTTCCGAAATATTCATACATGAGATGTTCGGAAGCAGGGCGACTTTTTTTTTTCCTGTTTCTTCAATGCGAGAGGTCCTATCAAACAGTCTATATAACCCCACGATCAATATAATTGTGACAATGATTGATAACTGAGATTTAACGATGATTGGCTACTAAGATTTAACTATTGGAGGTTTAGTTTCTAGTGTACCAGTTATTGCCCGAAGAATTACAAATAATCAGTTATCGATCAACGTAACAATCGAATACAATCACAGTAACAAAAACGGTTTAAATAACGATTTAACCATCACTAGATCAAACGCAAGTTGTTTTTTCGTGCAATTTAGGCAAAATAAAATTGCATTATATATATATTGTATTCGAATGACTCGTAGTAAATCTATTGCTAGACACTAATTGTGCATACATAAATATACATTTAAAAGGGCTAATTCAAATTAAATTTGACGAATTAGCTCGGATGGGGAACTTTGGAATTAACTTTTACAGAATTTTGTATCGAAAAACCAATAATCTGTGACTGGAAATAAAAATATAATGAAATTGATTAATATTTTTTCACCCCTAGTGTTGAATCTCTTCACTGTTAGTGCTAAAACACATAAAAAATGTTATAATTCAACAAATATGATAATTATTATCTTTGCGGTTTTCTCAAGAAAATTGAATAGAATATCTTTCCAGCAATAACCTAACACGCTACTTTATAAATTAAGCTACTGTTTTTTCTGTGCGGTCAGATTAGCCATTTTTTCGGATTTCAGAAGTTCGAAATAACGAAGTTATATCATTTTATATACGTTCAAATTAACGAGGTTACATGTTGTATGCATATGATAAATATGTCATAAGTATATGAAGATTTAAAAAATTAATTTGTATTAGCAATAACGATCCATAACAAGGAAAATGATTAGCCATAGTTATAATGAATAGTTCTAAAGGGGCGGTACAACGAAACAAATTTAGGACAATTTTTTAATTCAGCCGTCTGCTGAAAGCTCTGTAAAAAAAATTCCCAATGTCATGTGCATATGTAGGTATGACCTTTGAAACTTGCATTTGTTTCATCAATCACCGCCCGATTTGCCTTGAGCTTGGTCACCCTCTTTCGAAAATCCAGGACGGTCACGTGGTGCGCCCCGTTCGCAGGAGGGAGAGGTATAAAACCAGAGCGAGAGGGCAACACTCTGCCATTACCTCAGTCGACATTGTGAGACGGTTTGCGCGGGTGAATGTCACCAGAGTTTTTCTTTCTGCTCGAGTGGTTCAATCTTTTTCCGCTTCGTGACTAATCGGTGGACGAAAATGAAGACCTTAACATTGACGGTAAGTGCGATTATTTCAATTAATTTTTTTTTCGAAATCACCTCGCTTTCACTTTTTATTTTAATTTCAGTTTCCAACTCCCCTTCACGATATATAATACAAATGTATTTCGGTCGGAATTCTTTATCCCTTACAACTTTGTTTAATTTTTTTGTATCTAGCTAGATATGTACATTATTTAAAAAAAATATTTCCATGTCTCGCTTATTTATATTAAAAAATAAGCGCGTATATTAAAATTCTTTAAATTATATTTTTATTCACTACACTCAGAACTATTTCAAGAAAATTCTAACACACTTTTAACTTCTAAATTAATGTTAATTTTAAAGGGTCTATATAACAGCGACGTGTACCTACCAACTAACCAATATTGGCAATAGATACAATTAATAATACGCAAAGGGTAAGGGTTGCCGAGAGGAAACTAATGATTAAACAGTCTTAAAATGAAAAAAATACGGGTAAAAAATTCATACTTAATCAAATAATGATAACTTCACTACTATGAGAATTTAAATATAGTACATATTTAAATATTTTCTTGGTGATAGGATAAAATTGTTACCCCTGAAAATTACTTGCAACTGGTGGTCTGTGCTTGCAACTCTTCGCGCGTAATGTCAACATTTGTTTCGGTATCGATTTCCATTAGTAAAGTTGTTTTTTGTAGACCGAAAAATAAATGGAATAAACAAAAGTATTTTCATGCGACAGTTCTCGTGAAAGCGGTGTCGACTAACGCAGTGTCATTGTTTTAATTAAATTCTCCAGCAAAACTAATTGATTTCCTTTTACACTAAAGGTGTAGTTTATTTTAGTACGTAATAAATGAAAATCTATTATGACTGTTGCGTTCACCTAAGTTGCAGAATTTAGACAGTTGCGTGGGTCTGACATATTTACAGATAGTTTGCGCAATAATCAACACCCAATGCCAGTCAAACAATACGAGTACAACTAAAATGTTCTAACATTATGGTTTATGAACAAATCGTTATAATCCTACGTTTATCATAATAAAGTCTTTTTCACTTTGTATTGGAAGAAATAGTCTTATTGAAGGAGAGTCTATATGATTAACCTGATTGTTAAATCTAATTGAAAATAGTATTTTTTTTTAAAACAGAGATGCTTACACGGAACACGTGTCACATCTTACTATGTTCAAACTAGGCTAAGCGCATGTGCTATGAAAATAGGACAAACTTGATGGCCTTCTGGAACGAGGCTCAAATCCCCGACCACTAGATCAGTAGGCGAGTATCGTAACCACTAGACCACAAGCATATAATATATTATCTAATTGAATGGTTAGTTTATTTGAAAAGTTTTTTTTTCGAAATACTCGTAATAGTCACATTGAAATATCAGTCTAATTTAAAAGTTAGTCTGATTACAATGTTAGTTTAATCGGAGGATTAGTCTAATTGAATGGTTAAAAAGTAGTTTAATTAAAGTATTAAGGCTATTTGAAGAATTAATGAAGGAAGAAAAACACGAAGTTTAAATGGTGCGATTAACTTTGATATTAATCCCGATAACACGGCAATCTTGATCTGTGAATTAAGGAACTGCTTAAATCTATAAAACTAATTCATAAAAGTAGAATTGAAGATATTAAGTATGACTAGAACTGGAGCATTGCTGGAGGAACCTTCGGTGATGAGAACTATCAATATTATATGGAGAACACTATTTAAAATATCGTTTTGCATTACTTACAACAATAATCGATTTAGAAAATACTTTTTTCAGAGCGTGACTTCCTCGTTCTTCACGTATTAAATATTACCATTAGCAAAATGAAATCATAAATCTCTCACATTTTTATTATTTCGTTCACGAGTTTTTCTTACACTTGCTACACTACCTACACTACCACAAACTTGCTACACGACCGTCACAAAATGCGAGTTCCTGCGTATTAGAAATATATTTTGTTTCATGAATAAGTATTGATTTAAAACAGGCCACATAATAATCCAGTATAGCTAAATCTAATTATTTTCCAAAGACTTAAAGTTCCGCGTTATAAACATTAACTTCCATGTTTTGTAAGCAGTTTTCTTTTTCTGTTAATGTGCAAATATTTATTATATTACTTTCAACAGCGGTAGAATACCTTACGGCAATCAAATTAACTATGGGAAATAAACAATGGAAACATGTAATAAATATTTAACATTTAAAATAATTTCTTAATGAGTAAACAATGCTCATACTCGTAGTGAACGGTGAAATGTGCTTTCGGTTGATTGTACCTTACAAATTATCGTGTAATATGTATTATTATAAATTTTTGTATCGCTTTATTTTTCTTTGTCACATAAAATAAATTCTTATTTTTTTAAAAAATAGAGCGTAGTTTTGGATAACAATTATTATACACCAAAAGATATTTGAAAAAATCACAGGTAGGCATGTAGTGATACAATTTTTTTTTCTTATTATTTTCGTATTTGATATATTTATGAATCACAGAGAGAGTTGAAAAATGTGAATAAAAAATGCCAGAAAAATTGTATGAAATTGCTAGCAGAAAATTGTTATAAATAAGTTTCTTTGTCAGCCTTAAATCGCGTCGATTCTGATTTAATTTTTAGAAAATAAAAATAGCGTTATTTAGAAAAAAGTTTTAAAGAACTGTTATAATTTTTATTATTGTGCCTTAAAATTTCTAAAGCAATGTGTATGTACATGTATGTTAGTTTTGGTCTAATTGTTGTTATTACATACATACACGTTACACGTGTTTATTTTTACAAATAATTTATCAGCATTAGAGATGGTGGATAATGGCACACGATTGACACGTTTTTTGCAATAGCGCAAAATAAAAATAAAAATTTCAAGATTTGTAAGATATCTAGAATTTTATTTTTATTTTGTGCTGTTGCAAATAAACGTGTCTCAATCGTGCGCCATTATCCACGGTCTTTAATACTGATAAATAATTAGTAAAAATAAAATACCAAAAGCGGTAAGTTGAATTCTCTTGTCATATAATATTACATTATCAAGTGTAATGATGCTGAACATTTCCACACGTAACATTCTCAGCTCACACGTTGGCTACGACACGCTGGCCACGACACACTGCTATGCTGCGAAGGTTTTTAAATGACACTTAACATTCTAGATCAGTCTCTCATCAGGTAGAATCGATATCCTGACATAAAAACGTAATTAGATCTTCATTAGTCAAGTGCGTGGGATGCTAAAGTTCATTCTATTTCTCAGCACAAGCGCTGAGCTTAATTTGAAAATAGTAAGAATATTGATTTGACATGCATTTCGTAAATATAAGCACTTATTTTTTTAATATTTACATTTAAAATAAGTTAATGGTATAACGCAAACTTTAAATTTAACAGTTCAAACACTACAATATATTTTTTAAATGTTGTTAAAAATGAAAACGTACTTTAAGTTAACATATATTTTCTGGAGAAAATTTTTCTGACAATACAAAAATATACAACGTCGAAAAAAGTAAATAAAAGTTGAGAATTTTTTTTTTTAAGTTTTTAATTTTTCGTGCACGTCGCAAATGGTAGGTACGTTCAAGAAAAAATATTATATGTACGGTTGAACGAGGTTATAGAAAGTTGGAGTGCAGTTAACCTTGAAAGAAAAATATATTTATTCATTTGTATGGTAATTTTATTTTTTATTGATGGTTCTGTAACATGCTAATTGTAAAAACGAAGGGATTTATTTTTGACCATGTACATAATCAGATTCATATGTTATCTGTATGTAATTAACAAATATCTCAATTTATTATTTAGCGAATGTATGTACTTTAAATAAATATGTATACTCGTGCAAGAAATATGTATACTCGTGCAAGAAATATTTCTAAAAATATTATAAACAATGTTGTGTTTTCCGTTTCTCTTATTAAAATCTTTATAATGTTGGATAATGGTTACAAATAATTATTACAAACCACAATGTTACCGATAGCCGTCTTTCAATAGGTCAAAGAAAATACTTTTAAAATTTATTTGAAGTACAACGTGTTTCAACGGCCGTACCTTATTTCATAACCGGCTTGTGCAAGAACGGGCATGCTTTAAGTTTATGAATAACTAAAATGTAGTTCGGAGTAATTCAAATGGCGACTATTTTATATTTATATTTTTACATTTTAATATATCGATTTCCAAAAAATTATATTATTTAATTCAATTATATAAAAATAAAAACACTATTGTACACTTTTAATTTTTGCGTCTTTCAATCTGTCCTACTTCATCATTAGGCATCATCAGGAATACATTGAAGTCGATACATTTTAATAAGATATAAAAATATATTTTTACTCGATTTTTCTCTCTCCTAATAAAAATAATAAACTTATTTTTATTTATTTCTATAACGGAAAAAATTACCCATCGCATACCTCTTGCAGATGTGCCTTGACATTATCAAAACTTATTTATACGGTTTAAATTTTAAACAATATTAGAAAGCTTACATAGAGGTAGGTATTTATATATCACATAACATTCAGATTACGGTATGATCTAGCAACTATGCGATGGCAAACTGATCCAGAGGTCACATTTCAAGCTCTGATGTTATCTGCTAAATTTGAAAAAATCTGACATAACCACAAACAATTAATTGAAATAAAGTCAAATTTCAACAGGACGTTAATTTTTCTTCAATTATAAATAAAGAATAAAATGTATTATGATTTATTAAATTAAGATCAGACTTATCAGCTTTTATTTTTTCATATTCACATAACAACTCGGGCTGTTTAACTGGCGCAGTACCTGGTGAAATTGAAAGTTGTTTTTCTCGATGACTGTGTCTGTCCTCGATTGTACAAATACTATCGAGTATATTATTAATCAGGGGTGTTAAAATATTATGGCATTATCGTGTGTAATTTGATACGAATTAATAACGTCAATCAAAATTACACAATACCATTCAACAATCTTTTTTTCTTGTAAAAATTACTAGAAAAATTTAACCCGCGAGTAGTGACAAACTTTTTTGATGGTATATGTGTTAGACGCGGGGTAACCGACACGCTAAAGCTCAAACCACTAGTGCCTGAGGTGAAAACACGAGGGTGAAAGCCCTGGTAAAATCATCATCATTGTCGATCCATTGCTAGGTAAAGTGCACTCTTCATAACTTAGCCATTCTTTACCAAATCACTCCCACTACTAATATCGACTACCTGCCCGCTGGGCAACTTTTAGGTCATTTTTTGTTTTGTATATAACATTTAAAACAATTATGGACAAAGAATATTCTGTGTGCATCAGTTATTTGGTTCACTCATTATCATTTACGCTTTCGGCAGTGACAATGTCCCTGGTTAAATACCACCTTTAACACCCTGTTTAGTGATGGAATAGCCAGATTTTCCTCTTTTTTCCCCCATATATAAATAAATGTGATGCAATAATAATATGATAGCCCCCTGTTGAAGTGTTCGCCGAGTATTAGTGTGCTATAAAACTGGTAGACGATAATAAATATACACTAAGTACTTGCAATATGTCATGTGTCTTGGAGATATTACATTACAATTACTTAATCATGCATATTGAATTACCATAAAATTGTGGGTGTGCAAAAATACTCATATGTACATACTCGTTGAATATTGCACAACCCTACACATGAATAATGAGTATTATTATCTAGTCACGCAACCTTGCCATACATTTGACGGCTGCATTCCATCAAATATCTGAGTGGCGAAGGACTATGTCGCTTTCTTAACTTTGTGTTCACGGAAATTATAACCTTTATTTTTTAATATTGCGTTACGACAGCTTTAAAGCCGTCGATTTAATTTTTAATCTTACCTTGTACATATTAAAACTCATAAATAAAATAATCATTAGACAATAATTACAATTTGAGTTCTATGATGTACTCATACTCTACCTCAAAATATTTCAATGTTATTTAGTAAGTATTGCGTACTTGACTTCTTAGTACATCTTCAGTGTACACCTCGTAATGTGAAGGTCCAAGAAATAGACTTTGTAACAATTAATCTTTTATTACAATAAACTACAATTTAGTACAAGGTATATATATCACTAGTATAGATCAAACTATTAAGCCGATGAACCGCAGATAAAAGAGACGCGCGCACTCCTGCGCGCCGTCTTTATAGCCACACATACCCGCACCGGCGGTGCGGCACACATACACACACCATCTAACCATTCCAAAGACATCATAGTAAGAGTTTAATCACATTTTTTATTAATATTCCATTAAAAAACGTATTAAATACAACAATACCGCCCCGATAAATCAACTGACAGTGGAATGTCAAAACTTATGTTCATTCGCGACTATTATCTATTCAATACGATAATAAATGATTGTATGTTTACATTATTACATCGCGCGCCTCGCTATATTTATAGAAATGAAAATAATGCGACATCTGTTATTATTTGAAATCAAAACTATCTCAATTATCATCGAAAATAATGCGCTATTTGAGCCGATTTAGATTTTCGAGATTTTTCAACATTTGGTTTCAGTTCGGACGATGTTTAAAGCGTTCCAAACAGATCTGGGTGTATAATAAAATAATAACATACGAAAATATTTACATATATAAAGATTGTCAAAGCTTACAGTCTTATATATTATGTCTTATTTATAAAAAAAAAACTGTTTTGGCTGTCGATCTGCTAGCGTGTGTTATTTATTTGTTTCGTGGAATGCCACTAAAAGTAAGAAATTTTCATTATTAATATTTTTTATAAGTCACTGCTCGTGCTTATTATATGAAATTGTTTTATTTCTGATTGTTTAAATTGTTTTCATATATTTTAGAGTTTAATCAGACGAGTTGAATTGAATCACAAATTGGCATTTCACTCCGTTTGACGAACGTGTGATCGGTGCAAGCGATAAACTCATATTGCATGTCGTATAACACTATATTTAGCAGTGTGTATTACGAAGCGCGATTAATGAGAGGTGTAATATCTCTTTCGTGTGAAGATTTCATTTAATTTGTCGGTTTTCGACGAGCTGTGACTCTATTTGAGGCAATCCAAAATATTTCACATAAAAATAAAACATGTACATGGCCACGTAAGTCCTTGCGACATTACTTTCTTTGCTGAGAAAATAAAAATGCAGTTTGACTCGTTAAAGTTTTAATTTTATGCGATCACAGAAACACCGAAGGTTGATTTACCGTAGCTCAGTTTCCTGAAAATGTGTGATGTAAAAGTTGGTCTCTCAGTTTAACGCAAGGTTAAGAACGAAACCTTCCTGATTTTTAATGCTATTTCATTTCCTAGAATTTATGACTAGGATATCGTAAAAAAAATCAACTTGTTTCAACTTTTTGTACGATTTTGTATTTTCGTGCTTTATAATTTCAATATTTTGCGTAATTTAAAAAATAAACTTTAAATATTGTACAACAAAAATGACTACATTTTTGTACTTGTCTCAGATACATATACACCCCTGCATTCAATATTTGTCACGTGTTCAAAAAAAAAATTCAAATAAACAAAATAAAAATCACGCTGCAGGAGAACCGAACCCTGGTCTCCCGCGTTCCAGGTTGGGGACGCTAACCGCGATACCTCTTTATTAATATTTGAAGTTCACCGAGGTTAAATATTTTTCAAATAAAATTAAATATCAGTATTAAAATGTAAGAAGTGTATAAATAATAAAATACATATGTACATAGGTACCTATTTAAAAAATATATATATCAATGCATTAAATTCCAACACAAAATATCAACATTATGTGACAATCTGACAAAACGTTCAGTTAAGTTCAATCGGTTAAGTTGGCAGAGCGCTGGCTTAGCATGCGGGGGGTACCGTAATTGATTTCAAAAATATTTTAGAAGCGCCTGGTGTCGATCCAGGTGCTGATAAAGGTGAAAATAAAACAATAAAAGTGAGAGTATAAATATTAAATAATACAAAAAATTTTAACGTAGTTTTTGTGTTAAGTTACCCAAGAAGTTCGTGCGGTATATTGCAAATGTAAACAACTTTTGCATCGGTATCGTGCTCCAGTGTCATTATTTTCCAAAACGCTTTGTTACGATTACATAATTACTGATTATTTTTAATGGAAGGCTAATTACAATGAAAAATGCAAATCATAGTTTAATTTGACCAATCAAACTTTTTTTTTACACCAAAATGGCATCACCAGAGGCCAAGATTTATAACCTATTCATATTTTTTTAGCGTCTGTCATTTTAATATATGGATGTAGTTCAAATGATATAAATACATTGGAAATATTTTGATTAGCCTTGAATGGAACTGAGCGATAAAGTATCGTGAGGTGTTTGTTGTCGGTGGAATGCCATAAAAAGTGCAAGGTCGCATGCTCTCGTGGTGGACAATCTCGACATGTATAACACCTGAATGTGTATGTCAGAACATTTCAACACAACTTATACTTATTTTTATATACATAGATATCTGCTTAAATTTATTGAACAAACTTTAAGCTAACTGCAATTCAAATTAAGCGACTTTATTTTGCATTTGACAATGTTTGGTTTCTTTCTATCTCGTCCGCTGGAATACTCTTGTATTGACAGAGACACGTGTACAGTTGTTATCAGTGGCGTGCTTTCGTTTAACCAACGTCTTTAGACTAAATAAATCCGTCGTTTATACGACCCTGCCATGTATTTATTTGTAATTTTAGAGTACTATTAATAGTGTTTTTAAAGTTTGAGTTTTAACGTAAAATAATACCTTATTGCTCATTTAAAAAATGTATCGACGTTTTTAAGAACACTTTCTATGACTGAACATGAATCATTTATTGTTTGAAAATTCTTCACGTAATAACGAAAGAAAATAATTATTTTTATAAAAGGTTAACGTAGGAAATAGTTCTTCCAATTGTTTTTTGTTTTTCCCAAATCAAAAACCAATCCATGCACCAAAATTAAAGAAAAATCATGAAATCTACACGTTAAAAACAATAAGATAGTAAAATTCGCGAATTATTAAAAGAGGAAGTAGACACTTCAATGATTTGCACGCAGTTGTAATGTTATTCTGTTTAAAAAACAGACAACCTCCATACAAAACGGATCAACCGAAAGGAATTTTTAATTCAGTAAATAGTTAATTATATGACTTGAGTAATTCACTAACTTAAAGACAGAACAGAGTAATGTGAATAGCCCGATGCGGCGAATACACAAGAGCGCCATGGGTACAGCGGTGAATTGTCGTGGTAGTTTTTAGTCTCTAATGGTACACAGATGGCGCTAATTGTAAAATAATGTTTCCGTTTATGTTAATCCCATTATTTAATTTATATTTGTTTCCCAGAATTTTTAGTAATGCACAGCTTTTTTGTTTGTATGTACTGCACGCCCCTGGTTGTCATGAAGGAGATCGTTTATACCTATTAATAATAACTTTGAATATAGCGTCATTTTCGTACAAATTTCATCTAAATGGCATGTAAAAATAATATAAACGACAATTCCCATAGATTCTAGATACAAAAGAGTTTTAAAATTGTATTGCTAAATTTATTAAATTTACAGTATTGTGTAGGTATGTATGTACGAGCGCTCTGTCCAAAAATCTAAATAAATTGGATATTTTATACCGTCATTACGTTTTAGTAAATTTGTGCAGATTTTGTCGTTAGTTCCTTTATTAATTCCACGATTAATATCGACTAGCTTTAGTTTAGTAGTGGTTCTAGTACTAAGTACTAGGAGTAATACCAACTAGTTAAAATAATTGCATTCCGTTGGCACTCGAGTGTTGAACTTGATCGAACTTTGGTAATGAAGTGATTTATTGTAAAAAAACAGTACTCGTATATTCTCAAATTAAATTTTAACAATCCAATATCGTTAGTGAGTGACTTCTGTAGCAAGCCTTTGCGTTATTTTCCTATAACCTTGGACCTTGAATATCACACACGTTAAATCGCACATATTGTAATGTAGCTTAAAGTCATTTAGAGCTTTATGGCAGGTAGGTACTAAAACAATGATACGAATATATATTTTTATTTAATTATCTATATAATACATATGTTTATTTGTGTTTGGACTGTGCCCGTCTCACTAGAGAAATACTGATGATATTAACATTACACGACGAACGATGAGTGACGTTTCTGCGCTTTTCGAAATGCGATTTCAGACATTAGTAAATTTAGAAAATTACGATACTTGTTTCAAATGTTGTAAATTTGAAGACTATATTTCATTTTTATCAGACATCAAATTGTAAAATTTAACGAACCGGAATGGTCGAGAATTTTTGTTCAACTTACATTACATTACAAAACTACTATATACGAATATATTATATGTATATAAGCAAACAATAAATAACACGTGACTCAAATGTTAACTAAAATTACATACAGTTTTACAGCAAAATATAAATTTATTTATAAATCTTTCGACTTTTTTATAATTTTTCTTGAATCCAACTAAGGTACAGAAGCCATAATTAAAATTGATAGAATATCACGAGTGGGAGCTACACTTGCGAGAATTCCACGAACCGGAGTGCCTTCCGGTTTGTTCCGGTCCATTCTTCACAGAATGATTCAATCTATTAAAATTTCCCAATTACTCAGTTTCATAAAATATTATTTTTTATTTAATTCGATCGATTAGTCTTTCTTCTCAAACATCTGAAGAACAGAGTTTGCATGTTTGATAAACATTATTTTTAAGTGATTAATTGAATGTTTTCAACACCAGACAATCACTACAATTTTTTACTAAACTAATTACGCGGTATGTATGCATATCGAGTAGGCAAATTGAATCTCGATTGAATAACACCAACGTGATGTGCAACGAACTGCATTAATAAATATTTAATTATGGTAATAGTTCAAGCGTGGAAAGTAGAGATCGTTGACACTAGCTTGTTTATCTGCAATGTTGATATTATAGAACAGATATGACTAGAAAGTAAAGGAAATGGACTGGTGTTTAGAAGACGTCATTTGTTTCTCTGCGAGTGCGCGACAATCATAGTTTAAATTTGTTTGGTGTGAAGAAAGAAAAAGAGAGCCGCAAAAAAAAGTATTTTTGTGTGAAAATAGATTTTGATGAAATTTAACATAGGTACATAGCAAAAAAAAACTCGGTTTAATCGTATGGGATACATGCCCTACCGTTTTTTTTTTTTTATATAAATAAAAGTCTTGCAATATTTCAATGTATCCCCTGCGGTGCGTGTAAAAAAAAATAAACCAAATAAATAAAAATAACCAAAAAATACGTCATACTCGCTACCGTGGTGACTACATATTTCATTCAGTACCTACACATAAACATTAAACTTGAATTTTTACACTTTTTAGACATTCACATTTTCGCAAAATAAAATATGTATATCCTTTTCTATGTGTGCTCAGTACCTCCACGGTACTACCTAAACAAATCAATTTTTTTAAATATACTTAGTACCTACCTACTTCTACAAAGAAGAATACTAAACAACCATTTTCCGACAAATTAAATTTTAAAATGTTAAAAATAAAATTTAAGTCCTTCCTTCCCAGTGAACTGTGCACATTATACACACACGCGCGCGCGCGATGTTTACACGTAACAAGCAAAGTACTAATTGTACTCCATCGAATTTTTCAGGATACCTAAGGTTACCTGACAAATTCCTTAAGAGATTTGACATTGATGTCGTCATTTACTCAACAGGTACTAAATTATACTTCGTGGCGAGACTTGCCACAACGGCGATTACCACAGGTTCAGCAATCGATTGCATAGAAATATAAAAAAAACCCTTTCACTTCGTTCATCGGCCAGCCAACTTAACCGACGCGTTCAGATTTCCATTATCACATTCCCTGTCTGTGGCCTTTCATTTACAACACCCGATTGTTTTAAGAAAATGCGAGTCATGACATCACCATATGACATTAACAGGTTTGCAGCACATCCTAGGGCGGTTATTTAAACTTTACGCGGTTTGTTATAAAATTATTGCTCTTCAATTACGCTATAGTCCAAATAGAGCGCTGACCTCAGTGGCGTGACTAAAAAAATTGAAATATGAATTAAATATATTAATTATAAAGATATACATATAAAATCAATTTTATCGAAAAATATTGTTGTTGCGCCACCGGGATTCGAACCTGGATCTCTTCCCTAACCGGGGGAGGTGCTTTATCCAACTAAGCTACAGCGACATTATTTTTAGCGACAATTTTTCGACCTTATATGTTACCTTTTTGATATCAATACATTTAATCGTTCCATCATTTGACAGAGCCATCTACCTTATTTTTACAGAATCTCAAATACCTTTGAGTGAATCTGATAGTAGACGCCAGAATTATCAATTCATTTTTATTAAATTTTGGACACATTGATACAACTTTATTATTTTTTAGGAGAACACATTCTTATTGTGAAGTTGTAATTATTCAGAACATAGGTCTATTTTTAAAATATCACAGACCTATGTTCTGAATAATTACAACTTCACAATAAGAATGTGTTCTCCTAAAAAAAAAAAAAAAATTGAACCCCAATGCAATGAATGTCTATAATAATATTAAATACTACGCGATTTTATCCATTAAATAATTAAATAATGAGAAAAACACACAAATATATTTTTAGGCAACTCTTATTATCTATCTATCAGTGGGGTGGGTACCAACTACTGAATACATCGATAATGTATTCACGTGTTTTTGCAATACTTACACATTTGAATCAAAATATTTTTAGTACACATTGGAAAGTATTCTACATGAGTATTTAAATTTATGAAATTCGTGCGAAATAAATTATGAAGTATAGAAATTTTCAGTTTTAGGCATATAGAATGTCCTATTTTTTATTCTTGAAATATTACAGATTGTTAAAAAAGTGTAAATAAAAAGTGCTGTGATTTTAGAAAGAAAAACACCGAAACGCTTGTAAAGTATTGCATTTAAAAAAAAATTAAAAACTTGTGACGCCTATGCCTTTCTTAATTATTTTCAATCTTGATCAAATGACGTGCTTGTCGGTCCAGCAGTAAGATACTCGCTCAGTGATTAAGTAGGGTAGACCGGGGACAGTTGAAATAAGGGAACAGTTGACAGTCCATTCTGCGTGCGACTGCAGAAAGAGACCTGTCTCGAGACCACTCTTACATTCGCTAGTCCTCCGTTGAGCGCCGTTGAGGGTGGACAATAATATATGGCAAAAATATATTTGTAGTCGCCTTACTAAAATTTTTCGTTGGTGTTAAAAGTGTGATGGAGAAATCAAATACGTAAGTATTGGACTTCGGCCGCATTTATTTAGACCTTTTGTAAGTTTTCTTTAGTTAGAATTATTTAAATTGTTGTTATTGTAAGAGATTACGATATTATTAATGTGGCACGGGGACAATTGAAACAAACGGCGCGAGGATGGTTGGAACGCATTCTGCTTCATTAAATTCTAAAGCAACGGGAACCTAGATCTAAAAATGGTCACTACAAGACCAATACAAAGAAAAAATCGCAGAAAAATAACGAAAATAGCGACGACGAAGAAGTAGATTGTTACTGTTTAGTACCGTACAGTACGAGTCGACCTGGAGAAAGTTGGGTGCAGTGCATCGAATGTCATTGGTCACACGAAGAGTGCACTCAGCAAGAAATTAACTACATATGCCACAATTGTTTGTCAGAGTAATATTTTTGTAATAAATAAACCGATTATTTGATTAATCCGAATGTTGTTTCAATTGTCCCCGATACGGAAACAGTTGAAACATCTTGGTGTCCGTTAATATTTATCCTATAACTCTTAATCAAACAATCATTAGCTAAAAAAAAAAATATCAATAGAAGATCAAATAGTTACACACAAAATAGCAATGGAGAAATAAAATCAAGATTCGAAAATGTTTCAATTGTCCCCGGTCTACCTTAGTCGGGGATTCAAGCCCCGTAACGGGAGACCAGCAAACGGGCCTTATTTTCGTAACCCGAGCACTAAGCTTAGGTTTAATTTTTATATTTATACTATTAGTTTATAAATTAAAATATCTGTGAAATAATAACTAACTTTGGTGAAATTTTCAATTATTATTTAAAATAAACAAAGAAAAACGTTGTACACATCTAGAAAAACTATAAAGCTACTTCTACTTTCACAACCTAAAAAAAAACAATTTCTCAAGAGCTTAGACCGTGACTAGTTAAATAAGTGGATTCTGTCCAGTTTTGGTGGATTTTCATAACTTCAGAAAGCAAATAGCACGCGATTACCCATACCTTTTCCCACGGCGATAAAACGACAAGGGATTCACCGTTCGTTGCACGTCGGAATTCACACAAACTACGTTTGCTTCTTGGTACAATCATTATTTTCGGGTACTGATACAGTAACTGTGAAATTGACAAAGTAAACCGTGGCCGTGTAGGTACGTGACCAAGCCTACTTAATAGTGATTCCAACTGTTCGACATCATCAACTATTCGAATATCGAATAGTAAAACTAAAAATATTCCAATAGTTTCTAAACTATGCAATTAATTTTGAATATTTATAAGAAAACGAGCTAATTTACCATAAACTGTTTATTTATTGTAGTTTTAAAAATAACAACGCATTGAACGTTTCGTATTATTAAATTGTTTTTATCATCGCTGCAGTTGAAAATACCCGCTCAGTAGCGGTTGACATTGGCTTAACTGTTAAAAGTGTTTTAAATAGTAGGTCTAAAGTTTCTGTCCTTTTTTTGAAATTGTCCAAATATCTAAAATCTTTTTTTAGATTATTTGAACAAACATTTGTAGTTTCTACGAGGGATAAAATGGTGCTTCTCAATTCAGTCTGCAATTCGGACGTCGATGAACTCTTCGAACAAGCAACAGGTATCTCTTCCACGTCCGAATCAGAATCCTGAGAATTGTTTAATATTCCATCCTTAGAAATTAGCACGAATACTATTCGAATAGCTGCACAAATATTCGAGTATCGAATATTAGAAAAAAGCCGAATATATTCTAATATTCGGGTTGGAATCTCTACTAGTTAATCAATCGCCGTCGACGCGGGCCGATTGCATACCAATATAATCATTTGCGACTCGGCACTATTTAGTATACCCACCGAATGCCTGCACGCTTAAGTCGAACATGGATACGACTATGTTAATTTTCTTGGAAATTTTTAACCGTTATTTGTCACCTTATGAGAATCTGACAAAGTATATATTAACACGAAAATTTGACTTAATTGCGCGTTTGCCTGGTTTGTTTTACGGATGCTCTGAACGAAACGTGTATGGCGATGCCGAATACGGAGGATTCTCTTTCAGTGTCTTTGGTTTCCCAAAGCCTTCCATCGAACATGTCGTCGTGTATATTGCCTATGTACTTATTTAACCGTTAGAGTGCCAAAGAGCGCGATCGCGCTCGTGCGCGTAATGTTCAAAATTGCCACGAGCGCTATCGCGCTCGCAAGAACAGTCGCCGTTTGGCGTGCCGTAGGGGAGGTTGTGCGCACGCATAGGCAATTTTTAATCTTTCTAAGTGTTACATAAAGTTCGAATTCGAAGTTCGAAGGTCTGGGATTTGTTGTAGAAAAACTGTTGTCGATGGGAAATTACCTAAACAAGGGATACCACCTGTTCACGGATAATTTTTTCACCAGTGTAGAACTTGCACGGTCCCTTTATCAATGAGCCACATACATAACAGGAACCATACCTAGAAATAGGAAGCTTGTTCCAAAAGAAGCCACAAAGGTACTAGTAAATGAGCCCAAGTATTCATGGAGTCTGTGCGAGAAAGCACACATGTTAACTTTTTTACTTTTAGATTACAGTTTTTGTTGTAATTTTTCTTCACAATATATATTTCCATAATTTTATTTGTATTTTATTTCCCTTGTACAAGTTTTTATAAAGGAAACACCGAAAACAGAATTCGAATTGGACAATTTTTGGAAGAGATACAGTTTTTTTTCAAAACAAGGGTAAATGACATAAAAAATATAGATTTCTTTGGCATTTTTAAGTATATATGAGTAAAAAACAATGGCACTAAAACGGTTAAAATTCTGAACAAAAAATGTATAAAAATTTAATCTAAAACGCTCTATCACCGAAAAATGCTTAAAACATTAAATAATGACTTTGATGCATTTTTTACAGCGTTCAACAACTGAATTCCGTTTCATCATCACGGGAAAATTGAACATTTAATTTAAGTACTAATTTCTATATACCATTTTTTGATCAGAATTTAATGATATAAGTTAGGCACATTCCATATACCTATAACAACCTGTACAAAGCACGGTTTGTAGATATTAGATGTACATTATACGAGCTTCTACGACAACAAGCGGGAAAGGAGATACAGGACAGGAATTTAAATGTGGTGCCTGCATTTTAATCCATTACTTTTGTGAATTATCTACATATAAATGAAGCGCAAAATAAATCATAATAATTCTCGAAACTAACCTAAAATTATTTTTCAGATGCTGTTCGTATGCTGCTATGGAGCATTAGCGCAATACAACGATAGTCCCGTACCAGCGAGATTCCAGATACAGGGAGCTATTCCCCTCGGTCCCAAAGGGGGAAATTACCGTCAAGCTCGTCTCCTGCCTTCTCCCTCTGGTCCTCAACAGGGCCTCAGGATCCGCCGCCCGGGACAGCTCAGAGGCGGGGCTTTCAAGTCCATCCCTTCTCCCAGTCCCTTCCTTCAACAACTGGACGAGACACCCAAACCGGTCAATGAGGAACCGGAAGATATAGAAATCTCAAGCACCCCACAGTCGTTTGTTTCGACTATTTCACCATACAGTACTCCTCAGCAACTCTCTGACGATGATGCACCCCAAGTATTCATCAACCCGTCTCCCATATCAAATTCTTTCGCAGTACCCCAAGCACCACCGACCAGGCCACCGGAGCCTATCAGAACGTCACCGGTGCGCCCACCCCAAAGCAACGAAAGGTACGAAGCCCCTGTCCGTCAACATCAACCTGTGAGATTAGCTCCTCTATCTTACAGACCTCAGCGTCCGCAATTCCGCCCCGACGAGGAAGAACAAGAACAACCCATTAGGCAACAGGTATACAGACAGCCAGCACCGAGACCGCAGCAGCAGCAACAGCAGCAGCAACAACAACCTGCCCAAGCCAACAGATATACCACCAATCAAAGAGAGAAAAAACCTGTTGCGCAAGTTATCAGGAAATACCGCGAAGATAATCCTGACGGCAGCATCACGTGGGGATTTGAAAACGATGATGGATCTTTTAAAGAGGAAACCATCGGAGTGGACTGTGTCACTAGGGGAAGATACGGATATGTAGATCCTGATGGCCTGAAACGCGATTATACCTACGAGACAGGAATTCCATGCGATAAAGCTAAAGCTGAACAAGCAGAACAAGGTTTCGTCGATTATCAGGAGAATAAAGCTATTCTTCCCAATGGAATAGTTTTAGATTTAGCGAATATGGGGAAAAAATCGAAAAGGCCACAACAGCGACAATATTAAAAATTTGTTTTAATATAAAAAAGCATTTACTATTGAAACACTCCAGTCAAAAAAAATTATCATTTTGAAATTCTACAGGATCTAAGAAAATTGGTTTTATTTCATTAATTACAAATGTTTATTCAAACATTTTGGTGTTTAATTAATGTGTTGTGCGAACATTTTTATTGTCAACATGATTCCGATAAAGTAATAATTATTTATCACTGTAAAAAGTTACATTGCAACTAAATTATAAATTAGGTTAATGTTATAAGTAACTATTTCCTAAATTTTGATAGAATTATTGTTTCCTTTCAAATTTGATTTGCAGACTTATAAGGGGAATAAATCTATCAAAGTATTAAATGTATGTAAGTAAAATAAAATTATTTAAATAAGAATTAATATTATTTCAGTATGTTAAGTTTTCCCCAAACCCGCTGCATTCCTTTTAACTTCACAAAAAAGAGACATAAATTAATGTTTAATTCCAGTAAAGTAAAATAAAACGGCACTGAAACAAAAAATGTGTAACTGCCAAACTTACCAAATTTTGGAAATATATAAATAGATAAACTGGTATTAAGGATGTTTAACAAAAAAATAACTAATTGTAAGTGAAAAAAGTAAAAAAAAAATAACTAATTTATGACTTTATTTAATACAAAAGAATTTACATTAAATAAAGGCTTAAAAATATTACCAAGCTTGTAATATTATTGAACGCATACAAAAGACCGTTTCAAATATGGATTTATGCTGTGTAGTTGAAAACATTTTGCAGTTAGTACAAACAAAGGCGTGTATTCCAGATGATGCGCGACACGAGTGAGATTAGTATTGCGTTAATTTGTACATATATAGAATGAATTTTACAAAAAAATATACAAAATGCATGCACAACTTTACTTCTTATTTCTAAATCTCAATTCTTCCACAAAATGGTTCTAGTTTACACATTAACATGTGAACGTTGAATTATTTGCATGTAGACTAGCAAATAAATATGTAATTTAGAATTGTGTTTATATGTAACTTTGTTTAAACCACCGCTTTGTTTTTACATCAAACGGTTTCGATACTAACAATAATAATAACTTTTTTTTTCAACCACCTTTTAGAGACAGGCCACAATTTTGTAATTTTTCACGTTAATAATAAAGGCCTTAGATTGGATAATTTAGAAAGTCTAGAAATCAAAAAATCACTAAATACTAAGTCTAATATAATTAATAACCAATTAAACCTTACAAACAATTCATTATTTATTGTAATATATTCCCTATTTCAATGTCTATGTCAATCACCTCCTCACTCTTACTAGGACTGCCTACACCCCGTAATGGGTGTTGTTTAAATTATATGGAATGGTTCAGTTATACGCCAATCCTGACGAAGATATGTTAGTATCAAAACCGGTTGACCTAAAAACAACACAGTGGTTTAAACAACGGTAAATATAAATACAATTTTAAATTATGTCTACCACAAAGTTAATGCTACAAACATTAACAATATGTAATATTAATTTATTTCACAGAAATTATAGTTATATTTTGATTGTAAAAACGTACATATAGAAAGTTCTTGACTTGAATATAGAATACCCGCTGCGTAATCAAATAAAAAATATCATATATAATTAATCTTAAAGAAACTGAAAAGTGAACAAAATCTTCAATTTAATTCAGCCCATCAGTCAGGATTTATGATGCACACAAAATCAAAATAAAAAAAATACAAATGAACTTGGTTGCCAAACTTTTACTGCCAAATTATGTATCAGAAAATGGAAAGAGCCTCTCGACAGAGTATTTATATGGATCCTGACATTTTTCGACACAAGAAATGTTCCTAATAAACAATGACAACTTGTACATATATACATAATTTTGTGAGAGATGTTATGTCAAGATCAACAAATATACAATAAACGAAATACATCTATCCAAATTTCTAGTTTGACCCTTTGACGACAAAGGTAATTCAGGTCTCATTATTTAACACATTTTTTAAATATAAAACCTTATAATTAAATAAGGTAAAATTAAAGAACAATTAGATGATTTTCTTTTAACTCTTTATTTACTGGCGGGACTCTTGAAGTCCCAATGAATATAAACCCCATAGAAATGAAAACTATCAATTAATTTTGACGACACTTTACAGTACAATCTAACACAAGTATTTTATTTTACCAACCGACAGTAACCTACCCAAATCATTTTTTTCTTTATATCCCTTTTCAAACTATGTACTTATTTCATTTTACAAATGAAGTAGCTACTTCGATTTTTCAAAATTTAGTAAATAAAGGGTTAAATGCGTATACAGCCACTCCTTACTTAATAACCGCTCACACTATTATCTTATATATTATCATACGCCTACCCAACATTACACAACAACTTACGAGAACAATCAAATCTCTGCATCCCATTGTTGTCAATAGGGAAGAGACACTCAATGTTATAATGTGTCTCATCGTCTATCTCTAGTGCCATGTGAGTGGCTGTCGAACATTGTTGATGACATCAGGCAGCACTCTACCATATTCTTTATATTCTATCAGTAAATCAGTGTTCATTGTGCAGATCCATCTCATGCCATACACACATTGTAAAACTTTACATCTTTCATTAAAATGAAATTAAATTGTGCCGATGCACAGTACGTCGATCAAAATAAATATCATCAGTTTACCTGAAGAAGGTAACAAAAAGCAAAGAAGGCTAGGCTTGATATGAAAATGAATATCATCAATGACTACGATGCTTGAAGTGAAGCATTCTAGCACATCTGTTATTCTAAAGCAGCGCTATCAAATTAGCAACCTGCAAATCATTCAAATTTTTTACATAAACATCTGTATTCCATCTGATTTGCTTTTTTGACCAAAACTCACAAGCACTGCCTGAAGGAACTGAGTATTAACAATTGAAGATAGTATCATTTACTTACAACAAATATTGATTTGGTAAAATAAATTATTGCCCAACAAGTGCGGCCACAATGCTCCCATTAAATACCTTGATATTATTATTTGTTTATTTAAGTATTACTTTTATTTATAAATAAAATAACGTTTAGGATGACATAAACCGACTTTTCAATTACCTACTTTATTTTAGCCTGCGAAATGTTTGCAAAAGTAAAATTGGCCTAAAGGCTAAGAGAAGTTGAACAGCGCTGTTCTTAAGGACAAGCAGAAGATTAAAGCAGTGAAAATATTGAGTTTCTTTACCGACCAATTTGTTTTATGACCGGGTCAGCGGAATAGAATCTGGATGCTAAGTGAGGACAGGCTGTATAAGAATATAATGACTTTCTGTCATAAGTTAACCCTCATTTCAAATACGCATATCGATAGCTAGCTAACTAGCTTTATCAGAATTTTGGCATACAATTTTTACCTTGAACATAACCAAAATGAACAAATCTTTTATTAAATCATACTGCAAACGCCAGTACCGCACATGGTATATTTAACGAAGACACAAATCGCTTTTTATTGGTCCTATGGGCTAGTTCAGTGCTTAGCTTATGACTATGAAAGGCTCATCATGTCACCACCGTAACAGCACATCTTATAATATATCGTCTGTGAAAGTACGGTACCGCATATGAGCCAAAATATTCAAAATACGTTTTTTGCCTAATTTGGAGTTTTCAAATTTTAGAATGAACCAATAGATTTCTTGGAATCAGCTTATTAATGCTGCGAAATAAACATTTCCCTAACAGTTGTAAGCATGTTAGGGCGTTAGTTATTATGTCTTTCCTGAATATTTATACAAATGGTTCATGCGCGATATTGCACTTACACAGATATTATATATTTAAATCACTTTAAGAATACGTCTGATTGGATACTTGTTTGTGTACTGTGGTAGACCACTACTTTTTTATCCATAAAAAAATTCTACATTGAAAAATAAGTTTTACAGGAACACTAGCCATCAGTGCTCAGCATCCTTGGCTGGCTAGTAGTGATGGTAAACCATTACGTGACTGTGTCAATGATTCGGAACTGAGATTTAATTGTTGGAGGTATACTTTTTAGCGTACCAGTCATTGTTTGAAGAATTATGTTAATCAATTACACTGGGCAACAAAATGAAATTTTTTTTGTTGCCGGTAAAGTAAGAACTGATTTTGAATATTTTTGTGCTGATTCCAAAAATACCTGGTTTTTTTTACATCAGCTCTAGTTCTTGAGATACAGGATAATTGATTTTAGTTCTGATAAAAGGCAAAAATACTGAAATATTAATATCTTTAGAGGCCAAAATTGAAATTTCATACCTAAAATTAAAATGTAATTTGTCAGTTTCAATTATTTCGTATTACCCATGACCGTAAAACCCAAAATTCTTGTATCTGGGTAACCCCCACCACGAACCAATTGATAACTCGCCCATATTACCTCTGCCTAACCCGATTCAGTTTACTATCATTTTGTGTAAAGTTTTGACATTATTTAGTAATAAAACATTGAATTAAAACCATGGCATCCACAAGTAGACGTAGCTGTGTGAATCATCCAGATGTGTTTTGTTATGTATGTGGCGAATACACTTTGACAGAAAGTAGAAAACTCATTTCAGACTTTGTGAAAAGGGCTTATTTGGCCTATTTTGGCATCCACTTGGGAGACCACAATAAATCTTGGGTTCTTGGGCTCCACATTTTGTATGTAAAACATGCATTGAACATTTGCAACAGTGGACAATTGAAAAGCGAAGTATGGAGTACCATGGTTTGGAAGGAACCAAGAAACCATCATGAAGAACATCAGTGGGTGATTTGTATCGATCTAAAAATGGTAAACTTCCTCCTTGGACAGCAAAGTGGACATACAAAATATCCTTGTTTTTATGTCTTTGGAACAGCAGAGCTAAGGATCAGCACTGAGTTAACAAAAATTGACCTTTAAGAAATTTCATAATTCAAGAAAAACAAACCTTAATCAACGAACCTTTGGTTGCGAGAGAGAAAATCATATTTCCACCCTTGCATATCAAGTTGGGGCTTATAAATCAATTTAAGGCTTTAAATCAAGATGGACTTTGTTTTGGCTACTTGACACAAAAACTTCCTGGGATTAGCACAGAAAAATTGAAAGCCGGAATATTTGATGGTCCTGAGATAAGGCAGCTAATAAAGATCCATAATTTACCGCATCAAAGAACGAGATTGAATCTAATGCTTGCTGTTCATTTGTTCAAGTTGTAAAAAAAATTCTTGGCAGAAAATGATATAAAATTAGCGGAAAATATAATTTCAAACTTTAATATTCTCGGTTGTAACATGAGCACAAAAGTTCACTACCTCCACAACCACTTAGATCGGTTTCCAGAAAACCTAGATGATTTAAGTTAAGAACAGGGGGATAGATTCCATCAAGACATTAAAACTAAGGAAGATCGATATCATGGAAGATAGGATAGCCACATGATGGCCGACTAATGTTGGAGTCTTCAGCGAGACTGTCCCGGTAAACTCCATGCTAGAAAGTTGGAGCAAATAGTAATAAAGTGCATAAGTTAAAAATAATATGATTTTATTCTCAAAAACTAGATCTGATAGACCGAATCTGATAGCTATTTTGGATTCTGCACCCCAAAATTACCTAGAAACAGTTAAAAAATCACTGGCACCAAAATACGTGTTGCCCAGTGTCATTCATATCAATCATTGTTACAATCAAACACAATCACAGTTAAAATAAAGATTTTACTATCACTACTGGCTAGTAATTTTGGTTTTTTGTATTTCTTGCATTAAATGCATTTGTTTTGGTTGACTGTGGCAACATTTAAGTGCAACTTTTAAACCATTTTCTGCATTTTGGCCCAATTAGTTAGCATTTGCTTGATACGGAGCCTTCTTCACCAGATGAAATTTCCTCGATTGTTTCAGCTTCTTGTTGTTGGCTACCCGTTCACATGGCTATCCAGTGCCAGGCAGTAGAAATGACGAATATAAAAATATTATAGAAACATTTTTAAGGAGAACACATTATTATTGTGAAGTTGCAATTTTTCAGAACATAGTTCTGTGATATTTTTTAATACAAATTTAATTCCAGTGGCAACAAAATATTTTTTTGATTAATTGATTTTATCTGTACATATATCTTTCTAATTAATACATTTAACGTGTATTAGAAACGTTTGTTTGTTATCTAAGTGTGACGAATACTGAATCAGACGAATATGGGGGCTGATGAATATATAAAAAATGTAAAGATAAGTATAAAATATCACACAAATGTTTATATTCAATAAACATCAACATTTGTGACTTGAAATTACATTACTACACATGAACTCATTGTGCAGAAATACAATGTGTACTTAAACCCTGAAAAATTATGTTTAAATACTGAATACACAGGTCAATAAGTAGAGAAAAAATGCAATAGAAGGAATCTTAATTTAATTACAAAGTGAATGGCATAAAAAGTCAGTTTTTTTTTTAAATTAACAGAACTAATATGATCTATTATTGTTGAAATGTTGTGGTCGTCGCATATTCATAGGTGGGGGCATTCTGTTTGGAGGAGTAATCGATATATCCATGTAATCGCCAATACAAAATTTGGCCTGGGAGAGGGTTTTGTTGTCATCCGTGCCTTTCTGTCCGGAACATGTTACTCCAATTTCTACCATCCTATATACTGGTGATTTGTTATCCGGGAACACAAGAGCAAAGTCAAAATAGGTACCCTTGTGCCTGGTCTCTGGGTTTACTTCCTTCACAAGCGATGTGAGTTCTCGTAGAGTCGCATCTGACCATGTGTAGATCTGGAGTTCATTCTGTGGCACACTTCCCCGCGCGTATTCGGCGGTGGAGTTGTGTCTTCCGGTAGAGCAAAACACTCTAAGAAGAAGAGGACATGTCTGAAATGTTCAAAATACTTTTAACAATTTTTTTGTGAAATCGAGAGATAAATATTATCTATCAATTACAAATTATTTGATAAAAAGAAAGGATTCATTAAAAATTAACCTAAATATCGACATGTTTATAGGTTACGTTTAAACAGTAGGTAGATTATTGAAGAGATAATGATACTCAAGATTAAGCGAAAACTGAAATTATGTATACATTAACATTAGCCAAGAAGATAAATAGCCTAAATCGTTATAAACAAAACAGTTTACGAATAACGTCACGTCAAAACAATGTGTACGAATATAAGCATCTAGTATTTACAAAACTAGCTGACGAACCTTCTCTCTATCTACCGGTTTCTCGGCAGGTTTGCTGTCTTCAACGATCATAGATTCAATTCCAGCCATGATGTTATTAAAATTTGTCAAATACTCTGGAATATTCACAATTAACTAAAAGTGGCAGTGCCTAGATATAATCAACGTCAAAATCTGCATCGAAATTGATCGAAATCACTCGAAATATTTGATTTGCAATATTCTATGGA
Source organism: Eubasilissa splendida (assembly GCA_031772225.1). Classification (NCBI taxonomy): domain Eukaryota; kingdom Metazoa; phylum Arthropoda; class Insecta; order Trichoptera; family Phryganeidae; genus Eubasilissa; species Eubasilissa splendida. The sequence continues at coordinate 12,312,906 of CM062853.1, read as the reverse complement.
AATGCGTACCGCAAAATCAAATTTAATTTTACATAAACAAAACATGACCATAGACAGCACATTTATAGCTATCTGACAAAATGTTTTCAGTATTTAAGTACTAATACTTAAGTATTAATGTAGGGTGAATAACATACCCAACCGTTACTATTGATTACTGTTACCATGGAGATACTAGATATTTATTCTGAAATTAACAAAATTTTCAGAAGTTGGTGTTTTCAAAGAATAAAAATCCTGTTAATTTTATATTTCTTCAATTATAATATTACCATTAAGTAATTGATAATGGTAAATACAAAATAAAATGTTTATGAATATTAATATATTTATACTTTTCGATTGAATTAATCAATTTTTAGTAGACTTCTAAAATTATTTTCGAAGAAATCAGTAGCTTTAATAATCAATAACTATACAAAAAGGAATATGCCTGTAGAATGTATGGTAAACTAAATAAATTCCATAGGACGAAAATGTGTAACACTATATTTTCTGCTCAAAGACTGTGCTTTGTATATTTTATTATAAGTGTCTTAGTCTCATTTGAACAAAAATATTGTTTTACATCAGATCTTAATTAGAAATTATTAAATATAATAATCCCTAGTTAAGTATAATGTAAGTAAACTAAATATTCATTTTATTTTACAGCCACCAAAAAAATCTAAACAAGGGGGTAAGTCATATTTGTATAATATTTACTATACCAAAAAACATAATGATAAATTAGTTCTCTAGGCATTTTATTTTATCATATATTTCATCAGATATGTATAATTTGGAGAATGTTAGAATAAAATCAGTAAATATCAATAGGATTATCTCTATAAATTCAGAAATGTCTTTTCAATACATTACCAACTTATTTATTTAATAAGTACTACATTTTTTACATTTCTGTATATAAAATACCCATATATTGAATTTTAATTCCACAATTGAACCAACATATTGTAATTTCCCAATTGAAGACTTATAATGGAAAAATGTTTAAGTATACTTAGGTTAATTCCAAACACCAATAATATTTACTATGGATAAAAAAAATATGTAAAAAAAACATTGAGAAAATTATGCTCCCAATTAAATTAAATTTTTTTCTTTCTAATCGTACTATGCACATTTTTATTTAATTTAATTAATTGTATGTTGTCCACCTATATATAACTAACTGTGGTTAAGTTTTGATTAGCTTTTCTCAAGGGATTAAATTGATAATGAAATGCCTTTCACAGCTTGGTGCTATCCCATGAAATTACCTTATCTCACAGATAAGATAATCAATAACAATACTGCCCTTCCAATAAGGTCGAGGTCCACCTATTCTTCTCCTACCACCTGGGTGTTCATTAAGAATTATTTTTAAGATACATGCTTCCTCCATTCTCCGGACTTTATCCGACTATCTGAGTCGCTGCAGTTTCATGTGGATGGAGAGTCTAGGACTCTGATAAAAGTTATATAGTTCATAATTGTATCTTATTCTTCAAACTTTCACATTCCACACAGATCCATAAATTCTCCACAGCAATTTCTTTTCAAAAATGTCCAATATTTCTCCAGATTTGATGGGGATTGTCCATACATCACACCAATACAACACATAGTTTTATAAAGTTTTGACATGGTTAAGATATAGTAGATTTTAATGTGTTTTGAATAGAATTATAGTTAATGGGAACTAGCCAACCGAGGCAAGACAATGGAGTCCTGGTACCAACACTGATATATGGAAATGAAGCCTGGAGTTGGCAGAAGAAGAACGAAAGTATACTGAATGCAGTGGAAATGAGATCACTTAGATGTATATGCAGCAGATTCATTTATGATATAGTAAAGAATGAAGAAATAAGGAAAGAATGTAAAGCTGATCTTAGTATAAATAGAGAACGTCTATGGCAAACTTGGCACAATCAGAAAAATCAGATACTGGAAAATGGTCCTGTTAGAATACCAGAATAATCGGCGAGCTTGTATGAGAAGATATATGAATGTGGATGAGGTGAGAATTGTGTGTCAGGACAGAAGAGTGTGACTCTTTATCCTCTCTGCCTACTTCTGTGGTGAAATGGCATGATGATAAGTAAGTAAGATTTAGCAAATTTTGAATTACCTAATATAAGTTATTGATCCTGTATCTATAAACAGGTGAACAAATGCTTTCTGTTTAGAAATTGTTACTGTAATGAAAATATATTTTCAACCACATTTCATAATTTGATTTACTTAAATACTAAACAAAAAAATACTTTATAGCTTCTGTCATCGATGGAGTCGATATGAAGGAGATGACTCGAGAGAAATTGGAACAATTTACATTGAGAGTAAAAGAGGAATTAGATAGGGAGAGAGAAGAGAGGAATTACTTTCAGCTAGAAAGAGATAAAATTCGCATATTTTGGGAGATAACTAGAAACCAACTATTCGAAGCAAGAGCTGATGTTAGGTTTGTCCCATATTATTTTTTCAATAATTAAATATATTAATATACTTAGTACATTACACAATCCGTTTCATTTGAATAATTTATTATATTGGTAATTCTGTAGTAAAATAAATAATATGTAGCGATCGGAATTCAAATCTACCGCCATCTCAGTCGGCATCGACGCTAGCGACAGCGCTACCGGCTGCTACTATAAGTCGGGCTCAAGCATTCACCGCCAGGCAGTCTCTCCAGTTTCATCGTTTCACAACGGCGGTCTTACCAACTCGCGCTCGCCGAGCAAGACCGCCAACTCGCTTTATTTCATTTCATGCACACATGCACCTTCTACATCTTCATTCATTTCTTCATTTCTATCTGTCTTCCTTGTTTTTATCATACTGTAATAATAAATACCCCTCCACACGCCAATAACATTAATTTCATTTAACCACCGTCCTAACCCCCAAAAATATTTATTTTACTTCAATGATTTTTTATATGAGCATTTATTTTGAAATATATTCAATTAAATTGAATACCCAGAAAAACACAAAATTCATGTGTTTCTGGGTATTAAAATACATTATTTTAAATAAATATATCACAAGTGAATTAATATACATACTAATAATTTTACAAAATACTTTACTTAAACCACTATTTATTAATTATTCTACATGTTTATTATTATAAAATGAGGCCACAAAATAATTTTGCAAATATTGAAGTAATATACATGCTTTTAAATAAAATGAAAATGGCTAAATTTCACATCAACATTCACCACAAATGTTAAGTATCAGTATCAGTGGTACATACATGTATTTCATCATTCAGTTATCAAAAAATTGTTCTATATTAAACATTGATTAACCAAAAAGTTAACTACATAAAAATACTCCTTAGAAAAAATGTGGTAATCTGTAGTAATCTCCACGTCATGACTGAGGATCACAATCTCCATGAACTCTCACCCTCTTAACTATGCTCTTCCACTTTTCTCGGCATTCTGCAAACCTTAGGGCTGTCATTAGAAAAGTGCCTATATGCTTTTCCACTTGGTCGGTCAAATAGGTGAGGGATCTTCCTAATCCTCTTCATCCTTCGACATGGCCCACTACAACAAGCTTCTCCAAGCTATCTTTCCTTTTCGCAAGATGCCAAAAAGATTGAAGGATTCGTCTCAGGCAGATGGTTGAGAGTCTGTCGTTTTGATGTTTAATTCCTGCAGAATGGAGACATTCATATGTCTTGCCATACATGGTATGCGCACCACATATCAACGGAAACAATCTGTCTTTTCTCCCTTGCTTTCAGGGTCATAAAAATATAGAATGCACCAGAGACTGTACAAGTCTGATCCTCGTTGTGTTAGAAATACTGCGGTCTTACCATGTTTTGTCAAGTCTGGACATTTAACTTTTCGCCATACCTATCCATCATTTAATTTCTGGTTCGCAACTATCATCGTCAATGATTATGGATCCAAGATAATTGAAATCCTTGACAATTTCAAGGTCTGGAAGGGCATGTGTTGGTGAAAACTGGTTATGTCGATCAAGGATCATTAGCTTTAGCCCGATTTTCTACTTTCTTCTTCAATGCGACAGAGTAATTAATAAGTAATAGTAGCCATTTCTTCTTCTGATGTAGCGATCAAAGTTGTAACGTCTGCGTTACTGAGATTGGAAATGTTTTTGCCTCCAATTTTTACTCCACCATTCCAGTTTTTGAGTGCATTTCTCATTATGTATTCTCTATATATGTTAAAAAGGTATATGACAAAGAACTAGATTTTATTATACAGCAATATTAATTGTTAAAAAGTTATTGAATGTATCAAATAAAAGCATGTTTTTATTAAATATTTTTCAGAAACAGAGAACGTGAAGCCGAAGAAATACGAGAGGAAACGGAAGAAGAAGAGAGACAACATGAGAGACGAGTGAAGAAGTTGTTAGGGGAACAGGTGGGAGAGAAGGGTGTACTTAGGCTAGAGGGGCAGGCGGCCATTAAGGCTGAGCAAGCAGCCCATGAGGCGCAGCGGAGGAGACTGGCTGCAGACTGTCGGGATCTTAAAGCCAAACTGGTGGAGGCAGGGCAAGCTGCAGCAGAAGAACTTAGACAGGTCAAATTGGTAAGAGCTTATTGTATGAATATATGACTATATCTCAAATATTTTAAATATGAAAATATTTCAATATACAATATACAATATCAAAAATTAATAATTTATTCTATTGTATACAGCATTACTTGTAATTGATATTATATGATAATGATTTACCTATAGCATCAGCAGGAGGAGCTTAACAAAATAAGATCAGAGTTTGAAAAGCGACTGCAAGAGATTAAAGTAGCAGGCGAAAGACGCTTGCAGAAATCGATCACTGATATAAATCTAGCAAAAAAGATAGAGGTAGAGGAGGTAGAGGAAAGAAAGAATAAGCAAATGGATGGATTGGTTAAAAAGCACGAGAAAGCATTTGCTAGTCTCAAAAACTACTACAATGACATCACTATAAACAATTTAGCACTCATAAGCAGTTTAAAGGTAAACTCCTTTTTTGGTTTCTATTATTAAAATAAACATTATCCCTTTGCAGTATTGTCAAACAATACGTATATATTTCTTATATTTCATAATTAATTCCCGTTATGGAAGTAATGAATTTAACAAATGAACCAAACAAGTCAAATCTAATTATTCCATTTGTAAAATTGTATTTGAACTGACAGAATCAAATGGAGGAATTGCAAAGATGTAGGGAACGAGCAGAGAAAGCTGCCAGTGATGCAGCTGCAGAAGGACGTAAATTAGCTGAACCGTTGAATATAGCATTAGCGGAAGCTGCAGAACTTAGAAGGCAGCAACACAATCATCACAGGGATAAGGAAGCTTTGGGGGTAAAAGCATTCTATAGATCATTTTTATGTATAATTTTAAATATTTTTTTTGCTTTAAAATCTCAACAATCTGAAATATTTATATATTTTTTTTACATGAAGAACAAAACCCGCATTCTGGCTGCTCTAGGTAAAGAGCACACTGCACTTAAATGGGAATATGACATCATGGAACAAAAATATGAGAAGGTAATGTTTTTTATTAAACATATGTTTGTATATTATAACATATGTTATATGTGTGCCATAAGTTAGTTCAAATGTTTTTTTCATAAGATATCCATGTCTTCTACTTTTGACTTGGTCGTAATGTCGAATTCAGTAGAGTTGTTACGATGAAATGCTCATTTTGAAACTTATTTGTGAGTTTAAGGAGAATTTTCAACAAAAAACATGATAAATATCTTTTCAGGTGGACACTTTAAATTACACAAAATGAGAAAAAAACACAAATTTCACATTAATTTAAAAATTGTTCATGGGTCACTACTACAGATCTACTTGATTTATTTCCATGATAGAGAATGTCTTTCTTCATCCACAATAAAATAGATTAAATAAGTTCATTATGAATACATTTATAATTCTTGATGTGATGAGTTTCGTAAATCTTATAAGCCCAGATATTTTTTATTATAATTATTTATCAATGCTATTTTCCTACCATTCCTTCCAAACTGCACGCCAAACTTATCTACAACTGTATTGTGAAGTTCTGAAGAAATCATTTAGAGATTTTTCATATGGCTCATGAAACAAAATATTTTCAAAATGTTGAGCTCCACAGCTTAACTACGTCAATGCAGCCAATGTGATGCATTGGGGTCAACGTTTTTAGATAAAAGCCTAAATTGTCCACATCTTAGAAAACTTTTGGCATCGATTCTTTTCCAACGCCAATATCAATCAATAATTGTTAAAATCCAATACAGCGGTACATATATAAATTTCATACTATATTTCAAAAATCGTGAAAACATTGTATGTATGTACTAATACTCTGCTAATCATCGGTTAGGGATCAGACCATGGTCTGTCATAAAGTTATGAAGAAGGTTTTTTTTATCCATTATGTTTGTATGTAAACATCTAAAATATTACTAAATAGATTAATCAATTAGAAAAATATACAGAAAAAATCTTTCTAAAGAAAAAATATTTTGTTGCTATTGGTTTTGACAGAATATTCTAAAACATAGTTTGGTAGGAACTTTACAACAAAAATGTATTTTCATTAAAATAACCTAAAAGTATATTTGCACTAGCATTTATTAAGAGCACTACTACACTAAGATATTAAAATCACTGAAAACATATAATTATTTATATAATTCGTAAATGAATACAGCACTACTGTACATATTAAAAATCCTAAATCATTGATTTTTATAGGGGGCTCTTTTTACATTTTGCATTGAGAATCAATGTTTTTATTTAGGTATGGCCTTGATTGGGATTAAAAATAATCTTCTGTGATAATGGCGGAATAGCGTATTCATTCACGGATACTTGCACAACCCTGCATAATAATATAAAAAAAATTATTGATATGTAAAAAAATTTTAAAAAAATTTTTTTACTGAACCAATAAAATAGAACCAATAACCCACCAAAATGTTTACCCCGAAATGACCCCCCACCAACCCCCACCAAAGACCCCCCATGACCCCAGAAAAAGTGGATGTATAACCCCCCAACCCCCCACCCACCCCCCTTGAGTACACCCCCACTCACCCCCTACAAACCCCTCTCGACCAAAACCCATAACGCCCCGCACCCAACCCCCCCAATACAAACAATACCTCCACAAAACAACTTCCCCCAAAAACCCAAAATGCTCTCCCCCCAACACCACACCCAAAAAAACAGCGACAATCCATTCCAAAACCCCCCCCCTCTACGAAAGTAACTACACTAGTAACCAAATTTGCCCCCCACAAAAACAAAACCCCCCCCCCCCCCCCCAACCATCCCTAACACACCACCCCTACCCCACCATATCCCTCCCCTCTCAAATAGGTCCGACCCCCTCCTGCCATGACCACGAAAAAAACCCATGCTACCAGTATCTCACAAAACACCCCCCTTACCTGACCGCACAGTACCAAACCCAAACAACCCCCCCCAAACAGCATGACATGTGCCAAAACCCTATAACACCGCCCTTCCATGTCCCACCAAGCACGCAATACACCAGCCACAACACGCAAACCCCCCGCGCGTCAGCACAATAAAGGGGCATCCAAGCCCATGCTTGCTAACACGCTAAGACCTATAGGAGCGAAACACAAACCCCCCCAAAAGGTTGGTACATGCTAACATCCCAGAAAGATCCATAAGCCAACACAATATTCTTTTTATACATAACTAAAACCTCAATTGTTAACACCACGTGCACCTTTAGAAAACACCAAAATTCGCAACAAACTCTCTCACCCTCATGTATTTTTTGTTTCATTATACTTACCTATGACTTAGAAGGGTGCCAGTAATTTATTTTTTTAAATAGAGATACATGTAATGCATGTCGCATTAATATTCTAAATGATTTCAAATAAAGCTATACGATTTCGCATCCAAATACGACTCCCAGGATGAATTTCAAGATCGATATCACTCGATCACTAGGCGAGTGTCTGAACACTGGATCAAATAAGAACATTGAAATTATTATAATACAATTCATATTTTTTATGTTAAGCATTTGAAAACATTTAGTGTCTTAAACTAATCAAGTTATTAAGAAAAACTAACCAATGATAACAGCTTGTAAAAAAACTGATGATTGTAATTCGAGCTCTGCTGTAGATGGAATATGTCGAAGCTTATCAAGAAGTTAAAAGTCATACCATAACTGGCACTTATTATGGGCATATTCTATCAAGATACTCGGCGATGATATACAAAGAGCAAGTCAGCAAATCTTGTCGGATATATGACAACTTTCTCTAGTCTTTGATTAAGTGATATGCACAGATTTGGTGGTCGTTGTGCAATCAACCTAACGATGATCACTGAGGAGATGTCAGGAAGATAAATGAATTAGGCAAACTATACTTAACTACATAGAAAACACAAAAAAAAGGGAGAGATTTTTATAACTTTGGGGGTTAGGACGGTGGTTAAATGAAATACATGTGATTGGCGCGTGTTGAGGTTTATTGTGACAAATGATAAAAACAATGAAGACAGATAGAAATGAATACGGTGAATGAAGATGTAGGAAATTATGAAATGAAATGAATTGGCAGTCTTGCTCGGCAGAGGCGAGCCGGCAGGACCACCATTGTGAAACGCTGAAACTGGAGAGACTGTCTGGCGGTGAATTGAGCCAGAATTGTGGCAGCAGCCGGCAGCGCTGTCGCTAGCGTCGATGCCGACTGAGATGGCGGTAGATTTGAATTATGGTCGCTACATAACTATTTATATCTAATTTTATCTACGAAGTCGAAGACGCACTTATATTGTTCTACTCACTGTTCACTCAATATAGTGTTCATTTTCATACAGGTGGCCAACTGCGTAGTCACGTACAGCCTGTTACGAGCACGTGTGACCAGCTGTGCATTGGAACCCGCTCCTGGTCCAGTTCACGGGGGCAGGCTCTGCTGCCACGCGTCTTCGCTACATGGTTTCCACGCTGGTTAGCCTTTTCAATTTGGTGAGGTCTTTGGATGCTCTCTACAGCTTCATGTTGATGCTTAATTGTGGCCAATATCTCTCAGGAGCAATGGCGGCCGACCAGGAGTTATCCGGAGACCAGCTGCTGACTGGCGGCCTCCCGGGAACAATTGCTTGAGTCAGGAGTCAGCGACCGTATTTAACATGTGGTATTTTTATTTTTTAATTTCCCACCAAAATAATTACGTCACACGTAAACCACGTGAGACGCGGTCGTAAAAAAAAAAAAAAACGTACGTACATTTAGCTAAACGTACCTCAAAATAATAATAAAAGTTATGCTAAACGTCTACCTGAACGCGTCCTCGGGTTTTATCTTCTATGATAATTTCAGTACATTGGTGATTGGAGTATATCTTTTATCTATGCTCATTGGTCTGTCATATCTGTGGTATTTCAATTGTCAACTTTGCTAGGTTTCTTATACGGGGATACACGTGTTTTGACATTGCAAGTGGTTTTTAAAGTTAATGTTTTGCAATGCAGGAAGAAAATGAAACAAAAGTAGATTTGATTAATAAAAAAAACAAACACCATGTTTTCAAAGCCCGTAAGAAAGTTGGCGAAAAAGAAGACGAAGAGATAGCTAAATTGCAAGAGAAATACGCAAGTGTAAGTACGCATATTACTTTGAAGTATTGTTTTATCAGGTAATTATAAAGCTAACATTATATTATTGTTACAGATTTCGGTAGACAATATCAAGAGTTTTAAAAGTTTACCACTATCTCATAAAACGCTCAGAGGTTTAAGGGATAGTAAATATTTTGTTCCAACGGTGATCCAAAAGCACACTATAGGTCATGCGCTACAAGCCCAAGATATTTTGGGAGCTGCCAAAACAGGATCAGGAAAGACACTAGCATTTTTAATTCCCATTTTGGAATGTTTGTATTGTAAGAAATGGACGCGACTCGATGGACTGGGTGCACTAATTATTTCACCGACGAGGGAATTAGCCTACCAAATATTTGAAACACTGCGAAAAATAGGTACATATCATGACTTCTCAGCTGGCCTTGTAATAGGTGGGCAAAATCTGCGTTTTGAAAAAAAAAGGATGGACAGTTGTAATATTATGATTTGTACTCCGGGTCGACTTTTACAGCATATGGATGAAAACCCTCTTTTTAATTGCGCAAACATGAAAATATTAGTTCTCGATGAAGCAGATAGATGTTTGGATTTAGGTTTTGAATCAGCTATGAATTCTATCATAGAAAATCTTCCCAGTGACCGACAAACATTGTTGTTTTCTGCCACCCAAACAAAATCTGTTCGTGATTTAGCGAGGTTAAGTCTATCAAATCCAAAATATATAGCGCCACATGAGCAGTCTGAAACGAGTACTCCTATGACATTACAACAGAATTATATTGTATGTGAAGTCAGCGAAAAAGTTGGTGTTTTGTGGTCATTTATTAAAAATCATTTAAAACAGAAAAGCATTATATTTATGGCAAGTTGTAAGCAGGTCAAATACATATTTGAAATATTTTGTAAGTTAAGGCCGGGCATCAGCTTACTGGCTCTTTATGGTACTTTGCACCAAGAGCGCAGAGAACAAATTTATAAAGAATTTTGTCGAAAGTCTAATGTGGTTCTTTTCGCTACGGATCTGGCATCTCGGGGACTTGACTTCCCTCAGGTTAATTGGGTAGTCCAGATGGATTGTCCCGAAGATGGAAATACTTACATCCACCGCGCTGGTAGGACAGCTAGAGGTATGGATGGGAAAGGTGAAGGACTGCTCATGCTTCTGTCTAGCGAAGAAGAAGCTATGCTGGAAGAGTTACAGTCTAAAAAAATTCCTATTAAAAAAATACATGTTGATCCATCCAAAATTATGTCTCCTCAAAGAAAAATTGAAGCGCTTTTAGCGGAATTTCCCGAACTGAAAGAAACCGCTCAAAGAGCTTTTGTATCATACACAAAGTCCATTTTCCTTATGAAAAATAAAAAAGTTTTTAATATACACGCCATAGATACAGCTTCATTTGCCAAATCACTGGGCCTCGTTGTTCCTCCTAGGATAAGATTTTTACAAAAGATAAAAAACAACTTAGAAATGCAAGCTCGACAAAAACTCACAAATGAATCGACGAAGAGAATGAAAAATAAAGTTGATGTGATGAAGGATTCAAGTGATAATGAAGATGATACAAATTTTATTAAGACAACAGTTGATGAGAATGACATGAAGTTTCATCTATCAGATGAAGATGATGATGATGATGATGATATTTTAATAGTTAAAAGAAAAAATCATGATGTCACTGATGAAAAAGTCAACTTCGATGCAGACATATTTGAGGAAGAAAGGAAAGTCGAGAGGAAAACTCCCAAGAAAACCAAACTAATCACAAAAGCATCGCTGGCTAAAAAAATTTTAAATAAAAAAATTATAGTAAATACCAAGGTCACTTTTGATGATGAAGGAGAAGCTGTAATAGACGAGAAAAGGGATTTAAGGTCTGATTTAGCTAAACTTTACGAGCAGGAGGACATTGGTGGTTTAGATATTGAAAAGGCAAAATTGGTCATGAAAGAGGAAGACAGATTTGATAAACAGAGGTTTAGAGAAAAAATCAAAGCAAAGCACAAAGAAGAAAAACGGAAACTGAAACAACTCAAAAATGATGAACAAGAAAAAGATGATTTTGGTTCAGAAAGTGAATCTGATGGCCCTGACATGTCGTGGCTTCCTGATCCTGACAAAATATACGGGGAAAACGTTACTGATGATGAAAATACTTCAGAAAAAACTTATAGTGGTCAGTGTTATGAATCCCATGGCGATTCATCTGTTTCTAGTGAAGGAGAGGTGCACAGGTTAGTATTTTCTCAAAAACTTTGTTTTTAGAAGTATATATTTACCCTTGTTTTAAAATATATGAAAATATGCTTTTTACAAAATTGATTAAAAGCTGCTAAAATTTGTAAAACTTATGGGCAGCTATTTATTTTTGAAATTTACAAAAGCAAAAATAAATATTACGCTATGCATTAAAAAAAAAAAAACTTTATAGAGAATTTTGAATATTAAAATATTTTTATTTTCTAGGCCGTTGAAAAGAAAACTAGTCATTTCTAAGGGTTTGGAACAAAAGAGTATTAAAAATATGAAGAAAATCAAACATACGGTTGAAGACTTGTCAGCAGAACTCACCATAAATGAAGCAGAACAACTTGCAATGCAATTTTTGAGAAACAAAAAATAGTTATAAATCTATTTTCTATTGTGTTCTTTGATTGTTATTACTGGAAATAAAATTTGTACAGTTTTACTTTTTTTAACCCATTTATCAATATTTTTAACACATATTTACAAATATTTTTAACACATATTTACAAATTGAACTTTGTGATTAATGTTCATTTTTATATAGATTATTTAACTTTGTTTTTAACCACTTCATTAGTGACATATTGTTTTAGTTAGTTAATTTGACATTCTGACAATGGAAATGGTATTTTCCGAAAATGGTTGGTGTATTAAACTAATAGTAACTAATTAAGTGTTTAAAAACAAAGTTAAATAATCTAAATACAAACTTTTATCAATCTTTCTATTCATAAGTAAAATTCCTTGGTTTTTATGTAGCATAGTTTGTAAATATATATTTTTGGTTTTAACATTGTAATGTGTACTACGTTTTCAATGGATTCATATGAATATAAATGGCTTGTGTAGATGAATAGTCAGGATGCACTTCTTTGACAACAAATGTCAGGTATGTCCCTATAACAAAATTAAATAATGCTTCTGAAATGACAATGCCATTTTAAAACGCAGCGAACAACAGATCCATGACTCGTGTGAGGACGCGATGTAAGATGGCAGATTAAGGAGTGTAAAATTGAAAGAAACTGGATTGTAGAGTGGTGTATTGTCGTCATGATCTGTGTATAGTTTTTTGGGCTAATCTGCCATGTATATCTGACGTTTCGGATCCCATTGCAGAATCCATCAGGGCTGATGACAGATTAACGAAAGGGCGCTATATTTGCTTTTATTTTATGATCATCAGTTGCATAACTACTTCGCTAATGCGATGCATTGGGGCTCAAAAGGGTCATGCTATCTAATGCATTTGCTAATTGTACTTTTCCTAATATGTACTAATATGATTTAATAATAAATAACGGCAAGAAATGAAATTATAAATTAAAATATGAATTAAATATATTAATTAGAAAGATATACATATAAAATCAATTTTATCGAAAAATATTATTGTGCCAATAATGGAACGATTAAATGTATTGATATCAAAAAAGGTAACATATAGGTTCGAAAATTTGTCGCTGTAGCATAGTTGGATAATGCACCTTCCCCGATTAGTAAAGAGATCCAGGTTCGAATCCCGGTGGCGCAAAAACAATATTTTTCGATAAAATTGATTTTATATGTATATATTTCTAATTAATATATTTAAAATATCACAGACCTATGTTCTGAATAATTACAACTTCACAATAAGAATGCTTTCTCCTAATAAGAAATTGGGACCAGACCATCGCCATAAACCAAAGTAAGGATTTATTTTTCAGTTGTAAATGCCTAAAAACACTTTTTTTCATGAACATGAGACTGATTTTGTTTGTTTTAGTATTTGGTAATGAATATAATTGTAAATTAAGTACAACCGTTAAATAGTTAACTTTTCCTTTCCAGGCTCAAATACGTAACTATTTGTTCGGAAATGGTCAGATCAAATTTAAGAAACTTAATTTATTGATTTAGGAAATAATACATTAAAATACTCATATGGAGTACACCCTTTTATATTAAAATTCTTTTATATTAGAAGACTATTTACCAGCTTGTCTTTTTCCACTTACCATATAAGCGGTTTTGAATTGTTAGAAAAGAATTGTGAACTTGTTGAAAGCATCATTGTTTGGAATTTGTGTGACAAACATCAACATCAATATCTTTCTCTTCTGTTGCCAACCAAACAAAAAGTGGTTGCCTCAAGTCACTTTGCTAGGGCACGAGCGGATTCACCCGACCGAAGTCGAGATCTTCACACTCGCTCCAAACCGTCGGTGGACACAGACTCGAAAGCCGGTACCGGACCGAGGGATCGGGGCAGAAGGCTGCTGGACGGCGAGGTTCCGAGGGATGAGGCGGGATGCGAAATGAAAAACACTTGCTAAAGGTGTATTCAGTGCACCGCAGTATGTAGTTGTGTTGAGACGAGACGTTTGACGAAAGTGAGCTCCATACTGCGGCGCTCTTGTATTTATTCAAGTTGAGTGGACGTGCGCCGTTATCAGCGCGCGCCACCCCAAAATCACCCACCGCACCAATCAGGGCGCGTTTACAAGCCTAACCGCGCCCTAAGTGATGCGGCGGTCGGCGCCGCCTGCCGGCCGAACAGCGCAACATTGCTCCATTTTTCGGTCGCGGGCTGACAGGCGGCAGAACCCGTTTTCCGGAGACAAACAATTCAAAATAGATATTAAAATTAACAATGGGGGATATCACGAGTAGGGAATTCCGTAGTGAATATCGCGACCCGTGATATCCCGTAACAAGAATTATCCTGCCAGTGTTTCCTTTTGAGTTATTTCATTTTTAGTGATTTTGTTATTTTGAAATGGTCGTTAAGCGGGTTTTTTGAGCGGAGGGCTCCCGTTGTTGCTCTGATAAGGGACTTTTTGACAAAATGTGGAAACTGGCGGGATAATTTTGTATGGGTGCCGTGGACTACGACATTTGTTTATTTCTACTGTTGTCCACGGCACTAAATAAACTAAATTTAAACAACATGGGCGGCGTACCGGCGGGTGGGCAAAGGTTTATTGTATTCCCAATCCCGCGGCATGCAGCGTAAAGTAAATAATAATTATTAATCAATAAATAAGTGACAATTTCAACTTATAATAATAATTCACAAATAAGTAACAAAATCATATTATGGTAATAGTCTCTGTGTGCAACATCTTCCTTATAATATTAATAATGGATAATTTATATAGCACCGTTTTCGTAAAAACTTACACCTCAAGGGCACTTTATAGATAAACTGTTTATAGTTTTACAATTATTATTATTTTTTTAAATTAAAAATTGTTATTTTCACTTATAAAAATGACTTTGAAAAGGTGGATTTTTAGTTTCTTCTTAAATAAAGTCTCTGATGCACTGTTTCTTATGACGGAGGGCAAAGAGTTCTACGCTTTTGAGCCTGCCATCACAAATGCCCGTTCACTAAATTTAGACTTCTGGCAACGGTTGGTCGGTTCTACAACCCTTCCTGCAGTTGAAGTAGAGGATGACCTGAGAGTTTGACGTCTACCATTCAAATTATCTGGGATGCAAAGTTCTTGAAGATGCAGAGGCGCCATGTTGTGTGTCGCCTTGTACATCAACCAGTCCAATTTAAATTCAACTCTTTCAGGGAATTGGAGCCAATGTAGCTGATGTAAAAGGGATGTTATATGAGAGAATTTGGAAACTCCATATATTATCCGTGCAGCCGCATTTAAAATAGATTGTAATCTTTCCAGCTGAAACATTGGCAGGCCAGCATTTAGACTGTTACAATAGTCTACATGTGACACCACAAATGCATTTATAAGTAGACGGAATGTCTCTGAATACTTTTAATCTGTCTCAGTTGATAAATGCATGCACTGACAGTTTTACTGATTTGTATATTCATTGAAATATCTCTGTCAATGTGCACACCCAACAACTTAACTGCAGATTTATCATTTGCAGACATTGATTCCTGTATTAAGTTTTGCCTTCTAGGTGTTGCTGTCCATAGTAGTTCTGTTTTGGATGGATTCAATGTAAGTCTATTTTGTGCCATCAACTATTTTATCTACGCATCTTGCAATTTTTTCTTTTTACTCACAGAGTTGTGAAGGCGACGCCGAGAGTCAAAATTTTAGTCAACGAAAGCGAGGTGGAGTGGCTGACCGAGGTGAAATACCTCGGACTGACACTCGATCGGCGCTTGAATTGGACACGTCATGTGACGAACACACGCCGGAAAGCAAACCAAGCGAATGGCGCGCTTCGCCCCACCGCACCAACAGGACCGGCGCACTATCCACTCACAATAAATCAATACTATACCACAGTATGGTTCTGCCTACTATCACCTACGCAGCGCCTGCCTTCAGCAGCATACACAAAACAAAATATACGCAGCTCCAAGTAATTCAAAATAAAGCACTTAAAATCATACACAACACCACACCCAAAACAAATTTAACTAGATTACACCACCAGCACAAGGTGAACACAATAATGCAATGCTTCGATAAATTATCAGCAAACTTCCACAAATCTTGCTCCCATCCTTCTCAAGATAATCCTCTCATCCGGGGTCTCGGCTCGTACGAGCACAACATCAGCCTAATGCCTTTCAGATACAAATACAGATTGCCCAGGCACTATTTCCTGAAGCGAAGCAACGCGCTCGATCCTCCGGACTGAGATGCACACAGAAACGGACAGCATCGACTGAACTCTCCAATAAATGACTTGTAATAACAATAAAACAATATTCTTAAGTTTAGTAGTGATTTATTTTAGTTTAACTATAAGTATCATGTTAGAATAAGGCGGCATTGTACATAAAGTGTCGCGCCTAATTAATTTGAAGCATTTAACTTCCAGTAAATTGTTTAGAGGGTTTTTTATCAGAATTTTTTACCTTTCCTTATTCATGTATTAATATAAAACACTTATGATGTTTATTACAATAAGTTAGTTAGTAAAAGTGTCAAAGCAATTAGTGCTGATGCACTTGTAGTAGTAGATTTGGCGGTCTAGCCGCATGTAGAGTACTCGATACCGTAGACTCTAAGGAATTGGAAAAAAAAAAAATAGCAGATCACTGTGTTTTGAGTAATGGTCATGAGAAGTTCTTAAATAAATTGGTTAATTTCTCTTGCAAAGTGTACAAAGGATATACTTCTCCTTTAAATTCAACACTATGCTGGTTTGAGAAATATAATTAGGGAACTTAGAAAATTCTTGTTATCGATTGAAAAGAGCTAAGCCCTGTGCAAGCTTTGACCTTTTTGTGGTCAACAAGGCCAATGGATTCAACAATGCATTTAAAGGTCAATGTAAATATTGGAAGAAAGTATTTGGATAAGTGGCTGCTTGCTCAATTTTTATTTAAAAATGAAATAATTATCTAAAATGCACTTGGCGTCACTCACCATATCATATAATATTGATAACCAACTGCTGTCCATAATGGAAAGTACTTCTTATCTGAAACAGCCAAGCTAAGGGGAAGAACACCCCTATAGAAGATACCCTTATAAAGATTTTTCAACATTCATTACTTTTAAGGAGAACACATTATTGCGATGTTTTTTCTTTAGAGCATAGTTCTGTGGTATTTATTTATTTTTTATGTATATATTTCTAGTTGATATATTTAATTTGTATTCATTCATTTAATATATATAAAATTATAGAGTTTATACATTTTTAGTGATAAGCATATGTTATTAAGGATGTACTTTCGTTTTTCCAGTTTGAAATTTGAGAAATTATACACGAATTACATACTCTTTCAAGATGAGGTTAATACAGCCAGTTCTCGATTTACGAATGAGTTCCATTCCTTGAGGTCATTCGTTATGCATCAAAACTCCTAAATATCCATTTTTTATGTACATGATGCATTCGTATAAAGCCGGCCCTACACAACCATTCGAATGTAGAACTACCCTTTACAGTGTTTTTGAATTGACTGACTAGGTTTTTTTAATTTGACATAGACCAGAATTGTTCAGCTTGTCATATACAATGTATCAGTCTTACATTTGCTAAATTGCGAATAGAAAACAAATTTTATTCTCGCAATCTATAAACAGGTAAAACTGTATTTTTTACTTTTTACATGGTATGACAGCTTAAATTCATTTTTAAAATGCAGAATGACTATTCTGCTTCTTTAATTGACTCCGCGTTTTTTATTTAATGCAGACCAAATGTAGCAGACGTAAAAAAAGATGGGTTGATACATTGTTTGTATGTTGAAAACAAATGTTATTCATCCATTATATGCGCTGTGTAAAATATGTATGTATGTAGTATTTTTTAATAGCTAGATTTGTTTTATTAGCAAAGAAACATTTATTTTCGATCTATAGAATTTCAGTTACATTAATTTTCTGATTATATAGTATTGTATTAAGTAAGTTTAGGGTATCAGCAATCTTACAATTGTGTTTGCTATACGTTTACACTTTGTGTGTTACGTAAATAAATAAAAAATCTTAAAATTGTGATGTTCATAAATTTAAGATTCATGAATCGAGAACTGCCTGTAGTTAAACTTTTAGAAAGAGAACAATAAAATGTTTGATTTGGTTAAAAAAACATGCATTTAGTTTTATCCATATTTTTTCATATTAATATTGAGGAACGAATTAATAATATGTGTAATATAAGATTATTTGAATTAATCAATTGAAAATTAAATAATTTATTGAAGTACCTACATATATTTAGATTGTCACTGAATACGATGTTCTATATTCAAATTATTCTGACAGCTTCAATTTATTATTTTGTTTATAGAGATCAATTTAAATATACCATGTTGCCGTTTTGTGATCTATTTGTTTCATAATTTCGTAGTATTTTACCTAGTTTAAAAGACAACGGTGTTTAATATATATGAAATAAATAATAGGGACTTACATAAAACGTTTACTTTGTTCAAGAAAACATTGTTTTCTTATAAAATCAGTGAACAAACATCTAATATACGAAATTTGCAACTTATGTTGTGTATAAGTTTAATATTAATTCATATTGTGGGTAAAATATGCATGAAAATATATCTTATCAGCATATTTAACCTAAAAATAAGGGTATGACAGATTCCACATCCGTTTTGACCGGCGTATTGAACTTCGAAGGAACATTAAAATAATCGTCTTTTATAAAATATATTATTTATAAATTAATTGTTGTATTTTTGATATAAAACTTAGCTTTGAATAGTAGCTAATAGTGATAATAAAATCGTCACTTAAACCGTTATTTTAATCGTTATTGTGACTGATTGTGTGAGATTGTAACGATGATTGATAATTGATTAACGTAATTCTTCATCAATGACTGGTACACTAAAAAGTAAATCTCCAATAGTTAAATCTTAGTTACCAATCATTGACACAATCACAGTCACATTACGATTTACTATCACTAGTAGCTAAAGCCTTAAAACATGTGAGTAAATACAATATATTATTAAAAATCACTTGTTTTCACTTTGAAAATTAATTTTGTCCTTCAAATTTACTTATTTAATTATTACGCACTGAGTAATGCCATTGCAAAAAGTAAATAACACTTTAAAAGTTAGTTTGAAAAATTTCAATCTTAAAGCACTTCAGTAGATAGCTAAAACAGCATATATTACACCGTCTCAATGATTTCAGTTTAAAACTCAAATCAATCAAAAGTATGATATATATGCACATAAGTGCAATAATAAAGCATGTGGCATCAGAATAGTGAAATAATAATTATATATACCTATTTTAGGAGTATAAATTAAAAATAGTGCACATAAATAAAACAAAGTTGTCATTCAATTTTTTATTCAGTTTGAAATTATAAAAATGAAAAAGTGTGAATAAAAATATTAAAACTAACCAAATGTGTTTAATTACATCACATTATTGCCTTTTATTTTTTAGAATATAAATATAAAAATAAATTATTTTCTCAAAACAGTAATAATTTCATATTGCCATTTTTTTTAAATTAATTAAAATCTTAAAATTAAAACAAAGAAACACTTATTCTCTAATAAATTGAACATAAACAGAAAATATAAATTACTTTGATTTTCCTTCAATATTAAGCCAATCACGGGGATTTTTAAGAACTGCCATCAATTTTGCCTCTTCTGATTCTGGTTTCGGAGTATGCATATATTCCCATTTCTGTAAAAATAAAAATTGCAAATAATGAAATGGGGAAATCTAAACTGCATTTAGGTTTCTGATAATAATACCTATTTTGATTTATTTTAAACAAATAAAATTGTTTATAATAAATAGTAAATTTAACTTTTTTAAATAAGCGCTCAGTTAGCCTATGTCTTCCAAGGGCCGAAGTCGAAGATCTAATTTGCTTTCTTGCTATTCGTAGAATGACGTGGAAGTCACAGTGCGCCTCTTTTTATTTCATTTTATTTTTAACCTGGGGCCCGGAAGCGAAGTCCTTTTTGGACTTTTCAAATTATATACATAATGTAAGAATGTATTGATTTATGGTGCAAGGAGCTTAAAACTACATATTTGGAATTATTATTTTTACCTGGATTATTAAATTAACAAAACATTGAAATTGATAATTTGATATTATGAATGTTCTTGAATTAGTACAATTCTATAATGCAATTTTTTAATAAATTCATTGATCATTATTATTATGTTGTTCAGACTGTTTTTTTTTTAAATTAAAATTTTGTTATTGCATTCAAGCGTTTCATAAAGATTCAGTAATAATTATATTTATTTAAATCACAAAACTGCTCAAATTACACGTATCACACAAGTATTAAAGCGATTAAAACTATCCAATATTATTATTACAAGGAAGAGAAGTCGTCTGCGAAAGACTTGGCACAGCCAGGTAAACCAGATATTGGAAAATGGTCCTGCCTCAATAACAGGTGAGCTTGCGTGAGAGGATATATGAATGTGGATGAGGCGAGAATTGTGTGAGGACAGAAGAATGTGGCCCTCTATCCTCTCTACCTACCCCCATAGAGAAATTGTATAATGGTAAGTAATTTAGTTAGTTAGAATGTATGATTACAGGCAATTATAACATTCCCGTATTATAACATTTGTAGCTTGAATTAAAAATAAATTAAAAGTAAATTTCTTTGCTCACTGACATTATTATGTTACTCTGAGTTTTTTTTTTTTCGATGCGTTTCATGAAGATGCAGTAATAGAACATAATATGTACTTATTTAAATCACAAAACTACTTATGAATTACATGATATGATATTACATACGAGGACTGTATGATAAATACCCGTGTTTAACGCCATCTTTCGAACTACGCCTGTCAATTTTCAGACAGATTTATCGAGTAGTTTTATTTTTGTGTTAGCAACCATGGAAAAAGAGCAATATCGGACAGTAATTTAATTCCTTTTTTAGATAGGAAGACGTATGAGGAAATCAAAGTGAAGTTGCATGCCGTTTATCCATGCACCTTCAACGACTACAATCAGATATTGGTTAAATGAATTCAAATGTGGCCAAACATCCGTTTTTGATGAAGAGCGCCCAATTGAGGTTACGATGGAGGATATGGTCAACAAAATCTACGATATTGTGTTAGCAGACCACCGGATGATGATTAGCCAAAGATTGCTGACATTGTTAACATCTCAATTGAACATGTACAAAATATCCTACACAAAAAATTGGGCATGAGAAAGCTATCAGTGAGATGTGTGCCGTGTTTGCTTACAGTTGCATAAAAACGGAATCGCATGACAACTTCGGAGCACTATTTGGACAGTTTAAGTGCAATCTGAAAGAGTTTCTGCGGCTTTTCGTGACTGTTGAAAAAATATGGATCCATCACTACACGTTAAAAATGAAAGAACAGTCAAAATAGTGGACTTCACCTGGCAAACTTGCTCCAAAGAAGGTGATAATGATTCCATCGGCCAGAAAGGGCACGGCTACCGTTTTTGGGATTCGCGAGGCATCATCTTCACCGACTATTTGGAGAAGAGAAAGGCAATTGTGGGGCTGTGATATACTGATTTATTGAGCCGATTCGATGCTGAATTGATGAGAATAAGCCCCATTTGGCGAAGAAAAAAGTGCTCTTTCACCATGACAACAAAACTGGTTGAATTACACTACGAATTGCTGCATCATTCACTCTATTTTCCAGATTTGGCTCCGTGTGATTTCTTTTTGTTTCCAAACATGAAAAAATGGCTTGGTAGGAAGTGATTCATGTCAAACGAGGAAGTTATCACTGAAAGAGAGACCTATTTTGCTAAGTTCGACAAATAATATTTTTTGGATGGCTTAAAAATGTTGTAATATCGCTGGACTAAGTGTATTGAGCTGAAAGGAGTCTATGTTGAGAAATAAATAAAAAAAAATTAATGTGTTTCCTTCCCTAACTTGGGTAATTATCCTACAGCCCTCGTATATTAAAAGTGTGAATACTACTAATTTATATATTCCCCTATTTAGCAACATTATAGGTTGAGTCCCCAAAATAGTGTAAAATCAGGATTCCTTTGTATTTTATACCAAAATTATTTTTAACTTATATTTAATTATCATTAATAAAAACAGAATCATAGAAATAAAAAGTGTGCTTTTTAACATAATAAAATAATTATATATTACTCATAAATATTTTTATTTACTTGTTATTTTACATAATGGTTTTTTAAAATCACAAAATCTCATGATTTTTTATGGACCCACAATAAAATAACTTTTAAAAATGGGCCTTGATATACATATTAATAAAACCATAATAAGATGTTAAATGTTTAGATTTCTCGGAGCGAGGCTTTATAAAATAAGAGGCAATAGATACACACTTACACATACACTTTCTGTCACTCCTACCTATAAATAGTTCACAACTTAAAAATATTAAAAGTACTTTTTTGTCATATTTCAAACTAATACACTTCAATATTACCAAATTACAACAGACACCATTAAAACTTGCTATTTATAACTGTGCAATTATTATGGAGCTCAAATGCATTGAAAAATACTTTTATCAATGCATATTTATTTTTAATACTGTACTAAGCTTGTGTACAGACTTTTGGAGTAGTATATAAGTACGTAACACATGAGTACGTTAGACTATACTAATGTGCATAAACGCTAATGTATTATTTAATTTACTTACTGCCGTCAAAGGTAAAGACATCAGTATTGATTCATATCTGGCGCCCGGAGTGTACAGACCAAATTTGGTTCCCCGATCGTAGATGAGATTGAATTCCACATATCTTCCTCGACGTATTAGTTGCCATTGTCTTTCATGATAACCATATGCGTCATCTTTATGTTTTTTGACTGAAAGAAAATAAATATTGATAAAAAAATAAAAATAATTTAATAAACACATATCACCTGGTTCTTGAACTTATGTGAAGTTTATAAAAATAATATTTAATAAATTGACCTACGAAGATCGGTATTTTACGTTAATGACATTGGAAGAGTGTAAACTAAGTTAAATTAACAAATTATTTAAAGATAAAATATAAAAAACTGATCAGATATAGACACTAGCTTAAAGTAGGGTAATATATTAGGTAATAACTTAAAGACTAAATTGACCGGTCTAGCAGTCGTAGTTCATTCCTCGTTCTGGGAGACCAGCAAGTTTTCAAAATGGTATGTAGGAATAGAAATGTGACATGTTTTCATATTACATATACATATTTGAACCTATTAAAAAAAATAAGGCAATCAAAGGGCATTATATATTTTTTCCTATAGATAATATTATGTATATCATTTGTTAAATATGAACATACATTTATTAAGTTATTTTATATTAAAATAGAGATTTTCAAAGTAAGCTATCTGCTCACCTTATTAAAAATAGGACTAACTCAGTGGTTTTCTAAGATGACACTCAACTCCCTAACTGTTTACTTGGTCACTAGGTGAGTGTATTCACTAGACCAAAGAACCATGTTAATAATTAGGAATAGATTAAATATCTGAAATGATGAATATTTTAATATAATGTGTATTTTAAAACACTATATGTATATATCAAATTTACAAATTATAATACAGGCAGTTCTTGATTTATTAATGTTCGATTTATGAACATTCACTATAACAAACATCACAATTTTAAGATTTTTTTGATTTACATTTCGCATCAAGTGCAAACACATAGCGAACATAATTGTAAGGTTGCTGATACTTTTGGCGTTTCGGTCCTGGGCAGCGGTTTCCCAGTGTTCAGGATCTATACCACATCTACTCAGATTCGCCTTCAAGGTGTCTTGTACATTGTGCAAGGGAAACTTACAAACAGAAGAGCACCGACGCAATTACCGAAAAAAGGAGAAAGATAAAAGAAAAGGGGGAAGACCCATCACTCAGAACTCCCCTGCCCAGCTGATACATGCACAACATTTGGAAGAGTGTGCGGTTCATATGACACACGTCATCCTCATAACAAGGCACCGCTGAAGAAGAAGACTTAATATAATACAAATCAGAAAATTTTTAGTACGTATGTAAATGAAATTTTATAGATTAAAAATAAATGTTTCTTAGCTAATAAAATAAATCTAGCCATTAAAAAATATTAGATACATAAATATTTTACAAGGTGCGTAAAATGGGTAGTGACATCTGTTTTCAACAAACAAACAACGCATCGACCCATCTTATTTTACATCTGATACATGTGGTCTGCATCAAATAAAAAACACCGAGTCATTTCAAGAAACAGAAGGGTCGTTCTGCATTTTAAAAATGAATTTAAGCTGTCATACCATGTAAAAAGGAAAAAATACACAGTTTGACCTGTTTATAGAATGGGGGAATAATATCTGTTTTCTAGTGCAATTTAGCAAACAGTGAAAGACTGATACACAGTATGTGACAAGCTAATTGAACAAATGTGTTCTGTAGAATAAAAAAAACCTGGTCAGTCAATTTAAAGACACCGTAAAGGAAAGTTCTACATTTGAAGACAAAAATTTAGTTAATTTTTTTTTAAATGTATCATGGCAATGCGACGTAATAACGCTAATTGTGATAGTTTTACTAGTGCTAGTAAAAGTGAAATTTTTTTATTCAGAAACGAAGCTAGACACCTCACCTCACCCTTGTATTAAAAAATTACGTCAGCAAACGTTTGCATTAAATAAGAATAATGTATGAATAAATAAAAATACCTAATGGAATGTAACTGGGAATTACTGCATCCGCACATGATGTAACAAAGGCGAAAGCCTTTTCCTTATTTGGTGTGTCAATGTCATCAAAGAATATTCCTCCGACTCCTCGGGCCTCTTTTCTGTGCGGGATCATGAAATATTCGTCACACCACTTCTTGAATCTGAAACAGTGATGCACAATAAATAAAATGAGATTGTGAAAAGGAACTGCATAAAATGAGTTTTAATATTGAAAGAATTTAAATATTGTATAAACATACTTCGAGTAATATGATTTGTCATGTTTATCACAGGCAATTTTTAGAGATTTATGGAAGTGTTTCGCATCATCTTCATTCAGATAATATGGGGTCAAATCAGTACCACCTCCAAACCACCACTGTGTGTTGCCTGAAAAGGCCATATAATATTATTACATAACACATAAGTAATTCTACACCAACTTAAATGTTGTGGTGTCAAATTATTAAAACTTTTATAATGTTTGAATGAAATGACAAATGATTTTGGTTTTTCTGAATAAACTATATCTAAGCTAAATATTGAATCTTACCAGCATTGTCAGTTACTTCAAAATATCTATAGTTGAAGTGTATTGTGGGTACCATAGGGTTACGAGGATGAATTACAGCACTGACTCCAGCTGCAAAGAATGGCAGTGGACCATCTTGTAGATTCTTGCCTCTGTCAAGGAAAGAAACAAAAAAGATATAAGTGAAATTCTATACAAAAAAGTACTTTTCTATTTTTAACTACCTAACTAACATACTACCACGCCATTTCCCCACGGGAGCACCACACTCTTCTGTCCTGACACACAATTCTCGCCTCATCCACATTCATACAACTTCTCGATTATTGAAGATTCTAACAGGGCCATCTTCCAGTATCTGATTAACCTGGTCGTGCCGAGTCTTCCGCAGATGCCCTCCATTTCTGGTGCCATCAACACTTGCGTCATATATATTTCTTTCTTACCATTCACCTGTTCTATGGGAACAAACCGCCTAAGTGATATTTTAATTTTTTTTTTACTTTTCTTACTCACTATGCTAACATCAGCTTTACATTCTCTCCTTATTTCTTCATTCTTTACTCTGTCATAAATGGATCTGCCACATATACGCCTAAGAGATCTCGTTTTCACTGCATTCAGTCTACTTTCATTCTTCCCTGGTCTCATTTCCATACATCAGTATTGGTACTAAAACTCTATTGTGTACCGCTAGTCTTGCTTTGGTTCTAAGATTCTTCTTTTAAAATGGCAAAATGCTTCAAATTTGCTTACATCAATAATAAGTCATTATTCATATTTAAAAAAATTTGGAAGCAAATAATAAGCTAATAGCAGAAAGCAAATTGATGGTCTGTTGTACTACTACTGGACAGAGTTTTTGGAATTATATTTAATGATAAAGTGGTTTGTGTCTTGGCTAAATATATAGAGCGAAAATAAAAGTTCCAAAAGCTGGAAAGCCAACGCAGCCACGGCTAATGATGTGAGATATTGATATTTCCATATTTATAACAAAAAAGTACATCATGCGCAGGCGCAGCATTTTTGGCATAATACAATATAGAATGACAAATAGTATCATTAGTTTAAAAAGTATGAATTGATATTATACCGTGATCTCATTTGTTGTACAGCCCCAGGCGGTAAATGTCCTGACACAACAGAGATGTTTACTCCAGCCTTTTCAAATATTCTACCATCTTGCATGACACACGTGATACCACCACCACCTTCTTCCCTCTGCCATTTGTCCACTACAAAATTTGTTTCCTGAAAAAACATTCCCATATTTTTTATTTTAATATTAGAAAATAAAATACATTTTTAGAATAATCAGTAGGATATATATATATATATATTTCTTTTAACATTTATTTCTTCTCTATAAGAGTAAGACTCATGTATAGAGAAGGAGTATATACAAGAGTTTATATTTCAGTTAGTCTGTGTACATATTTTTTTTACTTCAGATACAAATTTATAGTAGTCTGTAATTTTTCTAATTGTGATGGGGAGATTGTTTAAAAATTGATGCCTTGATAAATATAGTGATTTTAGCTTTGGAATATCAATTTGGTCTCTAAATCTTATAGATCAGAATTCGCTTCTAAGTTTTAATTGATTTTTAATTTTTAAAAATTTGGATTATTGAATTATTTTTGTATATGTCTATTATTTTTGGTACTTTGAAATCTGTGAAGAGTTGTATACTTGGATAGTCTTTTTTTTTAGAATAATTTTTATTATCATTTTTTGAGTGATTTCTAATTGTGACATTGAAGTTTTATATGCTCCTCCCCATCCAATAATACCGTATTGCAAATGTGACTGTACAAACGCGTAATATATTATTTTCATATTTGTAAGTGATTAGACGTTTCAGAGTCTTAAAAATATGTAGGCAAGACATTTAATAATTCTTTAATAAAATGAAATATTCACAGATCTAACAAAATATTTACAAGTATATTATTTATCATAAATAGACACAGTTAAAATATAGTTTGTTTTTAAAAATAGAGATGCATTAATGGAATATATGTCACATTAAAATTCTTAATATTTTCAAAATTAATCTTACAGTTTGTGCTATTAAAATAGGACTAACTTGCTGGTCTCCTGCAACGAGACTCGAACTCACAACTACTAGATTGCTAGGCCAGCATCTTAACTATAAACAAGCTACTCAATTTAAGAGAGAATTCCTAATATGTAATTGCCATTTTTTCTTTCATGTCACTATAAAAAAATTGTTATTACAAAAGTGAATATTTCATATGTATACAAGGGCTGTATGATAAGTATCCGTGTTAGGGAAGGTATATATATATTTACTATAAAATAAATTGGTAATTTCACAATATGTCATGTATGTTTGGTAAATTTCTACGAGATGGCATCAAACTAGCTCAGGTCAAATTTTAACTAGAAACACCGTGTTTTCATATTCTACAGACGTTTGAAGTGAGCACTGTAGCAGTTGCCACAAAAATGGAATAAAACAGTCTCGTGCAGTGATAAAACATAAAGAAGTGGACGGCCGCCTAGAACAAAGCGGGATCGGAAGAAGTCCATGAGGAATCCGCACCTTATGCACTGAAGATGAAGCACACTCTGGACGCCCAGTTGAGGTCACCACGATGGATATCGTTTAAAAAATCCACGGTATCGTCATGGAAGATCGCTGATTGAAAGTATGCAAGATTGCATGAAAAATTGCATATGAAAAAGCTGAATGTACAATGGGCGCCGTGATTATTGAATGTTAAACAGAACATAGCCTAGTTAAGCATAAACAAAAGTAAATTAAAATGTAAAATAATAATAGTTGATAAATAAAAATAAATCTTATGGTAAATGTTTGTCTAATGATCAAGAGATCAAAGATTCTATCCATGTTCAAAGACATTAGTAAGTGAGTTATAATTCTACTAGCACAAACGCTTATCTAATTAGAAAAATAGTAAGAATACTGAAATGATAGGTTTCCTGTCTACACAGCGGTGTAATTACGCCAATGCGATGCATTGGGGCCCACATTAGACAGGGGCCCGAATCTTTTAAACTTTTGACAGACTAACAATTTTTAAAATTCATCATGGCACGAAACAGTTTAATAAAATTAGAAAATTAATTCTCATGTGTATTACGGAATCACATGAAAACATTATCGACGTATACAGTACTACCGTGCTAGTACATCAGGTTAGCAACCAGACAAACATTATAAAAAAAAATTACGCTATAACAAGAAAATAAGGGCTGCCGAAATTTTTTTATTATTTAGATAACCAGAGAATAAACACTAATGTACATACAATAAATAATAGGTCATCATTGATATAAGGGAGCCCTTTTTTCCATTTTGCATTGGGGCCCAACTTATGTAGTTAGCTATTGCGTTTACATATGTATATCTATTAAAAAACGTTTGTTCCTACCTACAAATCACTTATAATAAATATAAATCAAGTCAATTATGCATCTAAGATAATTTAAAAAATACTATTACTAACTTAATTTAATATTTCCATAAAATGCCAAAGCATTATTTGTGCTGCGAAAAGTGACTAACCTGGATGGTCACTAGTGGGATAAAATCAACAAAACCAAATAAAAATAAAAATAATGATTACATGGATGCAAAGGGTTTCTGATCAGATAAATGCAGCTTCTTCCAGATTATTCTGCAGTGGGTCAGTTTCATTGTAACTAATATTTCAGGGCAACTTTAGAATGTGCTAAAACATAGGTTATAATAAGAACTGACATACACTAAAAGAATTCAGAAGAGTATAATAATGAAACTTGGAATATAAAAAATTACAAGCTGATCAATCAAAAAAAAATCACTTTCAAAATATTTTTTTGCATTATTTTGCACTTCGAGAGCTCAATCCTGATAATCTGCATACTCACATGTTGAATTTCACATATTATTCAATAAAAACAAATATGCTTATTTTTTTAAATATCTTAATACTGTTAACCAAAATATTAGTCTGTCCACAATCTTATTATAGTTTGAAGTAACACATACTTCTCAAATTGTATTTTTTCTTCGTACATACCTATTTATAAAATAAACCAGCAGTCTTATTCTGGGTTACGCGCTGGCAAGGCATTTCGTTAATATAAGATGACCAAACAGCATCGGACTGCTCGCTTAAGCTTCTCACATGAACGATCCGCCTAGCTAATGCTAGGAAACCTCCAGTTCCGTGTTGGAGTAGAGTCAACGCATGGTGGTACAATATAAGAGAGAGAAAAGTAGATGACGGATCCAATCCGCGTGACAGCCGTAATAAATGAAGTGAGGTAAGGAGATACCGATGTTGAACACAATCTTACCTTTCAGTTAATTAACAATCCAATTGCAATGAGGCATGAAGTCCATTGTAATATTTAATATGAGTATCCTGTCATCAAAATTTTCTCTGCATTGATAATAATTCACTTTTAGAAAATATGTGTAAGTAGATATGCAAGCATACAAAAACACTTGCTTGAAACTAACCTTAGGACAGGTATATTAAAACTAGTTAAAAATAATATTACCTGCTACGCATTAACTCTTGTCCTTTAAACATAAGAAAATTATGAATGTTTTAAGTAGCTAACTAAATTCTAAAGCTAAATATTAAATTTTTATACTTTATCTTCTTCAGCTTCTAAAGCTCTGCAAAATTCAGCTTGAATTCTTAATATCATCAGTTCAATTTTGGATTTCATATCATTTTTATTTTTTTCCAATTCTTCGATTGGTGTGATTGGCTGAGCCATGAAATTGTCATAGTTCACCGTCGCCTTTGCCATATGAACCATTCCATTTTTCGTTAAGAATGTGTAGGAAACAAAACCAGTTCCAAAAATAATTGCTCCAAAACGCCTGAAACATTAAAATTTTGTAATATAAAGTAAAAGTACACATTATTTTCAATAATTGCATAAGATATTAATGAGCCTGACTTTAAAACACCAATGTCAATTACAATAGGGTCCTAAAGTTTAACTCGTAAAGATAGTGGTAAGAAGTAGTTGCTGAATGATTATAAGAAAGATTGCTTATCCTATGATTGATATGAAAAATTTGCCATGCCCAACATGTTAACATTAAGTTCTGTAAAAAATGTAACCCGTGGCGTTTGATAAAAATTCAATCACTCGCCTACAAAATCAAAAATATACTTTTAATACAGGTATTCATGTTGAGCAATAAATTTAGGAAAATACTTTTAAGTTATTTTGAATATGAAAAATCTGTAATATTTTCAAGATCATTTTGAAGTGAATACATCTTTTACAGCTATCTTAGAAAGTATACTAATGAGAACCATAAAATAAAAAGGGGCGTAATAATATACCAATAGCATATTAGAATATTACAACAGTTACATAGCTGCTGAATTGCTATATTTTCATGTAGAAGTAAGGTTATGTTATGACAGTTATACAGATATGACAACATAAATATTATTTTATAATATTCAACTCTTACAATATAATCACAACGTAGAAAATTATGAAACTTTTAGGCAATGTATGTTTTATCTGAAAAAAGTCCTATCGGTTATGTTAAATGCCACATAACTAACCTCAATCCATTTCTTCTGGCGACTTGGTAGATACTTATGGAACCCAATGTCTTAAAAGTTCTTGCGAATGTATTTAGTAGCATTATGGAAATAAAACAAAGTAATACAAATGTCAAAATTTGCAAATCGATCACGAACACTTGAACATAGCCAACTCGAATAGCCTGTTGCAAATAAAAAGTTTCGAATCAGCTGTTTGAGTTCAAGTGGCGAGCAAGTAGATAAGAGTTCTGTGCCGAAGACGCAACAACATATTCAGTCCGTCTCGCTTCCTCTCACACGGGCGGTGCCTAAACTGAAACAAGTTGTTCACAGGTGTAACTGCGAAGGCGAGCGAGAGCGGGCGGAACACCTTGGCGCGAATGGTAGTGCGCCTGTCAGAGTGATATTGATCTCTCATTAGGACCGCATTGCCGTACATTAAGTTTCTGCCGAGAGCTCTCATTCGTTTCAGGCCACCGTTCTATGCCTGAAGTGCGCTAGAATTCTTTGGACTGTTTACATTTTGAAATCATAATATCGAAAAAAAATTATCAAGCAGTATAGGTGCCATTTTGAATATCGGTCCCTTTCCGCGCCTTGTTCCATAGAGGCGGAGGCCCGTTGCGCCTACACGTCACTGGACCGTGGCGCAGCGGTAGGATTCGGTCGATCGAGAAGCGAACTACGGCCGTAGTACGATATACCAGTTCGCTCGCGCAAAAACGGGAGAGAGCAATCCGACGTTGGCCTGTTCTGACAGCGCACCGTGAATCGGTATGCTTTCGCTAGGATCCTGCCAAAACTAGCCAAGAGTTCACCAGCGGGGCACGGCGGCAGAGCGGTTGCGTCGCATCCGCGAGTGTCATGTTGTGGTATTGAAGTATTTTGACTATCAGACAAAGAAAACTCAATCGTGGGACTCTAACATCTGTCGTCGCGTTTCGATTCAGAATTATTTGGTCGTGTCGCGGCGGTAGCGGGCTCTGACAGCGCGATAAGAGCCGAGGCCACCGGAGATATGAAGAAGTTCACGTTCAAAGGGGTGCTGGATGGCTTCCGCAGCACGGTGCAGCCGCCGGTGCGGGGGGCCGACCAGGAGATCCAAGAGACACTGAGGCCTGAACACTTCCAACTCAAAAAGGTACCTTGCTTTCAAATATCCCGCTCTTTTTCTTTCTAAAATAAGGACATTTCTTCAGATACGACGAATTTTATTGTTTATGGTAGATAATTATATTTATTTTCCTTATCATTTTTTTTCCATTTACCTATCCAACATATTGGATTCTCGTGCGATTCTAATTAATTTTACATAAAACAATTCTCAAATACCACCTGATTTATAAAATCAGTTATATTTTGAATAAAGAATGAATTTAATAATTGGCATGAAATCATTTTGTAAAATTCCAGAAGCTAAAAATATTATGTTAATATTTGACAGATGATTCATAACCAATGGGATTGGTTCGCGTCTCCGTTGGTAGGTATGGCATCGTAATTACATTTGCAGAATGAACCGCACTCTTTAAACAAAGCTAATCTACACTTATCACAACATTACTATGCATTAGCTTATACACCCATACGTGGCTCTAATTACACACATTTTAATAAATGAACGTTAAACGCGACTCGCATTCGCGAAATTTAATTGAATAAAATTTTAAGGTGTGTTGCATTTATTTTTTTAGCATTTGCATTGAAGCTCGTCGACTCTGTCTTTATGTACCTAAAAGATATAATTTTAACGTGATATATGTGTGTAGGTATGTTAGAATTGTTATTCTACCGCTTGATTGAAACGGTATCATACTAGAGAACTGTTTGCATACGCAAACAGCTCTCTCAATTCACTTACTAAAATAATGTTTGTAAACAAAAGCGAGCACGCCCAGGTATTGGATAACACAAAATGTCAAACCACTCGAGCCGCCCGCTGCCGCGTAGTTGGACAGTGGCCATTCATTTTCTCGATTGTAGAAGAAAATACTCTTGCAACTTGGCCACACGAGAAGTTTGACGACGACAATTACAGTCATTACTACGGTCGATGATGTCACATGATTTATGTTTAAAAAATCAATAAGCAGTGGCGGATTTAGGTATTAACTTCTGCCTGGGGCATAGATCGGTTAGAGTTTCTAGAAACTAAGATTTTGATTTTTGAACCTAAAACCTTAAAAGGCAATTACAAAATATTCAAATTTAAATTAGACAAATAAAAATTGGTGTTTTTTAGACTAGGGAGATTACAGAATTATATCGAGTGAGAATCGGATCTCACCTCGATATTATTTCACTATATTTAACGAAAAAAATTGATAAAACAATGGTCCAGAGTTATAATCTTCAGAAAGCTTCAATTTACCCAGCATGACCAGTATTTTCTTCTCACCATTAATCAAATGTGAACACAGAATATTAAAATTTCACTGTAAATTCAAACTAGCACAAGCAAATTTACAATAGAAATACGAGTAAGACCACTGCAAGTGGCGCCGTGCGCTAGGGTTCTTATACCTTTAGGACGTTAGGCCCACCTCTGCCTTTATCAGCTATCAATCTGACCATAAATAAAGAAACTATGAGCGTGCTACTCTATTTCACGGTTGCTGATAAATAGCTGCTCTCCTTGTGTGCTACTATAATATTATACACATATCTGCTAACTTTTTTCTCACGAAAATAATAAAATCTCACAACATACTCGTAGTACGAGGACAATCATTATATTTTTTATTAATTTGTGCGTAATTAATTAATTATTCAACATAATAATTCAAAATGGCAAGTTTTGTTCGTTACTTGTACTACTATAATATAAAATGTTAAACAGATAGTAGAATCAAAAGTAATGAGAAAAACTTAAATCTAATCTGACATGTCTACTAAAATGAAAATAAATGAATATGCATTATTTTAAATTTGTGCCTTAATGAAGCGGTAATGGCCAGTTTAATAATATTGGGCGAGCAGTTTCAACTCTAGGGTATGATGAATAATACATCATGTTGTCTCCGTGCAACTCGCCAGCTGAACTGAAACTGTATAATATTAATGTTTTTTTTTTCATATTCTCCATTAGCACTAAATATAAGAACATTTTTTCCATCGTAGACATTCGAGGTTTTGTATAAATACATTTGTTTTATAATATCTATTTTTATACAAATGTTAAAAACAACGTTCCCTTTAAGACGGAACGCTAAGCAAAGTGAGGTGAGCAAACCAATGAGCGGTTTTTTCGACGCAAATTTGAATGTTGAATTTTGTAATAAAAATAATAATTTTAGCCATTTTTTTTTTTAAAATGACTCACGATTTGTTAAGTTGTAATTTTTTCAGAACATAGTTCTATGATATTTTAATACAAATTAAATACATCTATTAGAAAGATATACATACAGATTTATCGAAAAAATAGTTTAGCTGCCACCGGGATTTGAACCAGGATCTCTTCCTATCCGGGGAAGTGCGATAACCAATTACACTACGTCAGCCTCGTAAATAGTCGAGAAATTTTTGAATTTATATGTTGCAGCTATTTCAAATTGATACATCTTACATTCCATTTATTTAAAAGCTATCACCTTTTTATTGCAAATACGCCGGAGATTTTTCAATTTCATTTTATTTCATTTTTGGATATACTTTAATACAACTTATATATATTTTAAAGAGAACCCATATATATTTGGAAGAGATCCTGATTAAATTCCGGTGGTATTTTTTGATAAATTGAGTTTATCTGTGTATATCTTTCTAATTGGTGCATTTAATTAGTATTAATTAGTATTTTGTTTAATAGATCATAAGGTACAAATATGACGTAATTTTTTATCGATTTATTTATCATTTTTAAGTAGGTGAGACAACATCGCAGAACCATAAAAGATTTCAAGCTTTTGCTCCAAACTCCGAAAGATTGTAGGTATTGAGTTTTCTAATTAGTCTTTATGATGTTTTTCAATTATTTATTATGAAATTAAAATTTTAAACAAATATTACAACATTTCAATCAATGATGTATGTATTCTCCATTATTGTTCAGGACTTCATCCCATCTTTCAATCAATTTGTCGATGCCTTTTCTATAAAAATCTGCTGGTCTGGTATGAAAATAGTTATCGAGCTAATTTCTGAGGTCATCGTCGTTGTTGATCATACCGCCATGTATTTGATTAGAGAGTGACCGAAAAAGGTGATAATCTGACGGAACGAGGTCGGGACTGTGTAGTGGATGCGGCAGAATTTCCCGATTGAACTCCTGAATGACCATTTTAACCTTGATTAATGGCGAAGAGAAGTATGTGTTGAAAATTTTGTTTTTTTCCGTTATTTAAGCCCAAAAATTAAGAAAAACTGAACTACAGGAAAATCCATCGAATAGTATGTAATTTTTTGTCACAAAATAGCATTTCAAATAAAACCGCAAAGACCAATATTTGCATCTGTGCCTGCAATACTATCTCGATAAATTTGTCTCATCATACAATTCACATATTCTGCAATGTTTTCACAAAAAAAAAAAAATCATATGTATTATTTGTTATAACGACATTAATTAAATATTTTCATTTATCGGTCAGATTGTAAATGATAAACGAAGTGCGCTAACAATATTTCAGGTGCGTGCTATTATCGAGAGGACTGCACGCGCGCGCAACTTTAAGGGAACATCGGTTGGAAACACATTCGAAGTATGATTGTATGATGAAAACGGATACATGGGAACATTGAGATATATTAATTTCAGTACTGGTACCGCGTTCAATAATAATACGACACGATGTAGACACACAATTTTTCGAAATGATATTGTTCGATTAAGCAAGGCTTGCACTTCCTGCGGAGAGTGGTAATTACAAGTATTGTGATGCCGTAATCACCTGCTCGTTTTAATTTAATTTACTACTGTTGGCGTTCGATTAATTTTATTGCAAGTGATAGGAATTTCGATACCGCGGGTATTCAACTCGGTTATGACCCAGTTTTTACCATTGCTGCTGTTTTGTGTCGTCGTGAGCCAATTTTGTAATATGGGGAAGTCTGTGGCGCCCATATCGCTAGTTTTATTTTCCATGCAAAGTGGTGCCTAAAGTATTTAATAATATAATTGCGCTACGTTGTATTCATCTATTGTTAGTGTATTTTCTTTATAAATCCGCTAGACGGCAGTACAGATTGACAAAAAATTATAATGAATATTAATATACAATCTTTCCGCATTGTGCAATAGATGTCACTGATTAAGATATCATATTCACGTAAGATTTTAAGATATTTTTTTATGTGTCCATATCATTTAATTTCTTTAAGTTTACTATAGCCTTCATGTTTATACTTTTAATAACACTCTGACGATAATCATATCAATTAAAGATAGCTCTAGGTGTACATATGTACAATATATAGCATGTATCATTTTACCAATATTTTGTTTACACTACATAGTTCATTGTTAATAATTATTCATATAATAAGGGATTTCCACATTGAAATATAGATTCTACGAAAACCCTGGCCGCTTCCATTTCAAATTCCGGATAATTTCAATACACTTCTTTCGACCATGACCAGAAGACCTCGAAACCTCCTTCGTTAAAAAGATTGTCTACGTAATTATGCACACAGTAACTCCCGTAGTTCTGATAATTTAGAAAAATTGTCAATAACTGTTCTGAAAATTGATCTGGTAAATATCTTGATTAGGTTCATTAGCCAGCCGGGTTCGCCATCTGGTTTCAAAATGGCGGCTGTTCAAAACCTATAAAAATGATATGGTTATTTTTTTCGATAAGTCCAATATTAACGGGCTTATTATCCTTTCAAATGCCATGAGCGCGTTAACACGCCAAACTTAAACGCACGTTACGCCAAGCCATAAGCGTGATAACACGCACTTTTAGACCTTACAGACACTGAAGTCCCTCACTGGGATTAAAGTAATATTTTTAAAATCATTTTGCCATTTGTTGACGACAGTTCTCACCTTTTCGTAGATACTTTTAAGTCAAGACCCTTTACCTATGTGGTGTCTTCCATTTCAAATAAGGTTGGCTGTTAAAAGGTTAACGTGCTATTGGACCGATAGAAAAAAAAAACACATTTTCACACGCGTACATAATCTACCTGATTTTTAAGGCTAGTGCTGGGAGGGATTTTTTATTTTTGTTATATAGGCCATAATGCTAATGTATCTTTGATTTAACTATTTATTCTCTTGCGAGTATTTCTGGTGCAGTAGGTGTATTTTATTTTCGCCAGTGATATTGTTTGAACACAATCCGTGTTGTATTAGTTAAACATTGCTTATTGCATTTGTATTCAGATTATGTCACGCTCATTGTGTTAAGCCCATCGGAATCGTCTTGGCAACAATAATCTACTAATGTTAATGTTGTTTTAATATGGAAACAAGGAAAGAACATCTTGCGTCACCATAAATATTTATACAAGTCTCACAATAAAATTAAACATGGCCTCACAACATTTAAATCGCGTCGGGAACATCCGATTCTGCCGCAACTCGTGTCACGTACCCGTGTCGAACATTTTAGCGAGATTTTATAATCTTCGGTCTATACCGAAGATCACGCCCCCATCATATCTTATAAAGAAAATACACAAAATTGAGCACTTGTAGCAAACCAAACGATCCGGCATAAGAAGATCTATAGAATAATGTATATAACAGAATTTGAAAAGTAATGCGTACATTTGTATCGAAAGATAAGATATATTACAGAATTTGAAAAGTAATGCGTACATTTGTGTTGAAAGATAAGGTATATTACAGAATTTGAAAAGCAATGCACGTACTTCTATTGAAAAACACATTTAAATATATACATAGATTTGACAGTTCATAGATGTTACCATAGATTAAGGAGTAGAATATAAGATATTGCTTAAGACGTATCTAATATTCCACAAACGCCTGTACGAACTGACTGAAAAAATCACCATGTAAGTGGGTACCTTCTAAGCAGTATAATTATATTTTTATACTTTTAAAATCAGCAATGTTATCTTTGTGATTAAGATTCTGTCAAAGAAACAATATATGTTTTAGTTAGTTATGACATCCTGAAGAAGAAAATGGTATTTTTCGAAACCGGTAGATGTATTTAAACTCATTTTAGTGGTTAATAACACCAAGATAAAATATAAAAATATAAATAATTATATTTTTAACAAAACAGGTATTACATTTTCACCTGAATCTAGGGTGAATTCATGTTCAATTTATTCTAGCGAGCACGCATCGTTATACGTACATATTCCATAAAATTTTCCGAAATAGCAGTATTTTTATTCTACGTTTAGGATAATTACTTAATTAATTATCCATTTTGACATCTATTTAATGTATCTGCGCTTGCAAATTGCAAAATTGCATTATTTGTAATTCGGAACTTGCCGAATATCAGGAATTGCAGTGGAAAATTGATTGTCACAAAGGTTCGCGGCGGTCTGCCGCATTGTGAATTGTTTAGCACAATCTCGTGCATTTTTTAATTCTGTACTTTTGGTCATATTTTGCTTTCGCCTTCGCGTCCAGTAACTATTATGAATCGATCTTTCTTTGATGTCGTGTCGTATCTGTGAGCCTGCGGACCCTACGTAGTACGAAGGCAGGAGTGGTGTTCCGTAATAGAGAGCGGAGAAAAAAGTTATGCTGGCATTTTAATGCAGCTGTTCCGTTTTCATTGATTTTGTAATTTATTAATTCAACCTACGAATAGTTACCAGAGAAGATGAAACAAATTATTGTAAATTTATATATTGCATGCATATCACGCTCATTATCGCACGCCCACGCTTATAAGCTTGTACAAGTTGATCAACAGAATTGGGAAAATTAATAGAAATATATCTACACCCCAATTGTCAACAACACTCGCAACGACGGGTCCCAGTTACAGAGATTCTTCGTGAATAATTAGTTTTATTTGTTTATAATCATGTATTTTCTTATCATGTGTAAGTGTTCACAATTTTTATTTAAAATGTTTGATTTTATGACCGGAGTAGTTTTTATGTGTTTATTTTGAAAATCGAGCGAACAGAATTCTCGCCTTCGACAATATATGTGGTGTTTGATTTCATAGCATTATTATTCATTATTATAATTGATCATTATTCTTTATTCCAATGTACATAGGTAGGTAGAAACGTGTGCTAATGTAAAATAAATAAAAGTATTTCTTGCGTACCTACGTGTCATTTTCAGCTGTATCAATATAATATGTAAAATGTGGGATAGACAACTTCCTTTTTGGGCCCATTTTAGGTAAGTAAATGTACACGGTCGGTGTTTTTTATGATTTATTATTTCACAACGATTTGTGAAATCAATCCACGATATTTCTTAGTCATTATTTGCGTGGAAAATGTTTACCCAAACGTCCAAATCAAGAGGTGACAGTACTAGCATTGCATCCATATTAATTGTTATTATATATAATGCATCAACGTATAGTGTAGGTACCTTTTCAATGATTAGTCATATCTTACCGAGATCGGGTCATGGACAGATTGTAAACAAGTCATCCTAGTAAAATGACATCACATAGGTTTTTAACCAGTTTTATCGAGAATGAAACTTGTTCGAATAACACAATGTAGGGTAAGACGGGACTAAATGCAACAGGGGTACGTTGCAACAATCGTTTTAAAACTGCCGCCGTACATGATTTCATTGAAATTAACCTATTTGCCGATAGATGATAATACCACACACTATTCGAGATTAATTCAGTACCACGCGTTTGTTTGACAGACGGAGTTCTGTAAAAAGTATTTTTGATGAATCAAAAGTGATTTTTTCTGATAAATAATAAGTTTCATAAGTATGATAAATCTAAGTAAATATTTTCTGTTAAATTTATGTATTATTACTCCAATTATATGTTAGAATGATTTG
The DNA here is from genome assembly GCA_031772225.1 of Eubasilissa splendida. Classification (NCBI taxonomy): domain Eukaryota; kingdom Metazoa; phylum Arthropoda; class Insecta; order Trichoptera; family Phryganeidae; genus Eubasilissa; species Eubasilissa splendida. Next base: position 12,272,910 of record CM062853.1, on the reverse strand, counting down.
TTTGTCTGAATATTCATTCAAATGTTCACACATCTTAAAAACACGTATTCTTGTAACAAATATAGAATTTTGAGATTGCAATTCGTTTTGATGTGCCGGGGTTAGTTGCAACAAGGTCACGGGGGTAAGTTGCACCGTGCCCCCAACACTTTGGCTTAATTAAACTTAGAGTAGAGATGTATTTTGGCAAATTTATTGATTTAATTTGCAAATAGGAAATAAATTAAAAGGAAATGGGAAAAACACAAAAACTAGTAACTTGAATGAAAATACGACGGACGATGAAGAATGTTTTTGTCTCATTTATGGAGGCAAATATGAAAAATCCGAAGATTGGATAAAACATGGCAGATTCGAAATATGGGTACACTTTGTCTGTGCAAGCAAAAATCCATATTACTAAATAGTTGTTGCAATTTTCTCCAAAGGTGTTGCTCATTAACCCCGACATCGGGGTAGAATTTAACAATTCCCTTCTTTTACGGAAATGAAAAAAAATCTTTTTTTTTTATATTTAATTATTTTAAGCTATTTCATATTGTTACACACATTGTAAGAATTTGTTTTATTTTGAAAATAAAAAGTACAAAAATCTAAATGTTGAAAGTGTTCCAAGTAACCCTGTCTTCCCCCAATGAGTAACGAATATTATGACTTTATTCTGTACCGAAAAGAATAGTTCAAATGCTCAATTATTCATAATAATAGAGTTTCTTCTAGGTTATCCAGCCGTGAGTTTTTGCTCATTTAACCATCATCGTGACTCAAATTTTAATTTTTGCACTATATTTATTAATTTCTGCACAAGTAGGTATATTCTCGCAACCGTAGTAATTCTTTATTTTAAATTTAAATAATTACCCATCTACAATACAGCAGCATTACAATGTTACAATTTTCAAATTTGTAGATAATAGAAATGGACTTGTTGGTTTTCTATTTTAAAAATATACCTTCGGAACAAAAACTCACATCCAATCATTTCATATAAATATTTTAAAAGAAAATGACTTCAATATAATGTTTCAGTTTTCTTTTCTCTACGCGCGACACGGAAGGACATTAAGTTACTATATATAAAATTATGTTAATAATGACAATGAAAAAAAACATATTTTCAAATTTGCACTGGATAGTTAATAGGTGGCAGGTATCAACCTACTGTGTATTGAATTAAATTATTATTGAGCGAAGATATTTACTTAGGTTGAATACGCAAAACTTAGTTGCTTCATTTGAAAAATAGAACGTACAGAGGGCAATGTTTTTTCACATTCAGCCATGTGAAAACGTGCCAGACGATTATACAATTATCCGAAGCATTTGGCGTATGCTTTTAAAACCCAGCCTTACCGAAGCGGGGGATTCCTAATACCCCAAATCAACATTTATCCGGATAAATCAGTAATTAAGGGAGCAATTCAACTATATTTGGTGTAATCTTATATAGATGGATATGGAATATATATTTTTATAATTGTGTGCGAGCGAGAAAACGATACTCACCCTATTTAAATCGAACAATACATATATATCAATATTTATGCGCATAATAATTATTACAATACACTTAACACATTTTTGTTTCAAAAAAGCCTTTATAAAAGGAAATGTTCTTGGGGTCTTTTCGTCCCCCAGTTCGGAGTGCTAGTAATTTAGTTATACTTTGTACAGGAAAGGTTAAAAGTGTGACCTACGTACAAACGGTGAGAATTATTTTAATGTTGATAAGCAACGGGTGTCGATTTAAACTTTTCCAATTTTCTTTAATTGAACAGTTAATTATGCTACTGAATGGACGTATTCTATTTCATTTACTATCATTTATTCCTAAGTATAGTTTTGGTGTTGTTGTTGAAGTTATTTCCCACTACGGTTAACAGTAACAAAAGACTATTAATGAAGAATCATCAAAGTATCCATTATCCTAACAAAAGCCATTCCGACGATATAATGTCATCTTTATAAATTAAAGTAATTTAACGGTACACCACCACTGGTTTGGTTATTAAGCACTTTGCCTAGACATATTTTTATTTAGAATTAAATTAACCCATAAAAGTCTTTAGCATAAGTTTACGGTGCTTTTGGGCATTACGCATGTCGTAAAGTTTGGGGTTTAGTCATGGTTTATAATGCATTTAACATATTTCGTAATTCGAAAATCCATCCAGGTCTTATAATAATAAATTTCCACCGCGAAAATACATCGGAAAAATGTATTTTTTTTTTTTCTATGCGATGAAAATATTCGTAAAAATCTTAATACGCATTATGTAGAATGTAGAGTCTGATATTTTCAATTAGAATATAAAAAATTTCCAATATGTTTTGTTAGTTTATAATTTTTCAATTAAACTATAAAAGAGTGTGCAGTTAATTGGATGTTAATATAATTATGAAACAATAAACACTATTTGATAACCTTAACAACTGTTGTACATAAGATATATTAATACATTTATTTTCCAGTTTAATAAATGAAACTAAATTCACATTAATAAGTTATATTTGTTATATTAGTACTTAAGAACTATTCGATTTGAAATCATATGTACGATGTAATAGTGTCATAATTTAACTAATTGACTGACTACCGGTCTAACTGTAAGAAGTAACAAACGAGATGATAGGTGAGATGTAGCAATCAGTTTATCAATTTTCATACATTAACAATAATTTAATAAAACAGTGATTGGAAACCCTCTGTACATTAACTAGACTTAGTTCATTATTTATTCTATGAAATTATGTTATTACTGTTTCTTAAAATAATTTTAAGTCCAGAAAAATAATTTTGATGCTTTGGCATCATTATAGAAAGAAACTACGAGTGGGTTAATACAATAAATAAGTTTTTTTTTTTTAAAACTTGTGTATATATTTGTTTGATATCTCGTGGTCTTACCTCCGCTCGGATAGCTCATCATCGATTTTCATTTGATGCCACAATGTGAATATGACCTTAGATTAGCTGATATTAGTTTCGTTCTGATTATATATCGATGTAACCAGGGAGACGCCAGATAGCAATGAAGTGCGATGCAAAACACATGCGGAAAATCGCTACCGAGAACCCGCTGCGCTGGGAATTCGGTGGAAATATCCAGAAAATCTGGTGCACAGAAATTCCTTTCTCGGAAACTCTGAAAACTTCGTTCGTTAGAGTCGTAGTTCGCATGCATAAGATATACTCCCGACCGAGGAATTCGTCTTGGGGATTATCTCTAATGAAATGAAAATTTCATTTTGTCAAATAATTCTCAAATTTGTTTATTTTGAATTTTCCGTGTTACGAGATGTGGAAAATGTTATGGAATTATGTGTGTAATATAAAATTCTCATTTATTTTGTCAAATAAGATTTGTTCCTCCTACAGGATGTAGAATTTCTCAGTACGCGTTCAATTATTATATTTAATATTCATATGAAGACTCAATGTACAAGTAATAAAGCGTTGTATCATTAGATTAATAACGTGATATGAAGACTCTTAAGTTACGAGTAATAAAGCGTTGTATCACTAGATTAATAACGCGATATGAAGTCTCAAGGTACGAGTAACAAAGCGTTGTATCACTAGATTGATAACGCGATATGAAGACTCAAGTCACGAGTAATAAAGCATTGTGTCACTAGATTAATAACGCAATATGAAGACTCTCAAGTTACCAGTAACAAAGCGTTGTATCACTAGATTAATAACGCGATATGAAGACTCTCAAATTATGAGTAATAAAGCGTTGTATCACAAGATTAATAACGCGAAACGAAACACTTTACATAGTATTATGGAGTGCGTGTATCTGTTTCAAAAACCTTTTTAATACCACTTTTGGTAATGAAGGTTTTCTATACGAGTAATGTTTAACATCTGGCACCTGGCAACACCTGGCCTACAGTTACAGTAATGTCTATTCTGTCTACAAGCAAGAACAAGAAAAAATAAAGTTTTATGTCTCCTCCTGTTTTATCCTCTACAATTTTTCAACCATTTGATTAATCATTTGATTTTTCTTCAGAGACAAAATATGTTGACATACTTATCTAATTTAATTCGATTATGGAACATTATAAAAATATATTCGCATTGAATAGACATTGATTGAATATCAGTTTCTTAATTGTAATCCGGCAATTATAAAATAATATCTGTTAATGTATGTATAAGTGCACTCTTTTTGTATTTATGATTAGTTTTAAATACGTCTTCTGATGAAGCTTGAGATAAACGAAACCAGTTGAAGTATAATAAATTTTATATTTTATTTTAATGTATAAAATAATTCACCATTTAAAATTATTTTGTTATGTCTTAGAAAAGATGCATTATAAAGTTGGCTTAAAATAACCAATTAATTGATAATTTTAGAGGGGATTATCATATATCAGCCAAAAAGACAATCTTCCAACGATAGAACGGTTCAAACTTAAATAGTTTGTTAACAACATATTATTGACGTTATCGACTTTGATTTGACTTGCAAGAATCATTTTGTCCAAAATTATATGAAATTAATAAAAATAATTCAATTTATTTGTTACATTAATAAATATTATTCATTTTTTGTTAATTATTTACAAAATTCACTCTAAATAATATAATATATAACAAAATGGATTAATTACCACCGCGAAAACAATGAGCTTTCAGATCTGATTATATTAATTGAGCTTTGTTATCGTTGTATTTTCGTCAATAAAAGCTTTCAGCCGGTAGTCTCGAAACTTCATCCTTCGACATTCGCGAGAGAATAAACCGTTTAAACCGTGTACAGACGATAAATGTTGCTTCGTAAATATTCTTAATGAGGGAAATGAAATTAAAACGGCCCAAGTTAATCCCGTTGCCGTTTTATGGCTTTTCTTTGTCACGATCGGAATTCCGGCACCGCGAAAACCCATGAGGTCTGGCAAATAGTATTAAATGGACCGAGAGAGGGATTTTCCTCTGTGAACGCGCGCCGTGACCCGACAGAAGTACACGTATGCATTATACGGGAATTATCGGGAATCGTAAAATATTCTTACATAAAGTTGGCGACGCGCCAGAGCGTCGGCTCCATTACGCGGCGCGCGACTTCGCCATATAGCCAATTGCAAACACTACGTATTCGGTGGCGTAACCGAGTCGGGGCATCGCCGAGGGGCCCGGCTTAGGCGAAGTGCGAAACATTTAACTTTTGAAGAAATTAGTAAACGTTTTTTTCTGCTAAAAATGCGAAAATTGTGTCAATGCCAAGCGATTAAAACTTTTGACCACACATTTCGCAGACAATTTTTTGGAGTCAGCATAGATGGCGTTTATGTCCGTTTGATTGAAAGGTTGATGAGTCATCTAGTAGTTGATGGTTTTCAATATATGATGGATTTGTTCGGTTATAAGTGGTTTTGACCATTCCAATAAGTGGCGAATTTATAGAGTTGCGCAAGTATGTTTGAGGTAGTGGAGCATGTCAAAAATGAACTTATGTAGCATGTTAAAAAAAATCCATATTACCATGCTTTTTGAATTTTTTCAAAATGTGCAATACTTTCGGAGATATTGGCGTTTAGAGTTGGGGTTGTTGAAAAACGCTCGGTTTACCGTGTGACGTCACATCTCTCAATACTCGCCCGCTAGTGTCGAATGCCAACTTCGGGCTCAGAAGATGTGATGTCACACGATAAAACGGTATAAACCGATCGTTTTTAAAACACGCAACTTTGAACATCTGTAACTCGGCCAAAATTCTTTCAGTTTTATAAATGAGATTTTACGAAGAATTTAAATAAAATACTCCACTACCTCATTGCGAGGGTCTGCGATTTTCAGAGATCCTCGAAAGAAAAGTAGTTAAACCAGGATCAACAGAGAAAGCGAAAAGAAAAAAGTTTTTTTTAGTTAAAACTTAGAAACACTTTTATTACTGATAGTTTAACCTAAAACATCATCTTTATAATATCTGTTTTGTTGTTTGTACTTCGCATTATGTTGTGATATTATCATTTTTGTTTTGATCAAAAGGGCTCCGAAAATGTCCAGTTCCTGCACCGTAAATCTGCCCCTGATGCCAATAAATAAAATTGAATCTCAATAATTATTAGTTAGTAAATTAATAAAAGCTACTATTTAAGATTTTATGTCAACGTAAAGTGGCCGATTTTTTCTTTACCACGCGCTCGAGTTTGATTTCTTACGCGACTAAAGGCATTCCTGATTCTAAAAAGATACTTGTTGGAAATCGCACTCTGAATGACAGGTTTACCAACATTGTAATCAAGGCTACATCTCCAAGCGGTGCATTCGCACGATTCTCGATTACTTCAGAGTTTTTATTTACTTTCACACAATAAATGTGCGATTATATCACAGCGCATTTGATTCACTCGATAGCTGTACCAGACGATTTCATATATATTGTTCATCTCGTTTAATTTGCGTAACGCGCGAGCCACTGGCGCACAGACATTTGAATGTCATCTTGTCCTCCCGGAAAAGTGTTAATTGGATGTCGTAAAATATCCCATAAAATGGTTTTGTAATTAGATTGAACATTTCATAAACTTTTTTATCGGCGCGAGAATAAAACAACATTTGTTTTCTTATCACGCGCAGAATGTTAATATAGGGTTAAGTCGGAATGGCTGTAATAAAATGACTATCGATATTTGAAAGTGCGTCACAGCTCACAGCAATCGCCCCCGAGTGCCGAGTGGGGGCGAACAGGGTGGGGTAAGAAAGGTCTGCGAATAATTAAATCTTATTATTAATACCAAAACAATATCAAAATCATTTTGATTCTATCACTCCTCGTAATAATTATATTCACAGAAATTTACTGATACATATAAACGTCGATATACAGAGACTTCTATAAAGCACATATACCGTTGAATAGTTTAGATTTATGTTACCGACATTGTTCAGAATATTAGTAATATATGAAATTCTATTTTTTTAAATGTTAATACGAGTATTTCGGTATTAATTATTAGAAAGATATACAGAAAAACTCTTATCTATTGAAATAATATTCGGTTACCGCCGGAATAAAAATCCGTTACTGTTTCTTGCCGATAAATAATAATAGCTGTACCTTTTAAATGGAAACAATAGATGTGTAATTTAATAAGACTGCATTTACGAGTATAATTCTAAAATATGTCATAAATTTGAATGGTTAACGTGGCGTAGTGCTAAAGTATTTTACCCGCAAGAGAAAAATTTGGATTCATATCTCGGTGATACGTTTTCGATAGATCTATTTCTTGTATTTATATCTCCCTAAATGATTAATTTAATTTGTTTTAAATATCATAGATATATCAAATATCTAAAAATTACAACTTCACAATAAAAATGCGTTTTCATTAAAATATACTGAATATTTTGCCTGACATTACATTGAATACCGAAATTGATTTGAGTAATGTACTCGTATGAGTTTTGAAAATATAAAAAATAATCTTGGCCAGCCCTTGAAAAATCCACTCACATGCGCTCGTATTTTGCGAGGGGAAAAATGTGACGTATAAATGAGTAAATGTTATGTATATGAGTAAACCGTCAGAAAGCTTTTTTTTTTTAATTCGCGCTTTTATTTTAACAACTTTTAACGCTTTTGAACAAATTATTTATCTTTTGTCAATCAATTTGATTAGCCTTTTCTGTTTACATACGAGTCGTGAAAGCCAAGAGCCTAAGAAAGGAATAATATTTATACTTCTTAAATTGCACAACTGCTACTATGTAGTCATTTTTTTTATTATACTTATATTTAATGTTAACAGTTGTCGCTTTCGTTAGTTTTTTTTATTTACCCTAACGTATTATATAATACATTCTACATTAAGAATGTATTTTATTCGCCTACCCCCTCCCTTATATTTTTGTTAGCGAATTATATCAGCGAATTGCGTATTATTTTTGCCTGCAATTTTCGACGGATGTTACATTATCAACATTACATTAATCAGCTTTGATTTCGAGTATATTAAATAATTATTTTTTCCGAGTGGAAATCACTTCTCATAACAATGTAAATATTAAGTAAAAAAATAATAATATTGTATACCAGCCTAAACGGTGACGAATAAACCAACATAAAAAAATTTCATGTATTTTGTTGAAGTCACAATGGAGGGTGCGGGCAAAACGTCTGTTCTTTAACAAATTTCCAAAAACAAAAGCCGTATTAAAATTCAATTTATTTAAGAAAGTTTATTTCATGCTTTGTCTAGGATTTTTAGGTTAGACCAATCTTTTATTCTTCGCCGGTAAAATATTACAATATTAAATATACAGCATAAAATTTGGTGAAGTATTGATTCGTTGGGTTTTGCTGACTTCATATTTAAATGCGATTTAGGTAGATTTCTATACGATGTGTTTAATGTGATTTAAAGACTTCCATATTTTTAAGGAGAACACATTCTTATTGTGAAGTTGCAATTTTATAGAACATAGGACTGTGATATTTTTAATACAAATTAAATTAAATTAAATCTTTAAAATAATGAAACTATAAATGTATCAATTTGAAAGTACAACATATTGGTTCGAAAATTTGGCGTCAACTTACTGTATTGGTGTTGCATAATAGATTAATACATTTCCCCGGATAGGAAGAGATTCAGGTTCGAATCCCGATAGCAACAATAATATTTTTTCGATAAATTGATTTTATATGTATATCTTTCTAATTGATATATTTAATTTGTATTATAAATGACTTTGAAATTATATATTTTATAAATGAATATCTATCTAGAAAATATACTGTGGTCTATTATCACGAATTGTGTAATGTTTGTATAATTATTGCGTTGTCGTTGTCACGTGTGGTATGAGTCACCGAACGCCTATCTGAGTTCTACCGATAATGCCGCGAGTTGAACATGTCCCAATAGCTAAAATAGCTGATGTTGGACATTGACTCATGCGACTGCGACTGTCGTCCCATCAGTCGAGTTCCAGATTATGCAGTATTTTCGGGATACCGCGTACCCGTGAAACCATTATCTGTATCCAGAAAATCCGAATCCCACCCCCCAGCATCCCCAACATCATATATGGAAGATTTGGGTCGGAATAGGTACATACATTATATTGATATACTATTCAGTTCACGGCTTTATCTCCCGGTTTTTTTGTATTTTTTTGTATGTACATTATTGCAAAAGGATATTGTATCATATATCAAGATATCCTGGTATAGATGAAGCGCTATCGAACCCCTAGACACTTCTGTGTACCTTGGATATTCCACAGAAATGACATAGGGTATTCGTTATATAGGTATATATCGTCACCTTACTATTAAGACCTCGTGAGTCCGTTGAGAAAAATGTTGAGGGGAAAATAGTACTTAATCAAAATTTATTTTGGAAAATAAAAATAAAAATACAAAATAAAATTTTGATTTAGGTTTTATTCTTCCCCTCGACATTTATCTCAGACAGATTTGCGAGATCTTGGTAGTGAGGTGACGATCTTTCTTCTATATTTTTGTATAAAATTCGAAATTGTGTGTGCTACTTAATTTTTTATTAGAAACATGTTATTTAATATATATATCGCACACGACAAAAAAATAAAAACATTTTTCTCCATTATTTGTTACTAAAGTTATGAAACTAAATAACATTTTAGGTTATAAATGTATCCTAAAATAACACTATTCTAGAACTGGGGCTAAGTTAGTTGCGTATATGACAGAGTATCCGAATACAATAATAACTAAAAAAAAAAGTTTTTTTAGTTGTCTTAGTTTTGATCTAGGTGTGCGATATATATATTATTTTATTTTTCTTTGAAAGTAAATACTTTAGTAATTATACTTTACATAACTATATTATTTCACTTTCTTGGTTCTACAAATGGTCAGTATGGTGCAAGTGTGTATTACCTCTCCAGCAGTCTTTTAATAATAATTATTTAATAAATAATTGTCGATTGTCAAATTCAAATTTGAAATTGTTTATTATTTTATCCTGTAGTGTATTATGTTAATAAGAATTGAATAAATAAATTGATCAAACAAAATTGTATACACACATTATAAATACACTTATAAAAAAATTCTGTTCAATTTCAGTACATATGTACATTTCATTCCTTTCGATATTTCGTTTCAATATCGTTGAAGTGCTTATATATAATATTTAAATTAAAGTTTAGACATTTTTTTTTTACTTTGAACTTAACCGATGACAAGCTCCAGCTATGCCACGTATATCTTTGAAGTCATTATTATCATTTATAATAAGTACACCTACGCGAATCAGCACTTTGCATTCACCTATGGGAATTACATCCCATAGATCCCATCCGATGTTAATGTACTTTTGTACTTGTTCATTCCATTTGGGTAGATAATAATAAATAATAAAAAAACTTCAATGTTTTCTTGTCCTAACTTTCTAGAAATAGCTTACAAGAAAATTTAAGTTTCAGTCAATCTGAGAAGGGGTCAACAATCTTCCTTTTTAAATTTATTATTTATACGAATATTTCCTTTCAACAATATTTTCTTTACTTTTCATATCTTTCACTTAAATATCGCGGTCTTATATCCAAATAACGCAAATATATATATATATATATATATTCTTAATATTAGGATTGAATTGAATGATAACATCGAACCGTACACGCGCAGACGACTCACGCCGAACCCAAGCTGCCACTGAAACGTAACGAAGAAAACGCTGCGCGGTGGCTATATTTAAAACTGTTTCAGGAATTCATTGTGATTTTGTCCATTTAATATTCTTATTTAAAAAAATCGAATTAAGAACGAAAATTATTAGAGTTTATAAAATTCTGACGGTCTGAGGGAGATATCACTTATACAGACATAAATTAAAATCCCTTCAGTTTTGTATTTGCATTTTGATCTAGTCTATGTCGAGGCTAACAATGACATTACTGTTTTAACAGGTTTGCCTGTTGACCGCACAATCCAGCGTGATCGTGCTACGGGTGCAGACAATATATAATACAATACGTAGACGAATCCTCCGTTAGCACGGTGCAAACATTGCAGTTGCGTTTACATATAAATGTAAATTGTTGCGTGCTCAATATTCGGTGTACCGTGTGCTAATCTCACCCCTAGGGAATTAATCCCGTACACCACATATCCAATGAACCCACAATTGTAATTATAAGCGTCAAATATTTGCAGCAATATCATGATAACTATTGATTTCGGTTAGACTTGCTCGTGTATATTATTGACCACATTTGCCAATGTATGTTCAGTAAAAAAAAAGCATAGTCACGTTCTATAAGCATTCTACTATTTTATTCTGTATAAGCCTCTCGGGAAAAATCACCTACGCCAAACAGCTTCACCTCGTCGAGCCCGTTTTTACCCATTTTCTGCCGTAAAGTATTCATATTTTATAAGTTCCGAGAACTTTTACAAACATCTTGCCAAACAAGATTGTCTATACTCGAAGGACCCCCAAATCCTTAAACGAAGTTATAAATAAGTGAGGAAAAATAGCGGCGTGATTATCTTATACATAATACTCCAATATCCTTCAGAGTATCACGCACAGAGAGACATTTGAAAGGAAACTGATAAATTTCATTGGAGTGAAGTGTCAATTTGCTTTGAGATATACGAACCTTTTTGTTCTGAAAGTATATTTGTAAATTTCTATTGTCAGAAATTTGTAACTTTGAATTGGAAAATAGTAATAGTTCTGATACGAATGTTGTGTAGGTGTAATTATTTATCTACACGATATTAGACTTTTTTAAAAAGAATTTAAACATCGAACTATTTTTCTTATTATTAATAAATTATGGCTGACGTTAGATGCAAGGTGATGCGTTTTTAAACAAAAAATAATTGTTGCTAATATCAACGAAAAGTTCTATACATCGTCATAAACGATCGATTTTAAAAAATTACGAAACCTTCCCATGTATTGTACTTTTCGCTCCCATCCTAGAACAGGTTTTAATCACTACTTTAAAAAAGCAATTGTTAATCAAAGAATATAATTACGATATATAATTATTACGAACATAATTACGATCCAGGGAATAGTCTTCTCACTATCATACGATTAGTTTTGCGTAATCATTTTCGCTAATGTCTCTTACGTACAAACCTACCTAAATTGTTGTTGTTCCAGAACATCAGAGGCGGATTGGATCAGGATACAATTGAATTTTGGTTAGTCAGGTGCATTTTTTCCAATGGCCGATGTGTATCGATTTAAAATAACTTTAATGAGTCTTGTTAGACAGAGACGATACGATTATAATTTTAATTATATTCTTTGATCGTTGTTAGTACGTCCAAGTTTTCTGTGATAATTCTGTTGGCGCGCTCTAATTATGGTGGTGGTTAATTATTTTAATTTTAATTCTAAATTTTAGCGTTTAGAAAATTTATATTGTATTGATCCAGATCCAGAGATAATAATTGTATATATTAGGAAGAGTAATTATTAGGAAAACATTCTTATTGTGAAGTAGTAATTATTAAGAACGTGGTTCTGTCATATTTTAAATACTAATTAAATGTATTAATTAGAAAGGTGTTCATATAAAATCAATTTTATCGAAAAATATTATTGTTGCGCCACCGGAATTCGAATCTGGATCTCTTTCCAAACCGGAAAAGGTGCATTATCCAACTATGCTACAGCGACATTTACCTGTACCTACCTAAATTTAAAAAAAGATTTTAATATGAATACTATTAATATTTTTACCATTTGAAAGTAAGATGCTATTTTCCTGATTTTGTTCGTGTTTCTTGTCGATTTCAAAAATATTTAGTTTTTTTCTGATGAAACAATTGTTTTCGGTCTTGGTATTTATTTAATTACTTATTCGTTGATTTGTTCAAGGGCCGGTTGTGTGATCAGTACTAACTTTTTACTATAGTAAAATGTAGTAATGTAAATTTTTCTACGAAAACAGGTAGTTGGATCGTTAGTAAAAAAATATTTACTTCTCGAAAGTACATCCCGTTGTAAATTTATTTTACTCTCCAATATCCGACAGTAAAAACGAAAATCGATAGTTAAATATGGTGGACTTTTCACAGCTGTTCCAAAAGTCATCTGACACATTGACATTTTGAATGTTGCAGTACACGACAATTAAACATTCAATATCCCGCTATTTTAGTGATGACAGTTTGTCCGATGATGATCTCATTGTTTAATGTATTAATGTATGCGTTAGCACATAATACGAAAAAAAATTACCACCAAAGAGACAGATTTCAGAAATATACATAGATAATGCATTAAATAAAGCATATTTCATGATTATTTGTCGCGCCTATAGACATCTTCATTTATGCTTTGACATTAGTAAATTTGATGTATCAACAACCCGCAAAGGATTTTTACCACGGGCGTCAGTAAAAAGTTACTACTGATAACACAATCGGCCCTAACTTTATAGATGGCTAATGAATGACCTTAAATATATATTTGGATTCAAATCCCTTTTTGTTAAAGGGAGACATTCTAGCCATTCGACAATCCAAAAGCCTGACAGCGTTTACACAAAATTTCATAATTCAATGTTTTGTTTTGAAATCCGAGAATTTTACTATTAACTCACAAATGCCAGTGAAATCCTTAATAGAGCTATTTTAATCTCCAGTATTTTCTCAAATACAAATCCTTTTGATATTATAAATCTTATATTTTATCATTTCGCTTCATGTTCATTTGGAATATATATACTAAATAATTAATGGCGTTATTTATATTCAAAATTCAAGTGGATTATACTACTTCAAGTTGCCCGTCAATTGAGGGTGTAGATATCTAACCATTATCTGACACTACTTTGTAAAATTTCTCACTTAAATACACGTGACTTACAAAACTTTGAATTTCCATTAAATATCTTGCTACCCGTAATCCGAATTGCGGGTGTAATTTCTGTCTCCTTAAATTAGCAGATACTAAACAATAAATATATTTTATTGCTTAGTATGTTTTCCTTGAGATGCGTGTTTCCCTAGTTTGTTATTTTATTTCATTAAAAATATAATAATTATAAGGTATATATTTTTTAACGAACGCACATTTTAAGGTGCATTTTTAGAATATGATATTTAAAACAAATATTTTTTCTATAGGTAGATAGATTTTGTTTTAAATATAATAGAACTATGTTCTAAAATTGTATCTTAACAATAAAATATGTTTTCATTCAAAATAAATACATAATTACATGTTGTATTAAAGATTTTTCAGATTAAATAAAATTGAATTAATCATAATCGTGGCTTCACCTAGCTTATATTACTCATAGATATTTGGTATTCATTGCAAACATAAAGTTGATAACTTTTAAAAATGGAATAATAAAGGTATTATTTATAAAATACTACATATGTAAGTTTCAAATATGTAAGGGGTAGCGTAGCGTAATGGTAACGCATTTCCTCGGTAAAGAAATGTTTTGGGTTCTTATCCCGGTGGTTATCAAATATTTTTCGATAGGTAGATTTTTCTGTATATTTTTTTAATTGATTCGTCTAATTTGTTTATTACTATTAATTAATAATTATTCCAATTTCATTCTTGATCTAGGTCGCTGAATTTCGCTTACCACACGAAACACGATCTTGTTCAAACCATTTCAAGCTGTCCGAAGAATTGCGAATAATTAATATGTAAAATGTATTTGAGTATCATTATGACTGATTTGTTGTTCACAAGCAAATTTGTGGTATTTAATTGATATTTGTGGTAAACGTGTACTCGTACGCGTAACATATTTTTTCTTAGGTTTTTATGTTTAAATTACATAGCCAATTTTGAAAATTTTTATATACTTTTTTTATTAATTGAATATTTATTATAGATTTAGTATTCTGTGAAAATCTGTTTTTCAATGTGTAATGTAAATTATGTTCCTTATTCAAATTAGATGAAAATTATTTTATTTAAAATTAATGGGTTAAGAAAATTATTATAAAATAATTTTATTAACCCATTGATCGCATTTATAAATATGCATCACATTTTTCATATGCGGCACTCTTTGGTAGCATTATAATTTACGACTTTACACTACGATAATGCAACAAATTTATGATTTGTTTTTAAGTAATCTATAGCAAAGGTTCTCAAGTATTCTCACGAACATACCCAAATACAGAAATCAGAACCATAATTACAAAATAACGTAAACAAAATTATCCATGAGAGAACACAACAGTGCTCTACACCATCGCCATTTGTGGTCATACGTAACTAAAGTGAAGTAATGATCTGCGCAGGCTCTGATTTCTGAGACTAATGCACACTATTTACAAGTTTTTAAATACTGACATTAAATGTAACTCTATAGTTTGAAACGCATTACATTCTACACGCATAAACTAAGTTTGAGAATTTGAATAACTGAGCGATACTGGATGATACGAGGACTTTTATTATTTCGTGTTTGTTTATAAAATGGCTAATAATTCTTGACAAATATCGACAGATATCAGTAGGATAAAAATTTCAAATAATTTTGGTACGATTTTCACCGTTCCTCAGCGCGTATGTACGCACTAGCGGCGGGCGAAACACGGCGACTCATATTTGAGTCACCCGCGCTGTGGGCACGTGAGGCGCGACTCATACGAGTCACCCGCGAGAAATGGGTTAAATGAAACAATTCATGTAATTAGAATGAAAAACTCAATTAAATCGCGGTGTGATATGTGAATTTAACAAACTGTTTTCAAATTTATTTTAATTTAGCTTGACTTTGAAATTTGGCGCATGTTCCGACTGAAAGATGTATTTTAATTATTTTGTTTTAGATTAACACTGCCCATCCGTGCCGTCTAGTACTTGCATTGTTCCGTGCAGCGGGTATCCTCGTAATATACGCTAGATTGTACACAATGCATACATTGTATGTATAGCTGGCTCTGTCTTTATAAAACACTGCACTGCACGCTACATGCAGGTGCAATAGATTTATTTTCAACGTCCTGATACGAAACATTTCAATGATAAGACTTTAAATATAATAAATTGTTAGCAATATCTTATTATCGTTGGTTTTTATTTACGGTAGTACAATATACCATTTTGATATACAAAAAATTAATATGTATACCAGATCATGAGACAAATATCGGATCCCGCGTCCTATCATTCATGGCAACATGAGGACCTGGAAGACAGAACACGCTGGCTGAATGTTCGGGAAGTCCATAGTTCAACTATTTCCAGCTACTAACATGATCGCTAACGTTTGTTAAGCGGACAAGCACTAGAAGAAGATACAATACAACCTTCAAATATTAATACATTTTATATTATACATAAACGGATCAGATAATTCTCTTCTAGATAGGTAGCGTGCCATAAAGAAATTGAATTCTATTAAGTTTAATTTTAAGTTCATTATAACATTTTTGTATTATATTTGTAAAATAAAAAAGTAAAATGATATAGTGTAATATTTCCGCTGTTCTCCAGTGACATTTTAACATTAACAGGAGATTGAGATTATTTGGGAATCAACTCTGTTCGTTTTGGATCCTATTAATATCAGCAATCTTGGATTGACTGCGTATATAAGAGTATTTCATGACCTTCACACTATTTATCCTGTCCTATGTATAGTTTACAAGTGCGAAGAATAACATTATACGATTTTCGTGACCATTATATCATTGGATATTTTTGTCGATTATATATATTTTTTAAATGATACCGATATTTTTTTTGTTATTCATCTAGTTATGAACCCTCTACACCGGGCCCTTAATACCCTTATTAACCGTATTAACTATATTTTTGATTTATTTATTGCAAATCATATGTATTTATTTGTGTTCTCCGTACTAAAGAAACGTTGTGTTGAGAATTCAATTAACATTTATCCCTTGATTAGATGGAATTTTCAATTTAGCTGGTTCTGAATTTTCTATCCTAAGGCATAATTGACTTTTTTTTTCATAACAATTTACATTTTAAATTATTGTACTGTGTGTACTGTGTATTCAGTTTTTTAGTATTTTTTTAAACTTAGATATAATAACGACGAAAGCAACAATGCGCATAGAATACTAATATTAATGTTTTGTTATATATTTTATCTAAATCTATTTACTCAAACCTATTATCCTGAAAAGTAGATAGTGCATGATAATATTATAAATACTAATTAAATTAATTAAAAAGATATACATATAAAATCAATTTTATCTAAAAATATTGTTGTTTGCGCTATCGGGATTCGAACCTGGATCTCTTTACAACCCCGGGAAGGTGCATTATCCAACTATGCTGTAGCGACATTACTTTTGACGACAAATTTTCAAACCCATATGTTACACTTTTCTAATTAATATATTTAATTAGTATTTAAAATATCACAGTCCTGTGTTCTGAATAATTACATCTTCACAATAAGAATGTGTTCTCTTTTATAATGATAATATTATAGAAAAGAAATACATTATTATTAACAAACATTTTCTAGATGATATGCTGTGAAGCTGTGAGACTAAATAATTTACAGATTAAAGAAATCACACTTGAATGCAAAAGTGTGATCAACTATTACGATAAGCGTTTCTGCGAACGGCGCGGTGCGGTGGGCAACTGTGTGGAACGCGGATAAGAGGCAGTCAGCTATATCTGGAGATTCGTTATTTAGTATATGTATGTATGTTGAAATTCTTGACTAGTTGCAATTGTTACAAAACTTTGTCACATAGTCCAAAAAGTATATTAATTCTCGTAGGTTATTAATTTGTTCTGAAATGGAGGGTTGGCGTTGAATGTTCCGAAGTTTATAGCCGGTAATAACACCGCGATAACTTATTCATCGCATTGGGAAAGGCGACAGGTGTCGATCGTTTTATTCAATTCAGTTAACTTGGCCGAATATGCCCAATCCAATTAAGGTAAGTAATGCAAGATATACTAACTATAATTTTTAACACGACAATCAAAAGTGGCAAAGTGAAGTATTATAAAATGTGTAAATTGCGACGTGATCGGCGATGATGTGAATTACGCCGCGCGAAAAAAATTTTATCATCGACGTCGTACGTCGTATAATTCATACAGATTTGACCTTACTTCGCCTTTAAGGTTGATGCTGTTTCTCATTATCTGTCCAAGATTAAACAGCCTCTCCAATTCAACCGTCTTCATTTATCTCCGTCAGCTGTCTCTCGTCTCCAGTACCGCCAGTTCATAACGTCATCTAGATCAAGGATTTCCTCGTTTTCCTCTTTCGGCCCGTGTTCTCCATGTATTCACTTTTTGGCTCCATCTGCTATCCTCACGCCGCATAACGTGTTCTGACCATTATCACTTTATTTTGGTCACCCTTATAGCCCGTGTCCACGATAATTAATGAGATTCTGTAAAGATACGTGTATACTGGGTGCGTCATCCTAATCCTCGAACGTGAAGACTCATAGATTGCTTCGCGCTTCAGCGCTCACTGTTCACTCTGTACTATTCTTTAGGCACACTCAAGTTGAATTTCCAAGAGACATCTTATCTGTGGACACAGGCTATTCGAAAAGTTTCAGTCACTTGGTTCTTTCCATATCTCCACTCATTTCATTTATGATCTCTGTGCATTGACCGTTCCTTTGCCCTTTAGGCAACTAGTAATTTATGAATGATCTGTCTAGCTGGTGTACAGGTTTCATATCTATAGGTCATTGTTGGTAGAGTTGACATTATTCAAAGACCTTTGTTTTCACTTTGCATTGATGACGAGAATACATGTTTCAGTTTTTCAAATGCAGCCCATATCATATTGATGCCTCTTTTTACCTCATTCATGTCTTCGAAATAAATGGTTTGGCTCAGGTAGATGTAACATTTTTCCTGTTATGGGGGACTACGTCATGTGCCGGTTTGCCATAATTTTTTATTTTTTACAAGTTTACATTTATATCAATTTGTTTAAAAACTTTGTGAATACCAATCAATAGACATCAAATATATGAATAGATACACACTGGGTACGAGTGAGTTAGAAATGTATTATTTAAATATAAAAAATCACCGTGTACCCGATGGTCAATATTTTTAATAATATTTTTTTAATTTTTATTATTCAATTCGTACACAGTTTTATATATGATATATGTACAGCTTTCCATAATTATTGAGTAGATTTTTTAAAATTTACTTCTAGTTACATACATAGTGAATTCGAAAAGCAAATGCGGATCGATAGAATCCAAATGAAGGAATTGCGCAATTACAAATCTCCGAGTCGCGCATCCAGGGGAATGGAATACGACAATTCCGGTGGTAAATCCGAATCACCACAAGGTATAGGACGGAAGTAGGGAAACCTTGGTACAGGATAAGGTCGGTGAGGGGATAAGGGTTCTAGTCGAAGGACCACTGAATTTCGGGGAACTGGGATTCGGAAAGACTGCTCGCCTTACCTTGTATATGACACTTCTGTAATTTCTGCAGTCGCCGCCGAGATCACACAATGGCACGCGGATGAACCGATCTCCGATCCCAATTGAATACGGCGATGTCACAAGTTCACCCACGGCACTCAAACAATACGTGATCAAAACACAATATCACAAAATACAGTATTGGTGCACTGGAGCTGAGAGGTCCACACCGCGAATGCTACGCGATGTCGAGATCGAACAAATATCGGTCAAGTGGACGTCTGTCGGCGTCAAGATCACATTTCACACTGAAAAGACGAATATTAGGAAATATATGGATGGGAATTTGGACGTGGAAATGTGTCAATAACAGTGGTCATGGCTGAATCGATAGATGCGCCAAAAGTGTGTTTTACGAATTCAGAACACATAGTATTAGTATATTACTTCCGTATACTTCGGACATTAATATATTAGATTGTAGTTTTTTTTCTGAATGTTTGTTAATCTTCCCTGTTGTTATCTGTATTTAAAATTACTAATTTTATGTTGTAACATTAAATTATTTTAATTATCATTATTTGTCTGAATCATTTACGAAGTAAGCCCTTAGATTATTTATTATTTCGCCTTACGATTTCCTATCTTAAACTCAATTATTGTGAAAATGTATGTTAAGGTCTTTATGGAAAATAGAATTACACTTTGTATCATGTCCTCTGAGATTTTCGATGGATTACCCACTTTAAACTAGAGAAAACAACTTTTAAGTATCTCGTTACAAAAGGTTTATCTTTCTATTTTATGTAAGATTTCCATCTACAAGCTTCCTCGAGGAAGGAACTTAATAGGGTTTTACGCTTAAGTGCAATTTATTAGGAATGCATTCACGAGTTACGGCTTTAACATTTTTAGTAACAAGTACCGTTCGTTCAATGTTGTCCTTTTAAACACAGGTTAATAGTTTGTTGTGTTCGTTTCTTTTTCATCTGTCTAGTTTTTGTCATTTTAAAAACTGCTGGTAAGATGGATATCATGAACAATTTGGAATTCTTAGTAAGCTAAGGTTATGACTATCCCTACAACGGAACGTAGTTTATTGTGTATTATAGTGTACCTTTGACGTGTCCTGGAAATACAGGGAGAACTTTTTATGTGGTTTTACTGAAATGAACCACTTGGAAGTGACTAAACAATTAACAAATAAATCAGATTCTCATAGTGATGACATATGCTGTTTAAAATAAAGGGAAAAATGAATTATCAACCCATAGATGGCGATGGTGTAGTGTAGTCCACATACTAACATATATCATATATACAACTTTCAAAAATTTGATAAATGTGGAGATTGAGGGGTGAAAAATGGTGAACGTTATATATATATATATAACGACAGGTCGTAGGCCCTGTAATTACCCCGTACTGCCATAGCTTTGTCTTCATGAGATATCTGATATTTGTTTAATAACAGTGCCTTTGTAAGTAAAAATTCAGTAATTGTGTGTTCTTGGACATATTCGAATATTGCTAACAAATAAATCATTACATAGAGAAAGGTTCCGACATGTTTCGAATTATATTGTACAATTGTATTCATTGGCATTTTGATGGCCCCAGTATTATAGATATTTGACTTAGCGTATTGCATTTTCACAGTGTAAAGGAATAGTAAATGTTACATTATTTAATTTTCGAAGTAAAACGGGATGAAAATTGGCCGATATTTTAAAAATGTCGACTAGACGAGAGCTTCCCAACCCTCATGATGTATCATTTACGGTGACACCAAATTAATAAGACTGAAAATTGGCCACAGGTGTTTGTCTACTTTACAATGACACGTCACTTCACAAAATCAGCCACAATTGCTTTGGATGAATACAATTTGATAGTGAATGGTGTTGCTTACCCACTGCTGTCGAGCGGTAGGTAAGCATATGCACGACTACTCGGATATTACTAATACTGATGTGCACGAATACTCGGATGCTACATCCCAGTGCGATTGTGAAGAAATTCGCGTACATTGGGATTCAATTATATATATTGAGATTCAATTATGCACATTGGGATTCAATTATGCACATTGGGATTCAATTGTATCCATAGAAATTATATTGTATACATTGAGATTAAAATGCATATACACATGTTTGTCTACACTTAAGATAAAATGCAAGAAAATGCATTAGCATTGCAAAATGCAGATTAGTAATTTTTTACTTATATCCACATTTATAAATATAATTTTTAATAAACATATTACAATCAGCAAAGCAAGGGAGCGAAGGGAAATAAAGGATTTTAATTTATAACTCGTTCAATAATTAAACTAAATACATATATTCAAAAATTAATACGAATATTCGGATTATACGGGATCTTAAAAAATATCACATACACTTATCAATCATTTAGAATATGTTTTTTTCCAAATGTTGCTTTTTAAATATCCGTAACAACGTTATTTTATATTCAAGTCCACCCGCGATTCTCCTATAAAATATTCTATCACGCTATTTCTAATGTTTTATTTTTAACGCAGTACCGTGACACTTTTTGCACGGGGGAGCCTCCTATGAAACATTATATTAAACAAATATCGAATATCTCATAGAGAGAAAGATATTTTTATTGTATTTAATGGAAAATATATGAAATTATGCGGTAATTACAGGGATAACGACCTGTCTTCGACTGGCTTAAGTGATCACTTTATATATATATATATAACGTTCACCGATTCTCACCCCCCAATTTCCATATTAATCAAATTTTTGGAAGTTGTATATATGTTAGTATGTGGACTCGCTTCGAACACCACTATGCCATCGCCATCTATGGACCAAATTTGATGATTCATTTTTTTCCCTTTTTTAAACAGCATATATGTCATCACTACGAGAATCTGATGTCGAAGCGAGTCCACATACTAACATAAATACAACTTTCAAAATTTTTATAAATATGGAAATTGAGGGGTGAGAATTGGTGAACATTATATATATATATATAAAGTGATCACTTAAGCCAGCCGATGACAGGTCGTAAGCCCTATTACCCCACATTTCTATATATTTTTCATTAAATATAATAAAAATAACTTTGTCTCAATTAGATATTTGATATTTATTTTAAAATATTCTCGCCTGTCAAAGATTGAAACTTCTACATATTACTTCCACATTCCATACATTCATATATTTTCCATTAAATATAATTTTAAAAAATACTTTTGCCTCTATGAGATATTTGATATTTGTTTAATAACAGTGCCTCTGTAGGTAAAAAAAAATTCAGTAATTGTGGGTTCTTGGATATATTTAAATATTGCTAACATATCATATTACATCCACGTTAAAAACTTTATTAAATCAAGTTGATATGATGTACCTAATTCAATGTTAACATTATTAAACTCTATTATTTGAAAATATTTATTTGTGTTTCAACTGTCGGAGAATGACAAGTGACAGTTGTTGAAATACGTATCATATATATATTTTCAATGTTTAGCGTTTAACATTAAATTACAACTACGGCCAAAAATGTAAGTTACATTAAGTAAATCAACAATTCATCGGCAAGTTTATGTTTCTAATAATTTTATCTCTGAAACAGCACTATTTCATTTTTTAGTAAACTTTCCTCTCTGCGGTATGTTTTCAAATTTGAAGAAAACTTGTGTGGAGTGTTTTCAACCGTCAAGAGTTTCGGAAGGGCTACAAACGAGCATTTTGAAGACAAAGACGCACCCTATTTTACCCGGGCAGTTAGGGTGTATAGAAATAAAAGGCAACCCCGTAAAAGAAATAAAAAAGGTTTTTTTTCATCACCGTTCTTTCTGTGATCTAGAACATTTGAAGTTCCCTTCGTCGATAAATCATTCCCAACAACTTTTATTTCCAATTGCGAAGACTGCTGCCGTCTTCCTATTAAACTAGAAATTAATTTTATGAGATACATAAAAGTGTATATGTCTATGTAAGGTATCTCAAATATGTACCGTACGTATTTGGTAACATATCACAAACCATATTTGGTGGTCTGTGTAACATGACAAATTTAATAACCGTTATTTAACATCGGCTACTTTTACTAAACCACAGTCTGTTAAAAATGTTCTCAGGTTTTCACGATTGTTCAAAATCTTCTGTATAGAGTTTTGTGCGCTATTTTGCGGTGTATACCTTTCTGGTCGTCGTTTCGGATCCCATTGCAGGGTCCATCATCAAGGTTAATGTTGCTTGCAACACCGCGTCGATAGCGGGTTGTGTCTGTATATTTCGTGGCAATACCGTGTCGGTGACAGAATATTGCGTTATATGTATGTAGCATTTTTTGGCGTATCACTATGTTTGCGGAATCTTCGATTTTATTATGATTTTGATTCGTGTTCACCGGGTGTTTTTTTCGATTTCGAGTGCCTCCTTGACAAGATGTACGTGATACTTTTCTAGGTCTCATTCGTCTTAGTCATCGTTAGTAGTATTTTAGTCATTAGTTTTGTAAATCCGTTACCGTTATTAAAATGATTGAGTGTGTCCCCTTCCCCGAAGTAACGCCATGAACCTTTTTTTATCCCCCTGACTTTATCTTACGTATTTTTGGCTACAATAAATAGCTTAGAAAAAAAGATGAATATATTATTGATAATATACATATTTAGACTAATAAAATAAATATTATATTATGCCCACGTGTGGATAATATTAGTCTATGTTCCCGATAATTACTTCAGACAGCGACAACAAAGGTTATTTCATTTTCCAGTATACAAAACGAACCAGCCGGTTATGGTTATGCTTACTGCAAGAGTAATTACATTAATGAATCGCATCGGGGCGGATACCGACGTAATCCATGTCAGCGAGAATCAGCTGAGGGTTGAATTTAAGGCTCTTATATAAGTTTAACCCTTAGCTGGGGTGTATTTATACACTATTATGTTAATTCGGTTTATATTTATTAATTATGTATTTTTATCTTAGTAAATGTTTTATATTCACTAAGATATATTTGAAGCCACCCCCACAATTCAAGATATTTCTTATTTGATATTGCATATAATAGTATTGTTTAAGATGGGTGGTTAATTGGTAATAATCTTACATTGCATGTGAACAATATCTCCTGTCCTACTCTACCCTCCTGTCCTACCCTGTTTATGAATAATTTAGGCATGAATTGAATTTAATTAAATCTTAAGAACACATTTTTCCTATGAAGTTGCATTTTCATAAACATAGTTCTGTGGTATTTTAATACAAATTAAATGAATCAATTAGAAAGATATACAGAAAAAATTTATCTATCGGAAAAATATTTGGATTAAAAGTGGATATCTTTTTGAAAATGGAATAGCGGATGTATCAATTTGATTGCTATAGCGAAATCGGAGAACGCGCTTCCCCGGTTAGGAAGAGGTCCAGATTCGAATCCCGGTAGCAACTAAATATTTTTTCTGTATATCTTTCTAAATGATTAATTTAATTTGTATTAAATTACATCGTTCCAATATCTTGAATGGTTGAATACCGAACAGATGTATTTTATTGAAGTACCTATATTGATTCGATACGTATCCCATGTCTTCTTTTTCCTCATTCATGTCATTATTGACATATAGTGGCCTCAACGAGATGAGATTTGGCTCTCTATATTTCTTAAAAATAAATAAAAATGTATTTTCTTTTTACAGTACTTTTTACGTATTTGTCATGTTCATAATATGTTAAAATATTAAAAAATTGATAATCGTAATCATTTAATTAAATGGATATAATATTTTTCTTAATCCTAAGCGTGTTAAAAAATGTGATATTAATACAGAATATCGGTAAATAATCGTACAACTGTTGTATGTCATCCCAGAGGCACATTTCAGGAATCACTGCTTGAATTTATCATCATTTTATGGTGATTTTGTTCCGTTCAGGAAAGCGTATATTTCTTCGGAAGGCTCGATTTATGGCGTGAAAAAGCGTCAATCCCACTGATTGTTCGACACTATTTTCACGCGAAGCGTCAGCGCGAACGCGACTCTGAGCGACGCCATCCGCTTATCGGCCCGCTAAACCGCAAATGGGTTAATTTCGAAATTCCTCAGATATTTAGCCGAACACACATGCACGCACACACGCTCGCATGCACGCACACACGCTCGCACGTGCGCACACGTCCACGCACAAACACACGCCGAGCGGTAGTGAAGCACCCGTCGTGCGGCGTCACTCGCTTCATAATAATACAAATACTCGTACGAATTTTTGTTCGGTAAAATTTCGCAATAACCACATTCTTAGACCGCCTGTTTTATGAAAGCGAGAGAGTGGCGCATGGCGATGGTGCGGCGTGATGGGGCAGCCTTTTTATAATTAAATTTGCATTCCATTTATCTCGAGGAGTGCAGTGGAATGTCATATGCGCGGGAAATGGGCTGTTTGCGTAACTAACGGCGGCATCTCGTTTCCCGAGGCGACTGGAAAATCGCGCAACGCCGAGCAGTTTGCTTTGTGTTATATGTATTTCGTTCTAATTAATTATACTTCCCCATGTTTGAGCCAATTTGGAATTTACTCGCTAAACATTATTTTAAGTTAAGTTTCACCGGGAGTTGGCAGCATTAGCATCAGTGGGTATTGGCGTAGTCGTTTACATTCTGTTTTCCCAATAAGTAAAATCTTTATTTTATGTTAATACAACTCATTATAAAAAAAAATGAACAAATAAAAATAATAATAACGCAAACAAGTACCCAATCAGGCATGCCCTTAATATAATTTAATGAATTTAAAATATAATGAATTGAGTCAACTGCACTAAATCATTATGGGGCGGTATGCCGCACGAGCGGGTACAATAGTTAACCAATTCGGTGAGATACAATGAGGCGTATGCATGGTGTGTACCAATTACACCACTACAATACATTAGGGAGTCCTCATCAGTTAACTCATGATACTATAATTACTACTATAAAAAAAAATCAGCTTCGGCAGTAGAGTACACTCATCTTATCCGATGGTCGCGCAAACCTACGAAAGTAATCGTTATTTGCGATAGATGTGATGATCCATCTTTTCCCACTAATCAAAAGATATATATTTTCATATCTTTCATGTGACATTCTAGTACGAAATTATTCAATGCAACCTTTTATGAAGATTTATCATTACCCACTTTCTTCAAATTTCTTGAATAAGATTATCGATAACTGGGTTCGGTTACGACGCAGGCGGCTCGCTTTTGAGGTTAAGTTATGTTAGGTTCTCTATTAGTTGTTAGCCGAGTGACCCCGTTTAAAAGCAAATGCTTCTATATTGCTCTAGAAAAACATACTTTAATGATCAATTTTATGTTCCTTCATAAAGTGACCAGATTTGTAAATGTTACATGAAATAAATCGCATTCGCCCTAGAAACATGGTACAAACCGTTGAATACTAAAAAAAATCAAAATAACTTAGCAAATAGATAGGTACCTAATTACTATTCATGACACGATAGACTTAATTCCACTATATATAGCTTTCTGAAAATTAACCTGTAAAGTTTAAAGTTAATTGTAGAAAATTGCAATTATACCATCATCTAATGTCTTGGTTAGGTATTCAAGGATTAAAATAATACTGGTTATGCTAGTTATTCCTTCGGTCCATATTACGTGGTTTTGGTTAAGACTATACCATTTATTACATCGGTCTACACTATGTGGTTTGGGTTGAAAACATTGTTAGTTTTGCTATCTATTCTGTCGGTCCACATACATGGTTTTAGTTAAAAATTATACTAGTTATGCCACATATTCCATTACTTCGCGTGGTTTTGATTAATAACTACTAGTTGTGCTATTTATTGTAACGGTCCACACAACATACTTTTGTGAGTTATAATGTATTTTACTGTTTCAGAATCGATTGCAGCGTTCCATTATGTATCCAGTATACCTGTGTAGTATCATATGTGATTCATTGTATAATTAATCACTTATTTTTCTTGCGGATTATGGTTGAAGTCCTGCAGGGTTCTTTTCCCCCTCTGCTTGTATTACGCGGTATTTCATTCCCTCTCCATCAAAGAACAGTTAATGTGTAATGTCTAAAATACAATCACTATCCTAATACGAACATTAATCTCTTAATATTTGGTAAATCTAAAGGTTTCCAAATATTTGTTTTCTATCAGAGTTGATTGAGAGATTGGGAATTTCAATATCGTAATTTCTTGACAGCTTGGGATACAGAATTCATCAGTTTCAAGTACTTCCAGCAGAACAAAGAAGATGGTCCAGAACTTTTGTAATAGTTTGCTTATGGTTAATGAAAGTTTAGATAACCGCACCTCGTGAAAATAAAGGTTAGTATTAATGAGAAAGTTTTGTTTGAGATGAAAAACGGTTCGCTAACTTTAATTTATTTGTAAAGTAAGCTGCTGAACACTAGATGAAAATTATACCGGGCTAAGTTGAAAATTTGCGCCTTATGAAACTTTTTTATTTTTTATTAAAGTTGGCTTCAGCCAAACAATAAACTTCCAGTTAAATAATAATAAATTTGAGCTCAGTTTGGATATTATATTTTTGCGTTTAGATGCTAAAAGTACGTCAATCACAATAAAAGAAAACTGAACTGACATTGTTGTATAAGGGATGTAAACGCAAAATTGTGTCTTTTCAATAAACACAAATAATTGAATCATATTTGTAACAAATTTTTTAATAAAAGTGGCTATTTTACATTTGATATAGTTTTGATAAAATGCTTCTAAATCATATAAAAATGTTATTAATTGTAAAACTGCCTCTATTATTAAATAAGTTGAACCAATCATACGGTCTACAATAAGTAGATTTAGGAATCAAAATTTCATGAATATTTATTTAACTATACGCTTAAGACGAAAATAATTATTATATCAACCATATGCATAAAAGGAATCCTTCCATTTTTTGGACGTCTTTCAAGAAGAGAAGAGAGGTAGAAGAGGCTTGTTGTTGTGGGCCGTCGAAGAACTGAGAAGAACAGGAAGATCCCCCACCCGTTGGACCGACCGAGTGGATAAGGCAACAGGCACTTCTCTGGCAACAGCCCTAAGATCTGCAGGATGTCGAGAAAGATAGACGAATATAGTCAAGAGGGCGGGTGTTTGTGAAAATCACGATCCTCAGTCACGGGGGATCAACGGAATGATGAAAATAAATTGTTCAAAACCATTACGATATTTTTTTTGTTATCTTAGCAACACACTGCATTTCAAATACACGGTTGGTTTTGTTTAAAAATGATTTGATTTCTAAAATAAAGCAAATCATTTTTATGTATATTTACAGTACCTACCGCCTTATTAACCTTTACATAAATTGAACAAAGTTGACAAGTAGTAATTACGCCCGAAACTAATTTCGACCGTGGCTGGTTTAAGTTTTGTGATTTTCAGAAGTGGTAAAAAAGTTAAAAGTACCTACTGCGCTCGTCGTGTCGCGTGACTGCGAACGGGGTTGGTCACTTTAATTCATTAAAAATATATATCTGCTCGGTATCTGGTCTCGACATATTTATAATGTGGGATTGTTTTGGTTATGAATATTCTACTGCTGTTATATAATTTCGCTATTTTTTTTTTGAAGGAATTTAGCTTTTCTTTCATTGTCATTCGCTGCCACAGAAAGTGATTAAAATTGTTATGAAGATCGCGGATAATTAATTAAATTGCCCTTTGTTACGCGCTGTGAATTTTGAGATCTCGGTCTGTTAAAATCTCCGCTCGATTTTGACGCAAGGCATCGGTCACGTATTTAAATAAGGCCGTAATATTATAGTTTCTTAATTGAGAGAATTAGTAATTTGCATAAAGGACTTGTGAAGATCAAACTGCTGTCGACTGTCGACTGACGTCATAATTGAAATGTCGATTTCTATAGATGGTAATTTCTAAAAGTTGAACGCTGTGCGTATAACCTTATCCCACATTAAATCATCTTGTTTCAGCTTCGTTTCAGATTTCTTTTATTTTAGAAGTAATTACTTTCATAATGTTTATCGAGTGTATTATTTCATCATCAATGAAAAGTTTTCTCTTGAATACGGTAGATTTTTGAGTACTAACAGCGAGAAATATCTTTATAAATTGAAAAACAACAAATGGAATGAATATATTTTCATTATTATCACCCGACAATTTTATCACACGTATCTTCAGTCCTTGTTTATCCAGCTAATGTAATTGTTCAGTATAATAGTCCGTGCCCTTAGAATAAGATACGATGAATTAAATCTTAGAGTTTTAATTGAGTTAAAAACTCAAACCCGCGTACACGATGACGCGCGTACTCGGCATCTAGAACCATGAATACTTAAGACTATTTATTATGAAAGTTAGATAAACAAAGGCATTAAATTACCAACATTTATTCCGTTTTCATGCTGCTAAGGAGATTATAATTCGGTTAACTGACCGAACATCAGCGGTCAATGAACTGATATTTTATGTTTGACGTACATAAAGCGAGGCGCGAGACGGCGAATCTCTGAGATATGATGTGTACACGGTGACTACGAAATGTCTCCAAAAAATCTTATGAGAACAAAAAATCTCAGATGTTGTTTCGAGCCGAAAATCCCATAAAAATCTCTCCCGTGACGATGAATCATGCCAAAAAATTGGTCCAGATAAATTTCAGTATAATGTATGATTCTAAACTGTCGTGAAATCCTGAGAAGGAACTTTGTGGTCACATTGTTTAACCTTTACGATTAACCTTTGTGATAAAAAATACACGTTCGCTGCCATGCTGTCAACTCGTGTTACCGTAAGAAATTAGATTTTTTTAGCCTTACAAATGAGAAAAAATGCTTTTATTAGCTTTACTGGTATTAAAATTGTTAATGCCATAAATTTACTGTAAATATTAAGCATTCAATGTGAAATAAATAAATGATATAATATTATACTTCGAAGTATTCATCAAGTTTTATACGATACGACCTTCCTTCTTATATCTATACATTTAATTAATGAGAATGAGACATAATCATATTCGTATGTTTGTTATTCTTTTCACTGTTAAATTAATATGTAATTTCTTTCTGTCTTACCACAAATGGTATTTTTACCAACGTATTATTTTTACAACAGATTGAATTGAACAAATTTTTTTTTTGTGTGATTCGTCTTGCATAATTGGTTTTTCACTAGTGATTTCTAAGCGTGAATGTTTTTCTTGGAATTAACTAAAATATGACTTTTTTGTTGCGTTTATTTACCGATATATTATTTAATTGGGGCGGTAGACCTGTGTCACTGCATGGTTAAGGAAGGGTTAATAGAATTACTTTTCACCAGCCTTGTCACAAAATGTAATGACGCGTGTTTAACGGTCGATACTGTCGCCCAAGAAGTAACTTTCCTGTCGTACTTTACGTATTTCCACAATTTCACCCCCTCGTTTTCTTGATAACACGTGGTAAGGGTCTTAAGACAGCTCGCTTCTTACGTATTCATTGAATTTATCAGACCGGTGCCTGGTGAAGTAGGCTTTTGTTCCTGTCACGTCTGCCTTACGCCCTGCGATAAATTGGAAAGACTCCGTTTTGGTACAAACATCGAAGTTCGCACCCCCGCGGGGGGGCCGTGCGCTCGGGCTGGAAACGGGACATATTATATATATTGAGGTATTTTTTGTTGAAATCTGCGGCAAGTTTTCAACAAAACCATACCGTTTGTCTTTTAGACAAATTGGGATATTATTTTGTATTTTAACATTGCGCTGTCATTTTCTACTTACATTCGTTCGTACATATATTTTGGTTACGAGAAAACATTTTCTTTCGATTTTTCACAAAGTTTTATATATATTATATTATTATCATTAGCACAGTTACTTAATTATTTCGTTTGCTTTAATGCCATGCTATGGATACTATTTCTATATATGTCTTATAGTTATACAGTCTAATTATCATAAAATTTAATGTTGACTAGTAGAATATACAAGAATTTACAAATAATAATATTAATTTAGATCTTATTAAGGAGAACACATTATTATTGTGAAGTTGTAATGCATTGTAGTGCATTAAGTAAGATTAAGTAGATGACTTTCAAATAATGGAACGATAGATGTATTAATTTGAAAAGGTGGGTTCGAAATTTATCGTCAAAAGTACTGTCTGCTGTAGCGTAGTTGGTTAATGCACCTTCCCCGGATTGGAAAGAGATCCAGGTTCAAATCCCGGTAGCAATAACAATATTTTTCGATAAAATTGATTTTATATGTATATCTTTTTAATTAATACATTTAATTATTATTATTTATTATAATTTTCTCATACGTTTTACATTTGTATTCTTCAATGTTTTTTTCCGGTTTATTTTAATGCGTGTTTTAATTTGATACTTTAACAATTTACATATTAACTGGATATAAAAGTTTACATGATAATTTAATGAAAATATTGAATTAGGGATTTATTTAAACTTTATTGATAATTAAGCTGACATGGCTTCTTAGCCAAATCTTCTAGACAGGCTTCTTAAGCTTGGCTTTGTTGAGGTTATTACATAACAAGAATTACGTTTTTCTTTTCTCAAATTATCCGATGGAGTTTTAGTTTCAAGGCTTCAATCTCAGATTAAGAAAATAAATGTTTTAATCACTTACATTCGACATCAATGGACACGGTAGTCAACTGCAGGACTATACGACTGACGATAGAATGTACTATCGATTTACCCATAATGTACAATTAGATATTTCAAAAAATTACAATGAGCTTCGGTTTTTTTTTTTTTTAATTTTTTTTTTTCAAATGACTTGTCTTCACAACTTTAATGATTTATACGTAACTTAAATTAAACATCAAAAAAATTAAAATGAACAACAACAAATAACGTGCTTGTGGTCTAGTGGCTAAAACGCTCGAATTAGAATTCGAATCTTGTTCCAAGAGACCGTCAAGTTAGTTCTGTTTTCATAGTACAAGCGTTTAGTTTCATTTGAAAATTATAAAAATATTGATGTGACGCATATTTCGTGTACGCATCTGTATTTAAAAAAATATATTTCTTGTCTTATTGCCAAGCACCTCGAAATCACAAATACTCTTACGTTGGTATCGCAATCTGTTTCGAAAGTTATAAAAACGGTCACCGTCTATGGTTCTTTTTAAAATCATTGACGGAGCTGTCTGATTAGGCGGTTCATTGCTACGGCCAGCGGTTATAAAAATGTAACTGTGAGCGATCGGGTATGATCAAAGGGAATTTTTTTTAAAGTATTCAATCACTAGTGCATAATTTACTATAGTTTGTTAATCTAATCGCATGGTAAATAATCTTTATAAGAAACAAGATTTTTCCCTTTGGTTTCTCTTTTGGTATATTCCCATTGGTGTCTTCCCTTGGTTTTCGCCTTCGTTATTCTCACCGAAGGCTACATTTTGATGTGATATGATCATCTACAATTCCGCTTACGGATCCCATTGCGTCAGCCTGATTGCTAAGGATCATTCGCGATGATAGGCTAAGGAAGTAGGATGCTCGGGTGGCATGGACCGGAGTGATGTCATCTCGTCGAATATCTGGTTGTTACCTGCCTGCCTGAAGAACGTCGTTATCGCGCCCAACCCGACAAAATGAGGATTAGTTAAAGTGGATTGTATTTAGATTTCATTTCTTATGTTCATGTTGCTTTTCTGATTAGAAGCCATTTTTATAATAATTAACATCTTTTTATTTATCTCCTCCAGCTATTACTTATACATTTTTCCCAGTTTAGGATGAAGGCAGAATGTGACAAAATACGGTGGGTATGTGTTTCTGATGTGAAGAACCCGCGGATCTTGTGTTCACCACTGACTAGCCGGTGAGTAGGTAGAACGCCGGTCTTTACTCCCACAATATATATATCAAGATCATCATTTTTTACAATGTTTGTGGTCAAGTTGACGAAGTGATAAGGTTTTTTTATTATATGTATCAATGAAATATTCAGTACTGTTATAAATATTCAAAGTAATAGAGAAAAAAGTTTTCAAACGTGTCAAAGTGGAACCTATTGATTTTTTACAGTATTTTACATAAGGTATGAAAGAACTGCAATAACGATATATTCATATAACATATTTATTTGAAATAAATTACCATTTTAGATAACTTTTTTTTTGTTTGGGATGGAGTAGACATCATTTTCGATATTAGTTATTCAGCCTTGTCTTGGTTACTTTACTGCACATAACGTCTGTATTAAAGTAGTCAGTTTTCTTTTGAGCTGTTTAAATGATGTTATTTATTTAAAATAAATACATAATAAAATTAAATAGAATTGTTGAATTTCTAAAAATTGATTACGTGTTTTAGATGTGTTGAATTTGATCGATTTCTATAATTACTTTACTAACTGCTTTGAGTATTGTTAACTTTAAAAAATGGATTAAAAGATGACGGAATTTCGATAAATTTCTCATCGCGTGCCTGTATCTATACACGCACACCTATCGTAATACAAATTGATTCTTTTCTGCCTTACCTAATCAATTATCTGTAGGTTTATTTTGCGGTGCCAAACTGAGATATACATCCAACGAAATTATCCCAGGGTACCTTAGTTCTACGTATACGCAGTTTATCTTTAGATCGATAGGAAAGAAATGTATAAAGAGAAATTGTATTTCGCTTCGAACATTAGATGATTTAAAATTCCTTTTATGTATGCTAAACGTCAGCTGTCAAACTTTGTTTTCTCCATGAAGAACTTGTTAAAATATCGTCACCTTTTCCGCGGAACGTATTTACCTGAAAGCGGTCGATGGCAGTCACATTTTATTTAGTCTTTGAGCATTTTCGTCTTTTGAATATCGCTTTACACGCTACAAAGTTCTTTCAACGCTCACTTTGTGTTACGTTTTGGTGGTTGCGGAGAAATGACCGTTTTCCCTTGCTCTTTTCACTAGACTGCCGAGGGACACTTTGGACCTATGCGTGGATGAATGGAATTTATTCGAAAGGAAACAGCTATGTCAGGCCGGGTCTGGAGGCAGTGTGGAACTCGCGGGTGCGGGTTGTCCCCTATGCTTTGGCACATTTGCATAATATTAGAAAAGGGTCGGTGAATTTGACGAAGGGGGTTCTCTCAATGAAACTAATTTATATATTAGGAAATATCTCATTTAATTAAATTATGATCACGCGTGACATTTATATGTTATTATAGATGTATATATATGTTATATATGTTTTCATTAATTTCATTTCAGTGCCAATAAATCGGGGCTTATTTTTATAACATTATTTTTATAGCTTGCATCAATATAGAAAATTCTTAGTACAAATATTATAATTTATTTCACATGTAAGCCTGTTGGCCGCTTCCTACCTCGCTAGGTACATATAAAGTATATATTCTGAGGTAGGTAGCCTTGAGGTTCCATAAGCTAGAATATAAGTTGGAAGTAAGGTAACAAATTAAATTGTGAAAAACAGAAAAATCAAAATGAGACAAGTAGAAATAATAAGTAAATTGACCAAAGCTTTCTTTTGATACAAACTAAAGATATGTACGAAGTAAACGAAAAGAGACAAGCAGGGAGCAAACAAAACATAATAAGTACGAGGTAGGATGTAAGGACAAAAAGAATTACATAAAATGAGTAGCTTTGATCATTTAAGGAACTCTTCCAGCTGACTTTTTCCAATTTTGAAAAGCCATTCCTTTATAAGCACACAGAATTGAGGATACGATACCGTTGCTATCTCTTGTGGCAGTTCCATAAACTAGTGCTCGCGGAAACCTTAAATCTAATATATATATATGTATAAGTTCAATATATATGCACATACTTGTGCTTGGGCACGTATTACCGTGCCAAAGCATCGGCCATTAACTTTTTGATCTAACCTAGAAGAGGCACCAGTACCATATATATATACGTGTATTTAAAAAAATATATATTATAATAAATCTTACAGTTTTAATAAGAAATTACATGTTTTATAATATGTTTATAAAACTTTGTTAGTTTTAAAATAATCATTTTTAACTTAATATACATATAATATAGAATAGATACAAGATTAATTTTCGCGACAAAATATACACTACACGAATTATCTATCAATTTTAAAATATCAAGTTAAAACAAGAATATAATGTTTCATATCTTCTTTAATAGTTTTTAAATATGAAAGTTCAATTATTACCTAATAGCGAGAATTCTGTACACGCAACACGGTATATATCTAGTCGCTTCACTTGCCTGTTTAACAGAGCCTGCCCGATTTGAAGCGTGGTGTATTTAGATGTTTAGGAAGAAATGCTTCTGAATTGATTACGCCAGCCAGCCGTAGGGCGGTAAATTACTTATCGTATTACGGGCGTACAAGCTCGCTCATGGCGAAACGTAATCTTTGACAAGACGTAAGCTACTGACATTTTCTTTTCATGCGCGTGAATACAAAGTACTGTGTTCCGTACTATGCTCTAATGATATTGTTACGAATCGACTTCACGATACCGAGCAATGGCGCTCGGCAATGGTAACACATTAAATGTTATTTATTGACTTGAATTTAAAATGTTATATTCGGAGAAAGTAAAATTGAGAATCCAGTCTGCCGAAATGAGTTACGTTAGGGTAGTAACAAGGGTATCATTACTTCGACCGAGTTAGAAGTGTGTATAGAAAAATCTCAATGTAGATATCTTGGACACGTCAAGAGCGTGCCGGAGATGTTTCTTCTTGGTTAACTCCGAAGGGACGGCGGCACATGGATCGCCCCAGACTAAGCTAGGACTAAGCAGTATCTATATGAAGACGCATTGAATCTTGATTGCTTAACGAGTACCAAAGCGGCGCTAAACAGGGAAAGACGGTTACGCCTTATCTTGTGTAGATTTTGGGCCTCCGACCCTCTTATAAATAAGGGGGAAGAAAAATGATGATGAATGTATGATTACATTTTTAAATAATAATTAAATGTATTAATTAGAAAGATATAAATATAAAATCATTTTTATCGAAATATATTGTTGTTGCGCTACCGGGATTCGAACCTGGATCACACTTTTCACATGAATACATCTATCTTTCCATTATTTGAAAGCCTTTGTTTTTACAGAATCTCAAATACCTTTGAGTAAACCGATAGAAGACGCCAGAATTAACAATTCATTTTTATTAAATTTTGGACACATTGATACATCTTATATATTATTAAGGAGAACACATTCTTATTGTGAAGATGTAATTATCCAGAACATAGGTCTGTGATATTTTAAATACTAATTAAATGTTGTTATTAATTAAAAAGATATACATATAAAATCAATTTTATCGAAAAATATTGTTGTTGCGCTACCGGAATTCGAATACATCTTTCTAATTAATACATTTAATTAGTATTTAAAATATCACAGATCTATGTTCTGAATGTGTTCTCCTTAATAATTACATTTTTGTAATTTTTTTAATAAACTGAATTATATAGGTGTAGTATAGTACACACACATTGAGTTATACTTTTGTCACTAGTATACTCGTAGTTTGAAAAAAGTATAGTCCCTCTTATCACCAGTTGTAATTAATAGCTTTTATCGTTTACACCGTATACTCAATTTGTGTGTAGTACAATGTTTAAAATATTGAGAAAAAAAAATGTTGCACCACAAGGTATAACTACCACACCAATTCATCATCATTTTTAGACATTTTTAGGCCTCCCCAAAGTATCTCCCACTTTTCTCTATACACTGTTATTAGCTGCTGCATATCTCCGCAGAGTTTGATGCTTTCGTCAGTCCAGCGAATGAACGTAGTGGATGACTACTTTCGTCCAAAGATTGTCCGTCTTCCGAATGTTGTGGCCTATCCGTAGCCACTTCATTTTCTTGGCGTATTCAATTATATCAATCACCTATTCCATGTATGTCACTTATACCACTTCAATCTTTCTTTGTTTTTTTATCTCTATTTTTATTTCTGTCTAATCTTTATCTTAACACAGACTTCAGTGTAGCAAAGTAGCCAGGACAACGCTGTATATATCAGAGGTGGAGTTTACTCTATCGCACACAATAAACTACGAGTATTTAATTGCAATATAATTGTATCTTATGTTATCATGTTTTATTATAATATATTCACCTCTGTTACAACAAAAATATGTAAGTCTAAATAAATAAATAAATCATTGATCGTAAATTTGCGATGTTACGATTCCGGGATAATTTTTATTTTTATTAGTAACTATATAATATTATGTAAAAATCTGTTTGGACTGTGCCCATCTCACTAGAACACAGATACTCTCAACCGAAAAATAGATGTCTCCACTTAGCAAGAAAGACTTGAAAGATGAAATTTAGCAACTTCAGTAGACGTAGGTTATCGTGACTTAATTAATACTCTCTACCGGCAATGTAGAGATTCTGTGATAGCCACATTTTTTCCGATAGATTTTTTGTGTATCCTAAGTGATTTATCTGAACGCGGTATTGTTTCACTTACCGCTACACATTCACTATTTCATCTATTTTTTGCGTTCATACTCTTTTTGCTCCATAAATCACTGGAAAGATCCACCGGTTAATCGCTTAAAAATTCCAGAATAAGTATGGAATGCAGCCTTTTGTATAATAGACTCCTTTATACCGGTATCGGTGTTCGTGATCTTTCTAGAGGGTGGGTTCACGTGTACAGTGGTTACAGAATGTTGGAACGCAATGCTAGGTACGGTCTATAGACAAGCTTTCCGCTGAAGTATTCTAGTAAGACTTCAGGATGACGATATGTTTTTCGTATTATTTGTAACTAATGTGCAAGATTAGATTTGGCATTGCACAAATTAAGCGTATTTTGGGTGTAGAGTAACAAATAATTTCCTCGTCAAAATTAGATAACACAAAAAGTCTTTTAAATGTCAGCTTTCGTACCGAATTATAAAAAAGTTTATTGGTAATCTATTCTTTGCCTTTGATAAGACGAAATGGAGGTTCCGAAATTTGCGTTTATTTATTGATTTGTTTTCTTTACCAATATTATGTGCACTTTCCAATATTTAATTTTGAAGACAGCATAGCCAAGAATGGATACAAAAGTATTTAATTATAATTCAGCTAGGTGTAATTAAGATTGAACTGAGATCTTCTTTTTTAATTTCGGCGTCTTCTGTAATTTACTCCCCAGCCTTTTAAAGTTCTTAGAACAACAAAAATAAAGAAGCTCCGATTTTAATTGGAAAATTATTTCGCCTTAAAAGTATATTTGTAAAAATGGAGTCTTGTAAACCTTACTTTTTAATTTAAAATAACAAATCGTAGGAGACATACTGTTTTCATTCGTCTTCCGCCCATCTCACCGTTACATTATACTCCACTTTTGAAATGTTTGATTCACAGTGTAGAAAGAGCGGAGTTCTAGATTTGCTCGTGGTATACTCGTACTGACAATTAAGTCCGTAGGATAATTTTCGTGCATTAACGAACTCGCCGCGGAATAACACCGAAATTTGTTCCCGAAATGCAAACCAGCAGCATTCTATTTGCATGTAATAAAACGATAAACGCGCGCGAGCGCGACGTGTCCAACCTAAATTGCGTATGAAGGAATGCTGGATGTTGTATCAGGATAATATTCCATCACACACAGTTGCTGTTGTAAAAGATTTTTTTACCAAAAACGAATGACCGGTAGAAAATCCATCCTATTCCTTTGATCTGCTCCTTCATGACTCTTTTCTATTCCGATTACAAAATCAAGAAATACATGAAGGATCATCATTGGGGGGTATGTGCAGAGGTGAAACGGATTATGTCGCCTGCTCTAAACGGCCTAAGGCTTAAACACCTCTTTCTGCAATGGAAAACACGTCGGGCTAAGAGCATTGCTTTAGAAGAGAACTATTTTAAAAGGGACTGTGTACTGGAAAACAAATATACATGTTTTGTATTAAATGTTTTCTACGATCTTAATTGTCAGTCCTCGTGTATGACATTAAACGTACAAAAGGCAAAGATTAAGATCCGGTCAATTAGTAATTATTTCATGCTAATAGTTAAATGCTATATCAAATAATGTTGATTGTATATATAGAGCATATAATTCGATTTGAAGTAATCAAATTTTTATAATTCTTGTAAATATGCTGAACCATATAAAACACACTTTTTACCTTGAAAAATGCTTCATATTTGTTCCTACATCTCATGGTCTCGGGACGCGTTTTTCGCCACACTTTCTACTATTTTACAGAATTCATTACATAATAAAATGAAATTGATATGACTTCATTAATCACAGAACCGTAGATTTTAAATTTATCTTTTCACTATTGTGTTAATTCCTAGTGTTTGGTCTATTTGCCGGAAAGTTTATGATGGCCTTACCTGTTTCTATTTCTTTATTGCAGTTTGGAATTTATATTATAACAAATAAGAAAGATAGA
This sequence comes from Eubasilissa splendida, assembly GCA_031772225.1. NCBI lineage: Eukaryota > Metazoa > Arthropoda > Insecta > Trichoptera > Phryganeidae > Eubasilissa > Eubasilissa splendida. Next base: position 12,233,096 of record CM062853.1, on the reverse strand, counting down.
AGGTAGTAAATTCTAAGGGAGATAATATTATTAAGTGTAATATGTAGACTATCTCTTCTTCAATCTCTTTCTTATCTAATATTCGCATGTATTATGGTCAAGCATTACGGGTTAATTATGTAACCGTTATATTAAAATACCCCGAACAAAGCACACTCACCTAACGAGATGTCCACCGAATTACGAAAATAAGATAGTAATATGCTATTAGGAACTCCCAAATAATTTTTTTGAGGGTTCGATGTAATAATGATAGTAATAAAAAAGTGCTCGGTTGGTTGCTAGTGTGATTTGATCCCCGGCCATTTGTTTTCAAATGCCAATGTCACGATCATTCGGCTATACACGCCAGTAACGTACTTACTCAAAAATTTTCTACACGATATTTTTATTGGATTGCTACGTTAAAACAGAGGTTTTAATAAAAATCCGAATGAATCAAATTATAATTATTATTGCCGTAAGCACTTTTATTTTTTAAGACGGATTTGCTCATTCAATTTTTACGTTAACATTGTTTCGCTTAAATAAAGCTCAGTTTATTTTCAGTGTACCCATTATTACGGTTTTTCTTTGCGCATGGTTTTTCTCGACTCTAATTCAATTCGAGTTATTTAATATTATCGGATCCCGTTTGACGTGTTGACTTGACTAATGAAAATGGGATAAGGATCGGGAAACTGGAGAAAGAAAAAGCAAGGATAATCGAAACAATCCTTTTATATTTTCACTTTGGAGTAGAGTACACATTAGATTAGATTATTTTTACTATTTGTTTTATTTTTATCGCCACTTCGTTCCTCACAGTAAAACTCGTGTATTTAAAAATTCTGAATAAATACAAAGATAAGATAGAATAAGTTAAGACGCGGCCACGATTAAAACAACTAACCCACGTATGGAATTCAAAGTAACTTCACTAGTAACAATGTTAGTACTGGGTGAATATTATGTTCCAGGTCGATGTTGTTTTTGAATAACTAAGAAATGAAACACAATTTTGTAATTTGGTTTTAATTTATCGATTAATTGGTTCATTACAATTATGCATGGTCGCCTCTGGCAGCGGCACAAATGCGTGGTCTTTTAACCATATTCTTCATAACAAGCTCGCACACCTGGCGTGTTATTTCAGAAATTTCATTTTAATATTGTCCAGTAGCATCGGAATTGTTGTTGACTTATTGGCATAAACCTTTCCTTTCAAGTACCTCCACAGAAAACAGTCGGGAGTGATCAAATCAGGTGATCGAGAAGGCCAATCGATATCACCACTTTTTGACATTACGCGGCCGCGAAAAATTTCTCGCAATATTTCAAGCGTAGCTTAGGTTGTGTGTGAGGTGCCACATGTATTGGAAGCCCAACCGACCCAATTCGGCCACCAATAAGTTTTCCAATATGTGACGATAGCGATCACCATTAATGGTTACAGCATTGCCATTATTATTTAGATAAAATGTTTTAATGACTTCAACACACTGAGGCGTTAGATGCTCTATAATAAATTGTAATCAACTACTCTCTACGACTACCAAATGCGAACTGACCAAAATGACGGACAAACAAAATCGGCCTGGAATATAATATTCACCCTGTATTGAGAATTAGTTTTCTTTTTAAACATTGCATTTCATTGTATAAATGTTAACCATATTTTTTGTTTATTTTTGTCTTCCGACGGTTATCTCATTTGGTTCGATAGTCGTTATTATTATTAAATTAAGAATTTGCCGTTTGTCTATGTGACCTTTTCAAAATGCTTGCATTTTATTGCAGTAAAACATGGAATGTTGCTGTTAAAATAACAATGTATGGGATAATGATCATAGGTACATTTTTGAAAACATGCATTACTTTTAACAATTGCTGTAACTTTTCGTTTTGTTCTACTTTTAAAATCTATACAATTAAGCCATTTTAATTTCCTTGGGTTGCTTTTAGTGTCTTCTCTGGGTCAAAAATAAGTTGCGTATTATAACCATCACGTAATACATTGTGTATGTTGAAGAGTCTGAATATTAAAATAAGAAAAGTGATTAAAACCTAGCGTTTTTATTAGAATCCATTAATCTCATATAAGCGGTTAGTTTTGACAGATAACGTACATACGAGTATATCCGATATGGCGGAGATCGATTTCGATGGAAATAAGTTTTTCAACATTTCGTGAAACAGCCCGAAATGGATTTAGTTTATTTTCTTAGTTTTTTATTTCTTTTTTGAACGTATTTAAATTCAATACTCGCGCAAAATACCACGTATATGTACGTGATGTGAATATTCATGAACAATGTATGCATCGATTCATATAAACCATCGTGTTGCTCGGCAGGACATTGTTTTGAGTGAAATTATGTTTTGCTTTAATTAATTTCACTTAAACTACTTCCGCTTTAATTAATTTAATAAGGTACTCCGTTTAGTTTGAACGGTGACAACTCAGACATCCTGTATGTACAACAATAAACCTTGTTATGTATGCATGTTTGTATATTTTAATATAATAATATCTCATTACTAAATAAATTTGTATAGCGCCCAACCCGCACGCAATACGTTTTTGGCTAATCCGGCAACTGAAAAAGCCGTTACCCATATCGCTTTCATTAAGTTTTGACGGAAGATAATTTTATCTATGCAAATAAGGCTATCTTCACTGCGAGTAGTTTATTATTTCGTTCAGGACCTGGAGTACTCTCTTTCAGCGCTGGTAGGAGTGTACTCTTCACATTATTTATGCAAATGGTTTCACAGTGAGAAATTTATTTGTAGTAAATTTTAATCTTTCGGGGAAGTGTTTTTTTTTATATTTATCATTTTGACCGCAGATATTTCATATGTGGCGATGTAAACCCAGATAATAAATCCGTTAACTTTGTTCGTGTTCCTATTCCTACAATGTTATTTATATTTATTCACATTCATTTTATGTATCATCAGTATTATAGCGATATAAAAATAACTTACAATAATTATTATGCAGGTTGTGACAAACCTAGTCCATAATATTTTAGGAGTGAATGGATACCTAATTAAATTAAGTCGAAAATGGTCAAGGAATATAATATATATAAAAAAAACAATTTATATATATATATATATATATATATATATATATATATATGGCCCAAAAAAAGTGAGAACATTTCGTAAAATGTGATAATTACATCAAAATTAGTTTAACTATATCAACAATAGTTTAAATAGTTTACTTATTTACTTACTTACCTATTTACCTATATTACGTTTTATTTCGACAATTTCAATCTCCATCTTTGATTATTAATTTTCCCATTCTTTATATTTGGTTTTTTTAAATTGTTACCCAGAATGACAAAAATCACCGCAGAAGACCGATTCTGATCAAAAATTTGCGTATTGAAAAACGTTGGGGTGCTAGAAAAATGATCAAAGAGTTTCATAACAAAGCCAGGACGGAACTCCATTTCACAGCCAGAAATACAATCAACTTTCTTCGTCGTGAGAATGTTAATTTCATCGAGCCAGGTATGTGGTCACCGAATAGACCAGATTAAAATCCAGTAGATTATGCGATATGGGGTGTTTTGATGATTTCTGATTAGCTAAATATTGTGCAAAAAAATTACATTAAGAATTATAATTAATTATATTATGCTTTGAAATAACTCATGTGTTACGAGATGTTCTCACTTTTTTGGGCTTACCTGTACATAAGGAATAAATGGAGATAAGCATGTGCAATTAGACTATTCAAACAATTTCCTGAAAACCAAAAGCTAGAAGAAGAAAATACTGCTATAAAAATAATATTACAAAATTGCTACATATTATATAGACGAACTCGTTATGTTCTAAAACATATACAAATAAAATAGATCACCATGTTAAATATAAGATATATTATAAAAAACATCAGTTTTTAATTTATATCAATTCACAGCATTTAACGTTACTAGATTTAGTTAAGTTTAATACTACTAGCATCTTATCAGTCGTAAATCAAGTGTTACATAACATAACGCTTAAGGCTTCCCTTACAAAAATAATTTATATTTTCTCATTTTTTACGAAATTGTTGGTTTTTATTATTAATTTATATCATAAGTTATACATTAGATTTGCCTTTTTTCAAAACTATTTCTTAGATAGTACCTTTACACTAATGTAAAACTAATAAACTGAATGTTATTTTACACATTTTCGTAAAAAACGCGAAAATTCGAATTATTTTTGAAAGGGAAGCCTTAATGTCAAATAATAATAATCATCCACTACCAATAATGATTGGTAATGTTTATAATCATTCCTCTACTTTTTATTTGAATGTTAAATTTTTTAGTTTTACTTGTTGTTTTATTTTTTTGTATTTATATTTATATTATATATTCTGGAACAACATTTTATTATAATTATTAGTGGTTGTCCCTGCATGATGTAGGAGACGTAATGTTGTCAACTGTTATTACAGCATCCCAATTACAAGCGTATAGACATCTATTATCTTGAAATACAATATGCTAATAATGGGGTTAATCTGGTTGTACCTTAATTAACATATTGTGCACTTATGTAGAGGAAATCTAATATAATTTCTGGATGCCCTAATTACAATCTAAATCGAAACATGAATATATTCAATCGATCAGTTTTCCTAGTCAGAAAAATGATTTTAACAGTACACACCCGTCCCTTGATTCTCTCTTTTACGCGATGTTTTAAATTAAACATTTCATGTATCAATAAATGTAAAATAAAACACAAAAAATAAATATAACAAGACTATTTGATCAGGATTAACACTGCTGCTAGATATGAATCTCATGATAGTGGTGATTTCGAGCCTACCCGAAAGAAAAACTTGGTTTCATTAGAATATGGCAGCGAGGAGGAGGAATAATAAATTTACAATTCTTTTTAAATTATGTACGTGTATAAATTTATTTTGAATGGGTTATCTACATATTTTATATATATATTTTTTTTACTTCTATTGTTGATATACATACATACGTCTATGGTATGTATGTATGTACTCGTTTTACGCGGTTTTTTGTAACCTATCTCTCTATTTTATATGAACTTTATGTCTCGATTTACGCGGATTTTATCTTTCTGGAACATATCTCCCATTTTTGTATGCGTTCAATGCTTCGTATACACGGTTTCGCCCAACGCGGAATTTCCTGGAACGTATTTACTGCGTAAATCGAGGGATGAGCCTACAATATTTTAATATAGCATCATTGAGAATATTAAAAAATATATATATGACGTTTTTCAATGGAATTTACATCCAATGAACATACTTAAATATAATATTAGTGCTTTTCAATACAAACTATCATTAACGATGATTATTAGATATTTTACTACTTACTTCTATAGCTTCTGCCCACCTGCTTTACATTTAAATTGATTACTTACCTATCTTACTGTACACGTTATAACAGATTTAGTGCACAATATATTTTGATATACCTGAATAAATTATGAGTCGAAAATGTTCAAGAAATATATGCCTAATCTCAACCATGTCAGAGATGTAATAAGCATTTAAAAAAACGTTATTATGCGATTATTTCGAGTGGGCAGACTATTTTTTTTTAGGTGATTTAGAGTCTGAAGCAAAAATATAGATTAATAATGGATAAATTTTGCAAATATTTATTTCAAAGTACGTAGACTTAACACTTAACATGGTGTTGTAAACTATAATATTTACTGTAACAGTGCAGAATTTGCAACCTTGAACATTTTCGACTCGTAATTTAGTCAGGTAACCTATCCTATAAAATATTGTGCACTAGGTTTGTTACACTCTGTATAATTCATATTTGTATTATATAATTGTACTTTATATTATATAATACATATTAGTACATTTGTACAACTTGAACTGATTTTTTTAAATGTCAGCGCTAAACAATTATTTTTTTCAATATATAGAAATTTATCTTGTCCAAAGTGATTTTTATCTGGTTCCATGGTACACTTAATAGGAAATGATTCCTCGGTTTCTTGATAGGAATCTTACTAAAGTTAATTGAAAATAACTAATATAAATTGAATTCAATTTTTCAGGCTTTCAAATCCTGTATTTTATCGACATGGAATTTCGAATAGTAAGACCTCACTCTTGATAAAGATTGTCTGAATCAATCGAATGTTTTTTTGTATTTTATGTATAATATTTTTAATACGGTGAACAAAGACAATCTATATAAATAACCTTTACGTATCAAGAATAATATGTGCTTTATATGTTATATAACATATTTTAGGTTACAACATTTTTATAATCATAGATTAACTTTCGATATGAAGACTGCGTGCTTAACGTAATGGGTTACGTAAAAAAAAATTGTGCGGAGCCGTAAAGGTTAATTATTCTAATTTTATTGTTGGTTAAATAATAATAATAATGTAACGCCAACGTTTCGAATTACTTTGGTTCACGTGTATTTTCAATCACACCACTACTTTTGGTCATACAACAACCGCCAATGCGTATATTGATCAAATACCAAACATTTTGTTCCCCTTTGTTTTCGGCAACTAAGCCTCGGAAAGGCTATACATCCGGAGAGACTAGGCCGGCCCGTTTTATGTGACGATTTTTCCTTTTCGGAGATTTTCTTTTTTTTCGCTCTGAAACAATGGACTATTTTATCTTAGAATGATGGATTTTCCCGTATTGCCGTGAGTGTTTCCACACTTCATTTTAGTTTACATGTTTTATTTTCTTTAAACATTGATCGTCTGAAATGGATAACGTGAATGGCGATTGAAAAACACATTTGTATAATTGTTTACTTAACAACTTTTCGTAAATATTTGATTATATTTCTCAAAATACATATTTTTATAATAACTTCAGCAAATAGAAAATTCACGTAATTATGAAGGTAAGTACATCGTTTTATAGAAGGGAGAAAATTTCTAAGAATGATGTTACCTTTAACATTTTGTACTATGCATAATTCAAAAGCACTTTATGTGATGTTCCGTCATATTTACATTCGTGAAAGCTTTGAAGACAAAATTTATTCAAAAAATCACTTTAAAACGAGGAATTCAAACAATGTTGACATATAATATTCTATGAAGCTTCCGTTTATGTTCTTCTCAAAATACGTCCCAGTCAGTTTTTACAGTTTTGTATGTATTGGAAATTATTTGGTTAATTTAATTAAATAGAAAGATTCTGCAATTCCTCGGTGTGCGAGTATGGTGCCGAGGAGGAGACTTTTGACCATATCTTTTTTGCTTGTCCATTGCGGATCACAGGTTTTTTTACAGTGATCTTGTCAATGGGAATTTTCAACTCCCGGTTAACTTGTGTCATCTTCTTTCCCTTAACTCGCAACATTTAATCTATATAATAGTATATTTTTTGAACGATAATGGTATTTACTTAATATAATATTTCCTATTCTATAGTACTATTGTACTTTTTTTCTATAATATAATGTTTTAACTTGATTAATGGCACAAATCACTCTTGATGGGTGGATTGCCTATGTAAAATAGAAGAAGAAGAAAGAATTTTCCAAATTTCTTTTTTGTTCTTCTATTTTGGTACTCATTTTTATTATTTTATTTTGGTATTCATTCTTGGAGCTTTGAACACTTGTCGTGAGGTCGTTGTGAGGCGAATTAAATTATTACAATGAATCTCCCCCCATCGCGTACTTCAAAAATATAAAAAAACCGTAAATCTTTCATTCTTTGTGTTTTTGTATGACGAATAATTAAAGTGTTTTTTGCAGAAAACTTTATAACATCAAATTAGTAGTTCAGGAGAGTAATAAAACGATCGATCTTCTTAGTTTTAAATAGATTTCGATGGAAATAATACCTATTGCCAGTGCTTTTTTGTCATGTGACGCCGCTTTCAAAAGCAATTAGATGAAACAATGTTCGCACGTACATAATTACAATCCATATTTATATAATTCGTCCAAATGATAAAATGTGATGTGTCTATGAACCAGATATATCGGCTACCCTGATATTTACCATATCATCTTATGCCTGCTGATCCGCTATCTTGTTTTAAAATAGCAGCTGTTCAAAATTTAAAAAAAGTCTTACTTTAGTTAATATTGGAAAGAGAAGAAAGAAAAACATTTGCTCATTCTTGTTTTCTTATATTTAAAAAATAATTTCTTAATCCTTTACTCCGTTCATATTCGACCTAGAGAAAATAAGTACACATTTTCATACATACGAAATCTACCTGATTCTTTCAATCAGTGCTGGTAGGAATTTTTATTTAGGAATGTAATTAATTTTATTTACTAACTATTCTTCGTAAACCTTTTGGTATAGATTTTTTATAGTCGAATTGTTAATATTTATTAACTCACGAAAATATATCAATTATGCCCATTTTTTAATGACAAAGTAAACAATTTGATAGTTCATGGAAGCTTCTTGCTCGAATAACGCTTCTAAAATTTTAATATGTATGTGTTCTTTTAGAGCTTATGAGTGTTAATTAAAAAATATATATAAGTCTTACTTTTGGTGCATGTAGACATAATATTTTTTATGGTATACCTCGTTTGAATCAACGTTTTCTACGGAATCGGAGAAAGATGTCACTTTTTAAGAATCATTGATCATCTTTATATGTTGTGATGATTAGTTGTTTATTTATTTTAACACTTCTTGTTTTTTTGTTTATTTTTGAACTTGTATTCATTCCCCTAAGAGAGCCTGTGTCGTCTGTCGCTGGAAAGTTTCCCAGTTTTGTGTGAGTATCCCCACTAGTCGTCACATCAAACCAGTGAGTTGAGTGTCAGAAACGTTAATTATTGTAGAGTTTCCGCACAGCTGGTAATTCGGGAACCGAAACGTTTTACGGGCGAACTCCGACAATACGTGTAACGGTAAGATCGCTTCACCGTGAGCGCGCTGCTGCCAATTTGTTATTTAATTAATTAACAGTACACGGTGCAAAATTGGCCATTCGAAGACTTAATCAAAGTCTTGATAGTAACCGTTTAATAACTGTTATTAATGGCGGGTTTATAACACTTTAAAATATTATTTTATATTTTTGTATTATCAAATTGGGTGTTTTGTCTTAATCAACTCGATAAGATAAATTGTTAAAATGCGGCGTTTTTCTTGTACAAGAAATGAAACTCATTAAGCTGTACCGTATTTATTATTTATTACTCATTTATTTATTTAACAATACCACATATTTTACGTAATTTAAAAGTGAATTTTTAGTGCTGGTAATGTTAATGAACCACAATTCTCAACTAGTGGATTCCAGATGAGGAAGAGATTATACCCCTCCTACTATTATTATCGATTATTATACAATATTTTCAAGTGTGTATTATAAATAAAACAATCAAAATTATTGAAATTAAATTTTTATCATTATTTACCAAGTTGTGCCTGTTTTGTAATAGCCACATAAAATATTTTATAGTTTTGCAACGGATTAATTCATTTTACATTATTTATTATGGGGAAATTTAACTGGAAAGTTTACAGGAAACAACTTGAAATTCGAATCATCTCCTGAAATGGATTATGTTCGAATTTCGAGGTTCCAGTATATACAGTGGAACCCCGATTTTACGTTTGTCTTTCCCGCGATTTAGGTCTAAAATTGGTTGAAATTCGTTCGGCCACTATTTTTGCTATTCACCATAGAACCAAGATTGTGTTGGTCGTATGTATGCATGTAACTTGTACGTTTCATTGTTTCATTGTTTTATTGTTTTTTACAACCTGGAGTCAGCAAGAAATTTGCGTAGAATATAGTGTAGACAACATTTATGCTTGGGAAAGAATTTATAAATAACCCTTGTAGATTTACTTAGACATTGACTCCAACGTAATAACATCGGACGTAGTGGAAATGATGAAATAGTGGACAGTCGCATAAACGAAAACTTGACATATTGAAGGCCTTAAAGCATATTTTACTAGTATTAACAATGTACCACCAGAAACCTTTAATTTAATTTATGATATTTAAAAACAAAAAAACATGCAGAACATTGTTTGATTATTTCAATAAAAAATAAATAATATGTTTTTTTAATACTCTCAATTTACATTTTTCCTCTTATTAATTTTTTTATTATCGGTTCCTTCAAAATTTAAAATCGGGGTTCCACTGTATGTATATTTTTATGAACTATGTGAAACACTTTATCGCTGCAGCTACCATTGGTCTCATTTTATTGTACTTGAGCGTAAACTATCGATATCACGATGGTGGATTAAATTAATATATTATTATAACATGGCACGAATATTAAATGTGCATGTATGATTATGTACAGCAGGAATTCATTCAAATATGGATGTCACTTATTTACAAATTTAAAAGTAAATTTGTCGCGCTCTTTCCTACTTACCACCAGCGTGTTATAATAGTTATGTAGAAATTATTTTAATAAAAATTAATTGTACATTCGATTATTTTTACATAAAATATTCCGTTAGCACAAATTGTGAGTGAACGTATGAAAGTATATAGTTTAGTTATTCAGTTAATGGCTTTTTCATACTTTTGTACTGCAAAAGTATAGAAGTATTCCTAACTATTCACTCCTGTATAAAATGTTGTTGGAAAAACACTTTTTGAACTTTGAATATTTTCATAAATTATAAGCGTTTTCGTTGATTGCTGAAATTCATTTTGCATAATGAAATGGTCTGTTTTTACGGAGCGACGGAATTTTTCAACACACTGATTGGTACGTGCCTTTGCTTCTGTTTTATTTATTTCAGTTTGAAAGCTCGAAAAACTCATCATTTCAAAATGTAACAATGAATACCAACTCTCGTATGTAGGTACATGTGCAATGTATGGACATACAGGCTGTTGTATTTCACAACAGAAAATTCTTTATTATGGTACATTATTTTGTTATTGTTATACCGAAACCCACTAAGCGATTAATTTTAAGTATGACATTGAAATATATTACACTGTCTTATAAATCTAATAAGGTTTGTTCAATTATTTATTATAAAATCAAATTGTAAACAATAATTACAACATTTTAATGAATTATCTATTCTCCATTATTTCATTCCATTTCATCTCTTCTTCTTTTAAATAGGCAATTCACCCTTCAAGAGTGATTTGTGCCATTAATCAAGTTAAAACTTTATTTTATAGACAAAAAATACAATAATATTATAGAAATATTATATTACAAGTTGATACCATTGTCGTTCAAAAAATGTACTATTATATAGATTAAATGTGGCGTGTTAAGGGAAAGAAGATGATACAAGTTAACCAGTAGTTGAAAATTACCATTGACGAGAGACGCAGAAAAAATGCTATCGAATAGTATGACATTTTTTGTAACAAAAAACAAGTCTTTACCACATTGATAGGTTACATGCAAAGATGAAAATATTGTCAACATATGATCGACGTTGTGTTTGGAACATTTGTTTATTTAACTTGGATGTTGATCGACTATCTACCGGATATTTTATAATATTACTTTTATTAGATTTCCAATCCGTTGCATCCCATCGCAGTCGAGAGTGGTCAATATAAACATTTTTGTGACTCAGGTCATATATATGATTGTATATTTGTAAGTATGTAGGTATGTGAGATATTAAATTATTACTCAGTTCTTAATATCGCTCGCGTCAGGGATCCTTACTAACTAAAATTCAAGCTACATAAAATACATGTGTCTATATTCGCCATAAATATGTATATCTACAAACATCAAGTTATAATGTATTGTAAAAACGTATCGTTGTGTTTTGTAATTAGAAAAATATGTTTTTTTCATTATAATTATTCAATTCTTTCTAAGATGCTTAAATCTCTGTCTGCTCTTTCTGCAACTAGTTGGACTTTCAATTTTATTAAATATTTTCTGAAATATCTATTTTTTTATAAAATGAATGAGGGGGTAGGTTATTATTATTTATAATAAATATTTATTACGAAAAAAATAAGTTCAAATCCTTCTTTATATACACCACAAAACATATTTTCATTGTTATTAAAGGCCTAAGCGGTGTATCTTGATTAATTCCGCTTAGCCCTGTCCATTATTTTTAATGGAAAAGCTTTTTACCCCTCTCCCATCACCCCTCAGCGAAGCAGCAATGAAAAAGTGCAGTAGACGAGAGTTTAAGATTGTCTGAAATATTATTCCTGCAAATGACTATTTAAATTTACTCGAGAAGGATTTAATGGGTTTCCCTTATTACCTCCACGAAAATGGGCGGGTGTGGTCGTTATTTTGCATGGCTTTGCAATTCCGGCTGTTATTAAAATGCATAAACATTTTTACCATTATTACTTTCTTTATTATATATTTTTTATTATTTTTCGTTTTTTTTTTACGTGTTTATTAAAATAAAATATGGGAAATCATAAATTTAAAATATTTACAATAGAAGTTTCCATCTTTATAGAGGTTAAAAATAATTCATTTGTAAAATTCGTGTTGATATGTTTATTAAAGATTCCAAAAATTGTTATTTATATCAATTGAAAAGGTTTTTAAATGTTTTAAAAATATCTTTAGCTTATTACGATACTTTCAATTAAATCATTTCAGTTCGTGTAGTTTATATATATTTTCTGAATTTCGTTAACCCTTCCCAAACCATGCAGTAACACCGGTCTACCGCTCTAATTAATCGTTACATGCAACATCCAATTCATATTGTAGTTAAATTAAAGGAAAATATTTACGGTTAGAAATGATTTTTGAAAAGTCAAGTGTGTAAAGCGAAATCTACAAAAATAATTATATTTCAATTCAATCCGTTGTTAAAGATACATTGACAAAAATACCATTTGTGTCAAGACAGAAAGAAATCACACATTAATTTCACAGTAATAACAAACATACGAATATAATTGTGTCTCTTTCTCACTAATAAAACAAAGATAGATAAAGAGGAAGGTTGTATTATATAATGTAACCTCCATACATATATCTAATATATATTTTTATATTTAATGCTTAATATTTATAGTAAATTTATGGCATTAACCATTTTTTTCAAAAGCATTTTTCACATTTCAAAGGCTAATAGAACTCTTAATTTCGGTAAACGGTAACACGAGTTGACAGCATGGCTGCGTACGTGTATTTTATATCACGGTATGGTAAAGGTTAATACTTCTTGCTTTGTGACTGCTTAAATGCTCGCTTCTCCCGCCGGTTTGTAAACCTTAAGAATCGTACTTTAATCGTATATCTTTACGTAGTGAATATTTATCACGTTTAATATTTGTAAATATCAATTCAGTTTTAAAACAGTTCCATTAGGAATTATACCGATGGATGAAAAATGATTTAAACGCCAATGTTACCCATTGCAAATATACAAGCAGTATAATAACTGCGAGTACCTTGGAAGGATATTGATATAAAATCATTTTTACATAAAACGTGTAAATTGGCATCATCTTCAAATCATTATTTTTATTAATATAATATATATATATATTAGTTCCACAATGTGACGTGCAACGACATGCCGTCCACCGGTTCGCTCAAGAGAAAGCACAGAATGCACCCTGCGGTCCCCCATCCACTTCCGCAATCATTCTCAAGGAAATAAATAATAAAATAAGTTTGAGATTTACACTATTATAATTAATTAAGATTTTTCATATGAAGTGTGATCATAATACAAGAAAAAAATGTTAGCTTCTACAAGGTAATGAAGCACAAAAATAATATTACATCAGCGTTACTTCCTCAAAAGATTTTCAACAAATCATCTTCATTAAAATAGCAACAAGGCATGAAAATCAGATGTGAGAATGTGAGAATAAACATTATAATTTTCTTTAGGAGAACGCATTCTTATTGTGAAGTTGTAATTATTCAGAATATAGGTCTGTGATATTTTAAATATGAATTAAATATATTAATTATAAAGATATACATATAAAATCAATTTTATCGAAAAATATTGTTGTTGCGCCACCGGGATTCGAACCTGGATCTCTTTCCTAACCGGGGAAGGTGCTTTATCCAACTAAGCTACAGCGACATTATTTTTAGCGACAATTTTCGACCTATATGTTACCTTTTTTGATATTAATACATTTAATCGTTCCATCATTTTGGTTAGGAAAGAGATCCAGGTTCGAATCCCGGTGGCGCAACAACAATATTTTTCGATAAAATTGATTTTATATGTATATCTTTATAATTAATATATTTTATTATAATTTTCGACCTTTTCTAAATTTTACAACTAGTAATTTCTTCACAACAGTTACACATAAAGAACCTTTGCTCTACAGGAGCAATCCACAGTTTTTATTGGTTTGAGTCACCCCGTCGTATACACTTGATGTCTCCTCGCACAGCAATCGTCATAAAAAGTAGGTCACTTGCTGCGTAGTTCCTGCTGAAGCGTAGAAACCCTTGTGTCCTCATGTTACAAAAATAGACTGAGTAGATGGAAACCAATCGTGTTCTTATCGTGCTTTGGCTCGTCCTTTACGAAAAATTGTTATTGTCATCACATTCCTATCATGTGATGACCGTTAAAAATAAAATACGCCTTACGAACGTCGTAGTAGGAAGGGATTTTTACATCCCTTCCTTTCTAAACTTGAAGTCACATTTTTAATATTTAAATTCCACGAGCTATTTGTTGCACACGCTCTTTTCCGTTAACGGAAAGTGCCATAGAGAAGATTCCATTCCACGGTGCAGTGCTGCCATTTTCGATACGTCAACTCAAAACAAAATCTAGTGGCGGGCTTACCCTATACTTATACTATAACATAATGTTATAATATGTATATATATATTTATATATATATCATATTATTAATAATGACATACTCAAAGATTCATGCGCTACAATTCTTTTAAGTCTTATTGATAAATCAATAATAATTAATATATTATGTCATTTTAATTATTTATCCACGTACAAACGGTACTTTATTTATCACGGTAGTAAGCAGAGAGAATAGAGCGCCACACCCTTCTGTCCTGACACGCAGTTTTTGCCTCTTCCACATTCATACATCTTCTTATACAAGCTAGCCGGTTATTGTGGCTTTTAACAGGACCATATTCCAGTATCCGGTTTACCTGTTCGTGTCAAGTCTTCCGCGGACGTCCTCAATTTCTGGTGCCATCAACACTTGTATCTTAGTCTAGCGCCATGTATCATTCTCTCCTCATTCATCCGTTCCATATGATCAAACCACCTACGTGATCCTTTTTTAATCTTACTCACTATACTAAGATCAGCTTTACATTCTTTCCTTATTTCTTCTCTGTCATAAATAAATCTGCCACATATACGCCTAAGTGATTTCATTTCCTCTGCATTCAGTCTATTTTCGTTTCTCTTCAATACATCAGTGTCTGTAGTACGACTCCATTGTGAACCGCTAGTCTTGCCTCGGTTGACAAGTTCCCATTAGCTATAGTTCCATTCAATGCGCCGTTCACTTTGTTTCCTGCAGTCACCCTCCTTTCGATATCTTTCTCAGTATTTCTGTTTCTATCAAACACACTTCCCAAATTCATAATATGTAAATAGTTAATAATAATTGAAATTAGACTAATATTTCGTGGAATAATATTTAAGATTTCTTATACATTAAAATACGTAGTAAGCGTGTTGTCACTGTTGTATTTTCCTCCAAATGTTACTTAACTTCAGAATGCTCTCGACAGTGCGGGAGATAGGGCACAATAACACCGGTAACGAAAACAAATGGTGGTGGCGTCTAGAAACATCACGAAGAACAAATTGATTAAACTTTTCCTGCAAATTTTCACGCTTGTAAGTCGTATTATTTATGAGCTGGTCTGGCAACTTGATTTTGATTTCCTCCGGGTAACATCGTACATCAGAACTGCAACTCTACAATTTTTTTTGTTTGTCTTTCCTATACTGTACTAACATTTTAGACAAATCGTTTGTTTACCCACTCTAGATTGTTTATTAAAGTTGTTCGTGAAACATTAATACATACGTCTACGTAGTATTTGCTTATTCCTCCATTTATAATATATTTCACTCGCTGCATTTTGTTGTTTTATATTTGTCTAAGTGCCGAACCTTTTTCATTTTAGCACGTTTATGGATGGTTAGGATTTTAACTCGTGTGCGGTTAAAGGATTTTACGGTGTCGCTCGGTATAACCTCTAGGTTTTTTTTTGTCGTTTCTAAGTTTATCTCATTATTGTATATTATGAAATGGTTTGTTTTTACGGAGCGGCAGAATTTTTCAACACACTGATTTACTGATTAGTACGTACCTTTGCTTCTGTTTTATTTATTAGAGTTTGAAAGTTCCAAAAACTCGTAATTTCAAAATGTAACGATGAATACCAACTCTCGTATGTAGGTACATGTGTAATGTATAGACATACAGGCTGTTGTATTTCACAACAGAAATTTATTTATTATGGAACATTATTTTGTTATTGTAATACCGAAATTCGCTAAGCGATTAATTTTAAGTATAACATTGAAATATATTACACTGTCTAATAAATCTAATAAGATTTGTTCAATTATTTATTATAAAATCAAATATTAAACAAAATCTACAACATTTCAATGAATGATGTATTCTCCATTATTGTTCAGGATTTCATCCCATTTCATCTCATCTTCTTCTTCTTCTTCTTCTTTTAAATAGGCATTTCACCCTTCAAGAGTGATTTGTGACATTAATCAAGTTAAAACATTATTTTATAGACAAAAAATACAATCATATTATAGAATCGGAAATATTATATTACAAGTCGATATCATTGTCGTTCAAAAAATTTGCTATTATATAAATTAAATGTGGCATATTAAGGGAAAGAAGATGACGCAAATTAACCGGGAGCTGAAAATTACCATTGACGAGACCACTGTAAAAAGAACCCGTGATCCGCAATGAACAGGCAAAAAAGATATGGTCGTGGGTTGGGGATTCTATTAAGTTAGTTTCTAAGTTTATCTCGTTATTATTTAATTGATCTATATTGCTTTGCTGTAATATTTTTGAAAACAGTTACATTATAAGTGTCCTCAACTTAAATATATATATATATATTTTAATGATATGCAACAATTTTTTTTCTTGATTGCTTATTATAACAAACTATCTTAAATTTGTGTAATAAATACTAGTTAATTTTACTTACTTATATACCATCACGCCGTTTCTCCGCGGGAGTAGGCAGAGAGGATAGAGCGCCACACTCTTCTGTCCTGACACACAATTCTCGCCTCATCCATATTTATACATTTTCTCATACAAGCTCGCCGGTTATTGTGGCATCTAACAAGACCATATTTCACTATCTGGTTTACCTGGTCGTGCCAAGTCTTATGCGGACGTCTTCTATATCTGGTGCCATAAATACATTCGCCATATATCTCTCTTACCATTCTCTCTTCATTCATATGAGGGTTCCATATGACCATACCACCTTTCGTTATGAATAATTATTATATACACTTAACTTCAACATATCTATATTGAATTGTATACATAAAGCTGTTTGATAACAAAGATTAAACTATTCCACAATTTTGTCCCTTAATTATGCACATTTAATTTTCCACTTAACATTGTTATGACTTCCTTGATAGCCCCATGTTAGGTACACACTTTCCCCTCCCTTTGTTCCTTACATTTGCTTTATCATTTTAAAGCATCTTTCTCCTATACGCGGTAACATTTGACTTAACAAGTTCCTGAATATGTAAGTACCGAAACAACAGTTACATTATTGTGCAAATGCCAAATTAATTCAATTATTATCTCTTTACGTTAAAACCTTCTTAACCACCATTTCGTAGTGATCATTTTAAATTACAAACATAATTAAAACCTTGAATTTTACACTAATTCACCAATTATATTTTTAGGTGAGAACCATGCCAAAAATTTTGCATAAATTTGAAATTATTTTTAAAAAAATTCTGTGATATAATCACTTTTGTCAATAAAATATCATTTCTTTTTGGTGTATGTTAAGAATACAAAAGATTAATATAAGTGACCATTTTATTATCATCATTAAATGAATTTAATAAATGGGTAATTAATTTGCAAAATTTTAGGCTGTATTTCATTTCGTAAAAACAGCTTACTTAAAAATGTATTATTGAATTTGACTAGTGCTAAGATCTGGTGGTCGGGGATTCGAGCCTCGTATCAGGAATCTACCAACTTATTTTTATTTTTATAGTATACTCGCTTAGCATTGTAAGAATATTAATGTGACACATGTATTCCATGTCACATGTTGTTGCGTGTATACATCTCAATTTCAAAATATAAAAAAAACAATAATATTTAACAGAAGACCGTGCATATAATACCACTTATATAATAAAACTATAGTTTGGTGGAAGAAATTTGTAGTGTTCTTTGATATATGTATATAATATTATAAACCAAAGCCAATAAATAATACTAAATATAAGTTTTTGTGAAAATTTGGTTGAAAACACTTAATGCAAAAACTTACATTTTATGAATTAGCAAATATTTGTAAATCTTCAGATCATAATTAATTGCTGTATTTTAATAAATTATTAATTACGCTATTATAACTCAACAATTTTCAATATAATTTGTTTGATAATTAATAATAAGAAATAGATTATTTATTACGTAAAATAATTGGACAGATTTAATTATTAGGTGAATAATTAAATAATTAGGTGAATAAAATATTCCGTATTTTATAAATTTTCTGTAGAAACGGAGTGTTATGAAATCATTCAACTTCAGCGTAATTATTAACTTCTTCAATAAATGGAAATTTATTTTGTGGCAACATTTTATACTAATAATGAAAACATAGTTTGTTTATACCACTGTTTATAGATTACTCAACACGTTGCTTAATACATGTATGATACTTCTTCAGGATACAATACATTGTCCATTGGTCCCGAAACGTGTTGAGTAATCAATAAACAGTGCTATAAACATAGTGCTTTCATTTTTCACGTAATAATTAACATACAAATTGTATCTGAAATTAATAATATTGCTTTTTTACTATTTTTGTGTGGAAAAATCTCCCTTATATATATATAATAACCCATCTGATAATTAATGACAAACGAATCAGAAATACATAATTTTAAATACTTAACTTAATTTAATGTAACAGTGAAAAATATTTAATATGTTTCTAAATGTTATTGATATTGCTAATAATGCTAGTATTTTTTCACAAATATATACATATAAATATAATGAAAACAAAGTTTAGATAAATTAATGTCTCGCTTAAAACATAAATGAAACCTGACAACTTTCTATACAAATAATTGGTCTTTCGGCAATTGAATGTTCTGTGTTCGAGTCCTGGTGAGGTATCATTCGTTTAGATTCCTGCACATAAGGGAATTCTTTGAAATGAATGTGCTGATAAACTGGAAAAGGAAGCCACTCTTTCCGAAGTTTCCCCCCAAAAATTCCATATCCCGATGTATGACAGACTTAGTATGGTAAAAAACGTATGAATTCTATCTGGACTGCACAATGGATGGATCCATATAATCATAAAGGTAATCGGCTTAAAATAATTCACGGATCTATTCCGCGCACCCCCGGGTTCTCCAATATAAAAGTCTCCAAAACAACAATAACTAATATTTCTAGAAAGAGAATTGAGCATTGCCAGGTAGCCACACATTTATTCAGATTGAACGTAATAGATTCGCCAATGTGTGAGTGTGGTGCCGAGGAGGAAACCCTTGAACGTATCTTTTTTGCCTGTCCATTGCGGATCACAGTTTTTTTTACAGTAATCTCGTCAATGGTAATTTTCAACTCCCGGTTAACTTGTGTCATCTTCTTACCATTAACTCGCCACATTTAATCTATATAATAGCAAATTTTTTGAACGACAGTGGTATTGACTATTCTATAATATTATTGTATGCTTTTTTCTTTATAATAAAGTTCACTCTTGAAGGGTGGATTGCCTATTTAAAAGATGAAGAAGAGTCCTGCTGATGAATATATTTTTTAGATACATATATGTTTTCTGCGTGTATATTATATGAATTATCTAATATTTGTTTTAATTATCAAGGAACTATGCTTTGAAAATCGTAAATTCACAAATAAAAAGTCATTTAATTAAAAATTAAAAATACTATAACACATGTGTACGTGCGATTTTTAATTTAACTTATAAATGTGTATGTGTTTACAATAAATAACTATTCATTCTAGTACATAGTTAGTCCGATAGAAACTGCCAAACAAATCATTGTCGCATAGTTTGCATACTGTTTTCACAGAAAGGAACAACGGTATCGAGAAGCGGTAGGGGTAGGGTTTGTAATTTTGTTAAACAGGGTGAACTTTATGTGCAACTACATTAGTTTTGCCTCTTGGTTAATTACGTATTGCTATATAATATATATGTATATATAATATTATATATAACCTGTCATGAGCACCCTTCTATGTAGCGTCCCCCAAATTGTGTAACTTTAAATTTGCTACTGTCAGTCTGACACGTGGTTGTACAAGATTTGGTTACTCACCTGTCACCCGAGTAAACTTCGCGCTAAAACAATGAAGTATATTGTGCGCGGAGCTATACTAATATAGTATATCTCTCAAGTTGTCAGTCAGGTACATCTGATTTGTTGTACTCGATTGAATTCACTGAGTTGCATCTGTGCCGGGGAAAATATTTTATACTGTTATATTCAGCTATCACTTTGAAATTATTCATTATAAATATAAATTAAAAACATCTCACTATGTTTAAATACTACTTTATTTTTGGTATCACCAACTGGTTTCGGAACCACTGTTCCTTCTTCAGGGTATACAAGATACTAACTTCATTACAAATTATGGGCAATCATACATTAATGTCAGATATTAAAATGTGGGGGGGAGGCAAAGAGACACATGATATGGGGAAAGAGAACATATTTAAGATAGGACTGTAGGTTCGATTTTTTTAAATTATGGAACGATAGATGTATTAATTTGAAAAAGCGTACCATATAGACTCGAAAATTTGTCATCAAAAATACTGTAGCTGTAGCGTAGTTGGTAATGAATTGGATTGGATGGATCCCCGAATTGGAAAATAGATCCAGGTTCGAATCCCGATAGCGCAATAATAATATTTTTCGATAAAATTAATTTTATATTTATATCTTTATAATTAATACATTGATTTATTTATTATCTATTTAAAATATCAGACCTATGTTCTGAATAATTACAACTTCACAATAAGAATGTGTTGTCCTTAATATTATTATTTAAGTATCTTATATGTTTCTTAATCATAGTATCAAAATTATGACTTTTTTTCCTATATGAAATGAGAGGCAGTCCTTAAATTTTTAAATAATATTTTTTTCGAATTCGCCGAGAGTTGTCGAATCCTTTTTTCGACATTTAGATATATCGGCCGTTCCAAATCAAAAGTAACTGACATTTTTACAAAAATTGCCTTTTTGAATTTTTTGTATACAATCTATATAATTCTAAAAAGGCAAAAAAAATCAGTTACTTAGTTTTGCCTTGGAAAAGCGATATGCTGATCTAAAGATTGTCACATAATTTTACAGAGCGAGTTTAAGCGAGCTGTAACCACTACTAAAGCCCACGCATAATCAGATAAAATAAACTATTATTATTTTTGGAAACGACACAGTAATAATGTACCAAGTATTGTTTGAAAGGTGTATGAATATGAAAGAAACGCATATGTGAAGAAAGGAGAGTAGCGTTCTAACCTTTCTGCTTCCAAACCATCAACAAACTACCCCATAGAGAAAACAGTATGAAAATATTTTCGTGTTTCAAATTTTATCAAAATTGGTAATAATAATGCGTAATTATAATTTTGCTGTATATTATACCGATAACATTTTATTTTGAATCCCTAATTTTTCATTATCATAACGATAATTTTATTGGATTTATAGACTCCCTTAAAAGTGATTATCTTCTTAAATCTTTCAATTCGTTATGAATTGATAAATACAAACGCTTTTCAATTCAGTGCGCTTTGAAAGCCCCCATTCAAATGCTTACGACGTATCTCTGCGTTGTATTCACGCTGTGTTGAATATTTACTGTATAAGTACGACAATGTTGACAACTTTGAAACGTGAGTTACCCTTTTATATAATGATATCTGATATTGAGAAATTAAAATGAAATATAGTTAACGTTTCTTTTAAATACAAATTAAATGTATTAATTAGAAAGATATACATATAAAATCAATTTTATCGAAAAATATTGTTGTTGCTACCGGGATTCGAACCTGGATCTCTTCCAATCCGGAGATCGTGCATTAACCGATTATGCTACAAGTACATTGACGACAAATTTTCGAACCTGTATGTTACACTTTTCAAATTGATACATCTATCGTTCCATTATTTGAAAGACATATACTTTATGACGCCAGAATTAACAATTCATTTTTATTAAATTTTGGACACATTGATACAACTTATATATTATTAGAAGAACACATTCTTATTGTGAAGTTGTAATTGTTCAGAACATAAGTCTGTGATATTTTAAATATAAAATAAATATATTTATTAGAAAGATATACATATAAAATTAATTAAAATGTTATTTTAATTATGATTGAGAACACATTCTTATTGTGAAGTTGTAATTATTCAGAACATAGAAAATTAAAATTTAATTGATTTTATGTGTATATCTTTTTAATTAATACATTTAATTTGTATTTAAAATATCACAGACATATATTCTAAATATTTACTACTTCACAATAAGAATGTGTCCTCCTTAATAACTTTTATTTTATTAGATTGTTTTATATTTTATTTATTACAGTATTTAACATACATTTTATGTTACTCCACTACTAGCAATTTTACCGTCAGCCTTCAAACTGTTGAAAGTATTTGCATTGCAAATACATACAACTCAACGTCACGGCACCGACACTCCCAATATAACGGCGATTGTATCAGACGGGAAGCTCGGGTAAGGGGATAAATTGGAAATATTGAAGAGACGTGTCATATTGATTAAGGGTTTAATAAAACTTTACGCTATCATTTAAACGGCTTTTAAAAAATTTGAAACTTTTTTTATGGAATAACGATCGTTGACTTATTTTATTTTCTAATTTCTTGAAATAGAATCTAGCTATGTTTTAGATTCATCTATGATCCAATCTGATAGAGAGCAATCGGAAGCATGGCTATCCAACATTCTAACATAATCATTATACAATGCCTACACTAATAATTCACTAGTTCTACAACACTCACACTACATTTTAAATTTAAAAAAAAATTATGTCTATTTTATTTCTGTCGAATATTTATTAAAAATATCACAACAGTACGGAAAAAACTGGTTACTTTAACATAGACTTCAGTCTAGCATAGTAGCCAGGACAATGCTATATATATCAGAGGTGGAGTCTATTCCATCCCATACAATAAAGTACGAGTATTTAATTGCAATATAATTGTATCTTATGTTTATCATGTTATATTATAATATATTCACCCCTGTTACAACAAAAATATGTATGTCAATAAAGTCCAAATGAATAAATCTTGAACTCACACGTGGTATCATATCGAAAACGTGCGCAAGGACAAGAGTAAAAGTGATTTAAAATAGTACTTTATTTAGAAAACTTATCGTGTCATACATTCCGTCCCTGTGAATTAAATTTCGTAGAACTCATACAAAAAGAAAAAACAGATCAAATTTTTTTGTGAAGTTTTAATTAAACCTGTATATTTTCTTGAAAGATAGGCCTTTTCTACGACATCTTATTATAATTTAACATTTAGCATGCAACCATTTTATAATGAAAAATCTTTCTATCCATTTTAAGACTTATTCTAAACAATTTTTATGATAATGAGATCGTTTAAAATTGAATATACTTTTGGAGTCAAATACTGTAAATTTTTAACATGCCACCCATTCCCGATATTGTGTAAAGTTGTTTTAAGTTTTTTTTTCCATTAATAAAATATTTTAAATCGTCTTATCGTGTCTCAATTATGGGCATTCTACAGTCCGTAATTAAATAATAGTTTTTTCTATTAATGAAAAGATATTTTTGTCTATGGCTTTATGATATCTATATTTGGTGCTCACACCTGACTGCTCAACCCGTAATTCATTTTAATTTCGGCGAAAAGTGGGCACGGATATTTTATTGCCGTAGATACGTCACTTTGTGTTATTTTGGGAAAAATTAAATTATAATTCTCATCGTTTCTCAATTTTATTTTCACTTTGGTTACTGTAACTAAATCTACAGTAAAATTAATGACAATTAATATTCTCGTCATTTATTACATGGCAGAATTGAGTCAATTACGTTAGTCAAACAATACGTCGTTAAATTGATCAAAGCGCTGCGCTATAGAAAATATAGCGATAGACAATCTGTACGTCGACTATAATACTGAACAAATAACTAAAATGCCAGCTTTCAGTAAATACACGCTGGAGACAAAACATTATATCTTTATAGGTCCAAGAATAAACAATCATAATTCACAAGTGACTAACCTGACGACTTGACTGACTGTATAAATAAATAAGCTTACCTAACCGATAGGAAGAATCATAGATTTATATAGTCGGATAATAAAAATTTAAAACAATGTTTTTCTTCAATAATTTATATCCGAAATTAGGTGAAAATAGATTTGGAATGTACACAAGAACATAAATCTATTCTATATTGGCTTTAAAAGTTAACATCTCACTGCCTTAAATCATTATTACTGCTACTAATAAGAATACATTTTTACTTTGTTGTAACTTTTCCTTTGTAAGTAACTTTTTCAGTGTTAGAAACTTTTCTAAAAGCTTTTACAAGACGTATTCTCACGAAGACATGCTATCTTAGTAGTCGTGATTGTAGTTTACACCTGTAAATGGGATAAACTCCATAAATATTTTTAAGTTACAATTTTTAATAAAATTTAATATTGAAAGCGTTAAAAAATCACTAAATTATACGAATATCAATCACTGAATACAAATCACTGTGAGTTACTGCGGTTGCATTCAGCGTTGTACCATTATCGATCGCTGCGGATATTCTACCTTGCATGGCTGAAGAGTTAGTCAACTTGGACTATTAGTTTGTACGTGATTCCGTCTGCATGACCTTACTCACACACTCTGTGATATTATATTATTCATACTCTGCACATATTAAGTTATTTCGTTATAATTGAAAATATTATACTAAAGTTTTTTTTTTTGACGGATACGTCAGGTACGTTTATTCGTAAAGCATATGAAATTACTTTTTACATTTTAGAATTGTTAACCTCATTTTCGGTAAGTTTTTAACTAATTAACCATTTATAAAACTTGTGAAGTCGTTCTGTTAATTTTTGAAAGACCATTTTTACGTAATATATATTACTGATTCGGTTGAGGTATTTTGTGTTAAATAAAATAGTTCAGTTCAATCACTCGATCAAGTTTCATTCCACTCGCTATAAATTATTCACATCCAGTTTGTTTCTTTTCTGTTTTGATTTTCAAAAAACAATTTGAGGCCAGGTTAACAAGGCCTCTTTGTCTTCATGAATACTTTTATAGATTATGTAGGAGAATAGATTTGTATGAAAAATGTTTGAATATCGTGTATACTACATTCATACTATATATATATATGTAATAGTACATTATATATAATGTCCATTGGATTTCTCTGTGTCACGCATAGGGAAATTTGAAAGGAAAGTTTCAATTTCTTTTCAAATATATAAATTAGGTGGATACGTGATATTTTTGTTCTGAAGATAATTTTACATATAGAATACAAACATCTCCATTTCTAATGACAAATTGGAATTTGAAAACAGTAATATTTGTGATACGAATGGTACACAAGTAGGTAATAATTATTTAATGCCTTCATCATTATAAGCTTATTTTTTATGAAATCGAGTTTAAAAACGAACGACACTTAAAGAATGTTCTTAGGACTTAAACACTAGTTTACATGTATTAATTGTTGGACAGAAAATACTGTGACAAACTTATTTACTTATTAAATTATTATTTCCTATTTTATATCATATTCTAGTATTCGCAGTTTCCGCTTCGGAAATAATTTCCCTAAATGAGAGTAAAAAAATCTTGTATTGGTCACATCTGGAGTGTATCGGAAATTTTTGTCATTGTGTTTATAGTATTACCGCCGTTCACAGAAAATCGTTTTTTCCTCTGAATTTTCGCGATTTTGGAGGGTAGATATGAATACGCTTTTTTGCGATGCGATATTCAATTACCTGTAGATAGGTACTCTTCACGATTTGAATTGGTATTGAAATACATTATTTTGTACATTTATATTTAAATTTGTGGGAAATTTTACTACTGAAAGCAATATTAATACTTTTACTTTCAAAAGCTTCATGAATATTTAAATCATTATATAAAATTTTATTTGAATTCATACATTACATTCATACAGCCATGTTTTTTTTGGGTATTTTCATGTAAAGTTTTATTTTGGAATAAGCATGCTTTCGACGTAATTTCTTATGTACGCAAATTTTGAGTAAACATTTTCAGTTTTGTTTACGATTGCTCGAAAAATTGCTACACATCAGTAATACCTCTTGAAATTTTTCTGTTCAAAATGTTTATCTTTTATTTTCTCGTACAGACTCGTGTTTTAACGTTCAATTAAATTATAATTTTTGTTTGCTTCCAATCAGATTTCAATGTACTCAAAATATTAATTAATTCAGAAAATTGCTTATTGAATTTAATATACAGTGTGTTTAAAATAAAGTCGTTATATTTTTAATTGGGAAACTATTTCGAAAACATTTATCGAATATAACGATTTATAAACATAATCGTGTATCCAATATATATTTCCTCTCTCTCAGTCGATGTGCTTATGACTGAGCATCTTGTCTGCTTGCCTCCACCTCGTTTAGTGCAACGTGTAGCGAGACTCCGATCTTGTCTCAGACTTTATCCACATTGTCATAGATCGACCTCTCGCTTTCACTCCTTGCACATTCCCAGTGCTCCAAATTTCTCCATCTCTTCTAGTAACAAGCCCAATGTATGAGATTATTATTTTCCTGTATGTTGTGGAGAATCTTTCTTAAGTACGGATTTCCTGAAGAATAGAGATATTCGTTCGTCTCGCAGTCCATGGTATACGCATATATCGAATGTTAAATTAGTCTTCATTTTATATTTATAGCTGTTTTTATTTTTATAATGGCGTTTAGTAATGCAACTCAAAATTATTTTAATTGTAGACTATTAAAAAATGTATGGTACATAAATAAAATGTTTATTTATTCGTAGTGAAATATTGTGTGGTTTTGACCAGTGCTGAACACATTTTTGGTTATGGACATCAATTTGGAAGCATAGCGCACGACTTAAAAAAATAAAATTCTATTAATAATCAAGCATCTTCCGGACTATATTTTATTGTGGCCAATGTTTCAGGTCGCATTTTAATGTCCACCAATAACGCTGATAGAGACCTATGTACATAAGATACGATAAAGCCATTTTATGTTGTATATGTGCATGTTATATACATGTACATAATATCTACCTTGTTGTGCGAATATCAGCATTGTTGATATATAGAAAATATATTTCCCTCATTTATAAAGAGTGTATCTTTAATTAATGTTTAATTTGGAAATGCACTTTTCGTATTTAAATATTTACCAAACCCACCATATAAAAATACGACAATGTTAACTATTGTACTAGAACATTATATATTTTTTCATCTAATTATATAAATAACATTGAATAATTTTTGATGTATTTTTACTTATCAATATGTACTTAATACACACTATTTTAATTTCAAAAAATTACAATAACAAAAAAATGTTCGTCTCATCCCGCTCTCTGCTACTAAATATGTTTATTAGGGTCGGTCTCTTGGAATGACCCGCTAAATACTTTCTCAAACTACTGCCGACCTTTCTCGGGACACCCTGTACGCCCATTATCCCGGTCGGTCGTGGGCTTCAATAAATTTTCAGTTAATTTCACTCGTATTAATTCCCCACCCTTCGCCTCACCCGCTGCGGGTGTGGGTGCTAGCGTTACCGGCGCAGATAGCGCGCACACACACAACTTTTATTGCACGAGGCATTTCACACCAACCTTTTTTGCGAGAGATATTTAAACTCTCCTGCATACTCATAGTTTCGCAAAATTACGCCGTAGCAGAATTTTCCATGTTTGATTTTTTTCATTTCGTAATTACTCGACGACGAGATTCTTTTAAAGAATAATGTATTTGCAATTAGAAATATTATTTACCATGGTACTCACCACATATACATATGTACTAGTCAATAGCAATGAAATTATTATTTTTTTGTTTTTCGACGTTCAAATGTAGTTGTAAACTTCTTAACGTTTATTTTATAAATATCGTATTACACTATTAAGGAGAACACATTCTTATTGTACAGTTGTAATTATTCAGAATAATAGGTCTGTGATATTTTTTTCAATACAAATTAAATGTATTAATTAGAAAGATATACATATAAAATCAATTTTATCGAAAAATATTATTGCTACCGGGATTCGAACCTGGATCTCTTCCTGTCCGGGGAACATGCATTAACCGATTATACTATACCAAGACAGTGCATTGATCGATGCATGTTCTGAATAATTACGACATCATAATAAGAATGTGTTCTCCTTAATAATATATAAGCTGTATCAATGTGTCCAAAATTTAATAAATATGAATTATTAATTCTGGCGTCTCCTATCGGATTACTCAAAGGTATTTGAGATTACGTAAAAATAAAAAAGATACGATAGATGTATCAATTTGAAAAAGTGTAACATATAAGTTCGAAAATTTGTCGTCAATACCCTCAAAATTGACCCTCAACCGTTTGCCTGAAACTTATTTTTAAATTTTTTGGGCATCTTGCGAGAAGGGAAGATAGCTCGGAGAAGCTGTTATGGTAGGCCACGCACGTTGAAGGATGGAAAGGATAGAAAGGTCCCCATACGTTGGACCGACCAAGTGGAAAAGGCAACAGGCACTTCTCTGGTGGTGGAAGTGGATGAGCATAGTCAAGAGGGGACATTAGTTCGTCATTTTGTAAAACTTATAATAAAGTGATAAAAATACATAGTTTGCATATTACCTAATTTACGTTCGGAGATTCCATAGATAAACTTACATAATAGAAACATAACAATTCTCCAGCTTAAACTGTTTATCCTTAATTAAAACGAGTGATGCAACCAACAAACTCTTATAATTAGAGTACCTAGCTATTTTTTATTGTGTTTATTATTATTATTGCAAATAAGTACTAAAAGTACCCATGTACATAGCATTCCAATAAAGACCGTAATTGTAGTTACCAAGGTAAGTGTACAAACGTGAAATGCTACTCGTAGGTTGTCTGTTGGCACTGTGTACTCGTACACTGCGTCGTGTCGCTGTTGTGCGGTGTGTGGCCTGTGTCGTATCTTTGCTGCGCGTCGTCCTCAAGTAATTTGTATTCCTTGGCTCGTACTACATAACTTCTAGAACAATTTTCCTCGGCACGAGTAAAGCTTCTCTCTTTTCTCTTATCTTTTGATTTGTTTTGTCCTATTTTGTTCCTACTTGTATTTTATTTGACACACCAGCCATAATGGGTTTTGAATAATATTTTAGACTTAGTAAAGTTATATTTACAAAACATTTATAAAGGTCACTCGAAAGACAAAACCCATGGTTTTTAATACCTTTGCGAATATGTATGTATGTAAATACGAATAGAAGTAGACTTTTAATTGCCTTACCATATATTTTGTTACATTAAATAAGGTTTTTTTTAATATGAAATCGAGTATCTATGTTTAAAATCAATATTTATGACTATCAAATAATGTTTTTATTTGTTTTTTCTTGTTTGAATACTTACTTTTTTCTTCTTATATTTATTTACGTACACATTATCAATTAATTGTAATTAAAAAAATCAATAACATTATAATTTTTTTCGTAATATTATATAATATAAATCATCCACATTTTTCTTAATAGAGGGCTTCTTGGCCTGTGTTTTTTTCTTCAGGTTTTTCCTTTCCCATCGTCAAGCATTTCTGTTATTAGGGCGTAGGAGGCTCGCCCCTCACCCCTTTCCCAGGGGAACCACTTTGGAGACAGAATTTGTCGGTTAAGAATTTCTAGTAACGGCATTCTTGACCATTAGCTTGATACAATAGTTAAAATTGGCTCATCACAAGTATACGCAATGTGGAAATGTTTATCCTTCTGAGGCTAACCTTTTTCCACCTACAAAGAAAAGTGAGAGATACCTGAGGAGGTCTTCATCCAACGGTGGACAGAAAACGGTTGATGATAATACTATTTAAGTTATTTTTCTAGGCAACTATATGTTTTCATGCTAGATTGGAATCACCTGAAAAATGTATTTTTTTTAGTCTTTTCTCTTTAACACAATAAAATACTATAAAAAGTGAACGAACGCAATTGAAAGAGTAGAATTTTTTTTCAAAAAATAGTATGTGAAGTAAAGATCCATCTTTAATATAATCTAAGGCAGCTTGTTGTCTGTTTGTTAATTTGTGCAAGATGGCGAGTAAGTTATTCCGACCATCGCGAGTTTGTGATTCCCAGAATTACACAAGTTATACACTATATTTGACAAGTGTCACAAAATTGCTCTAAGATAGAAAATTCTTGCACGCTGAAAATAAATTTAATGGTCGCGGTCTTTCTTATAATGCTTGTATTTTCTTAATTATGGCAAATACCATTCAGTTTATTAGTTTTACATTAGTATAAAGGATTTATCTATGTAATAGTTTTAGAAAAAATCAAATTAGTGTATAACTTCTGATATAAATGAATAATAAAAACCCATATTTTTGTAAAAAATGCGGAAATGTGAATTATTTTTGAAATGGATGCCTTAAACAACATTGAATAAAGTCTCTTCTATCTAACAATAAGTATAGTTTTAGTTTCCATTACCCAGATTACGTGATCTTGGTAACGAGCACTCTGATGGTGAATTTGTTCTTTTGTAATTTATTTAAGTACAAAATACTCTTGTTGTCTGGGGTTAAATGACTAATAGGTACCAACATGAGTGTAATTGTTTTTTTAGATACATAGGAAGTTGTTAAAGCATCTTCTTGCTTTATTTCATATGGGTATTGACTATTTGCAGTGTTCATACTTTTTATTACTCATTAATTGCTTTTTAAAAGCGATTTATTTTATACTAGCAGAGCGTGTCCAGCATTGCTCGGTATTTCGATTTATTGTTATTTAAAATAGGTTTATAGGGGCGAGGAGGTTGTTGGTTGTTTTACAGAGTTTTTAGAGAGTAACGATGTATGCAATATTCGGTCCAGGCAGGAGGAGAGGGAAGGACACCTATATTTTGTTCAAGGTGCTTAAAAGTAACTATTGCAAATTTGATTTAGATCAGTCAAGTGTGGTGTAGAATTGTATGTATACCTAATCGATAGAGAGATGTTCAATTTCATAATTATAATAAATGTATGTAAGCATTTTGGGTAGCATTTCTTCATGAAGAAATATATTTTAATATAAATATAATTTTTGTACACAATTTGTATCCTGATAAAGAGACAATTGGTCTTGCAACATGGTATTAATAAAAATAAATAGTGGTTTAAACAAAGTGTTTTTCTTATTATTTATAAATATATATATATAAACATAAAATTAATACAAAATAAATTAAACATTTAGAAAGATAGAAAATATCTATTTATCGAAAAAATATTTGGCTGGTACCGGCATTCTGAAGTTGCAACTTTTTAAAAATACATAAAATTAATTTAGAATAAATGTTATTACTTTTATATTTTATTGTGGTATGGTATCATTTAATATCACCAGTGGTCATCTAATTAAAGATAATCGATATTTTCTAATTCTCAAGTGGCGAAATCTATTCTAACATAATTTGTACTTTACCCACACTTTATATATTTAATTATACGTACGAAGTGATTTATAAATGTTTCGTTGTGGTATTTGAATGAAATTCGCTTATCAGGTATCAAGAAGTTAAAGAAACAACTCTCCAAACATTGACAATACCATTATAATAATAGCCAGTTTGTTACCTCGCCAGACTGACTAATGATATACCCACCCGTACTCTGTTACAAGTTCCTGAATGGGATTGGCTGGAACGGTGCCAGGAGGTGTGATTTGTGTCCTTAATATTTCTCTTTAATACCACTCCAGGGTCGATAGTATTCTGAATATTTGAAACAGCCCCAGTACTTAAATTACTACGTGTTATTAAATTTCATCAAATATTATTAGGGTTGCCAGAAAGCTCGGAGAAATATTAATTAATAATTCGGCTAAATTGCGAATTGTTTATTACAGTTTATTTTATTGTAGAAAAATGTTATAATATTTCATTATCAACAATGGTTGACAAGATAATCGTTTTATTTTTATATTAAATTTATTTTTCTAAAAGATAATTTTTAAACATAATATTTCATAAGTTATTTTTAAACCTGGAAGTCGATCTGTTTTTGTCAGTGTAATGTAATATATATAATTCGTAAATTATAAGAAAAATCACTTTGTTTAAACGTATATTTATAGATAAATCAACATGTTTTAAGACCAATGGTCCCTTCATCAGGATACAAATTGTATACTAAAATGTAAAATACAAGCATAGACAAAAAAAAACAAAACTGTTAATATAAGTGATGAGTAAATAATTAAATAACCA
Organism: Eubasilissa splendida; assembly: GCA_031772225.1. Taxonomy (NCBI): domain Eukaryota; kingdom Metazoa; phylum Arthropoda; class Insecta; order Trichoptera; family Phryganeidae; genus Eubasilissa; species Eubasilissa splendida. The sequence continues at coordinate 12,200,318 of CM062853.1, read as the reverse complement.
AATTCTTTTTGCAAGTACCTAGTTTATTTTTAGAATTGTTTTCACAGATGTTCCTAATTAGTTAATGCTCATCACTCGTATTTAGATTTTTTTTTGTATATGCTTGTATTTTTAATTTTTGTACACTATTTGTATCCTGATGAAGAGACAACTGATATTGCAACATGGTGATTCATCAATAAATAGTGGTTTAAACAAAGTGTTTTTTTCTTATTATAATAGTAAAAAAATATGTATATTAGGGGAAGTAAACCATTATTTTGTAGTGTAACATTCAACTTGATTAAAAAGAAATTTCCACAGAATTACAAAATATAAATTCCCTCATTAAATACCACCTCTTTCCATCTATTTTATTAATTTGTAATGCCCCTTTATTAAAAATATTTTGGTTTTGAATTAAAATATAGGATATGGTGACTTTCAACATTGTTCACATTTTGGAATTTTTTGTTTCTCAACGAGTGCTCCATAGATCGAAAAAGGTGATAGTCTAACGGAGCAAGGTCTGGTGAAAATGGCAGGTGTGGTATAACTTCCCAGTTCAGCTCTTGGATTTTTTCGCGGGTCATTCTTGCTGTATGAGGGCGTGCGTTGTGTTGTCTTGTTGCAGTATTACTCCTCTTCGGTTGATTAAATTCGAACGTTTTTCTTTCGACTTCATTTCGAGTCATTCCAATTGCCGACAATAGACTTACGATGTTATTATTTCGCCCGGTTTCAATAATTCAAAGTGAATGATCCCTCGAATATCCCTCCATATACACAAAATAACCTTGCATTACGTTTATCTTGGTTTCGGAGTCGCATTGTGTGTTTGATTTTTCGAAAACCATTGTTTTTTTAAACTAACATTATCGTACATACTACCTCTCGTCGCACCATCGTATACACTACCTCTCGTCTCCGGTTACAAGTTGTGGCAAAAAAGGTGGGTTCTTTGTTGTGATAATAAAGAACTGTACAAGTTCACGCGCGCTTCTTTGTTGGTGGGGGATAGTTCGTGCGGTGTACAAATACCGATCATATTCACTTTCCCGATCCGGTTTATATAAAACTGCACCGTGGACTAGGAAGATCCGAGTTTCTAGCTTAATTCGTCGATGGTCTGAAGAGGATCGGAATCAACCAGAGGTTTTAATTTGTCTTCTTCAAAATCCGACCATCGTCCACGTCAAAGATCCTTCAGACTCCGATTACTCGTATTGAACTTTTGAAACCAGGGTTGACATCTGTTGACTTTTAGAACTTGTTCATAAACTTTGTTAATGGTTTCCGTAGCCTTGGTTGTATTTAGTCCTTCGTCGAAAAAAAGCAGCATGCAGTGACGCAAGTGTTCGTCATCGATTTCGGGATTAAACATTTTACCCTTAAGAAAAAAAAACAAGATTTTATGTACGAAAAATGAAGTCAACAAACAGTTCTACCAAAGAAATATCTCACAAAGATGTTTCTTCCACCGCGTATGGATATAGACTAACTCAAACTAGACATCTGAAAATAACGGCGAAATTCCTGGTCCCCCTAATATATAAAAAAATATATTTAAAAAAAATAACAGACACAATATTTTATTTATCCATTATTAATTTATATCTTTGCTTCAAGACCTAATTCACGTAACAAAAAATAGTCTGGGCTCTCGAAATTCATGAACTTAAATTTTTTATATTCAATATGTAATTCGTAATCAATAAAATATTTCAACTAATCGAAATTATCGTATAATTACAATTTTTTTGAAATGTTTATATCTCTGACATGGTTGAGATTAGGCACATATTCCTTGAACAATTTAGACTTGTAACCATCCATAAAATATGGTGTACTAGGTCAGTTATATTCTGTATATATATAAATATATAATTAGTTTTATTATTCCAAGGAAAATTGTGACATGTTACCCTAGCTGTTTTCCTTATGTGCATACTTACGAATTTTATAGGTAACTTTATATGAAGATTAAAAATATTTGTAGATCATTTCGTTCATAAATCAAACCAAATCCCGTCTTTAGATTGAGAACGAAATTTAAGTTTCAACAAATCTAACATCAATTGTGTAAATAGATCTATTGATATATTTACAAAGCACGTTTTATTTATTATAGATTGAAGTTACTACTTTCATGTCTCTCCCTCTCTGCTTACCTCCGATTATGATAATACACTTTAATTATAATACCATAAATACAGTGAATTTAGTAGAATTAAGGTAATATATTCATTAACTAGAAAATTCCTGTCCTAGAAATTAAATGTCCAAAAGTGCCCCAACTTTAGGGTTTATTGTTGGATTTTTTCTTTCATTATTAGAGATGGATTTCTTTCCTTCCATTTTTACTGTCTCATATTATCGAAAATCCATGAACATGTCTTTGCCTTCATCTTTCTGAGGAAATCTGAGGTGCTGTATTGTTTCCGTAGTTCCATGTTCCTTAACCTCCTCCATTCGCCGATTAAGTTATCACGTTTTGGGCTATAAATTTGCGTAAGACTTTACTTTCGATGACTTACATCCTGCTTTTCTACGCCAAGGTGAGAAATCAAGCTTCGCAGCCTATCGTTCGGCGATTCGGTTATAGTTTTAACATAATTTTCTATGGTGAATCATCATTTTAATTAATATATAAATTATAGTATAAAGTGATTTACCATGGGAGTTTATAGGAAAATAATTACATACGAACAAATTAATAATTATTGAATTTAATTAACATTTGTTGTGATATGATAAAAATTTTATAATTTGTTCTGGGCGATTATAAGTAGGTAATTATGAAATTTGAAGCTTTAATTATTTACCATTATGAAAATGGCGACTCCACAATGCAGCTGTTCCGCTATAGTCTTCCAATTAGCCAATTGTGTCTAATAATTACGTTCAAACACTGTATACCCTCCCACAAAAGGTAGACTCGGTACTTTTGTTGTTTTCTTTGAGATTCAGCTTTCCTGATTTTCAATTACAGTTTTTACACTAGTCGACTGTAAAAATACCATTCCAAAGAAAAGATTTTTAGAAAAGAAAATAAAGCAGTTTGGTCAACCTTATGCATATGTGTGCATCGTATTGTACATAATAAAATTGATAAATAATCAATTCTGCATCTAATATAATAGCTTTTTCATTACTTCTCTGAGGGTAAATGCGTGTATAAATCGGATATAGCAAGTGCGATGGATGCTAGCTGAAGGCTGCATATCAAAAAGGTTAAGGTGTGAGGTTACCCTTGCCCCAAGACCGTATAATTACCATATAAAAATAATATTAATTATTTTTGCAAAATAAACAGAAACGCTTATCAGTTATTTGTTATTGGTGATATTTAATGACTTAACAAAGAAATATCTGATTTTGAGGACATTCAATGTACACAGACATACAATGTTGTAAAATTTTTATCTATAAAATATTGATTCAAAATTTTTTTAGAACATAAATAGATTTTTCTATGACCACGATGAAAAAAGTTCTTGTATAAAAATGTTTATTATTTGATAAAAATAATTATTAGAATAATACATGTATAGGTAAATAGATATTATACATTACCATTATCTTCCAGGTGTAGCAGAACAATTGCGCTGTTTAGACCAACCAACCATTGAAAATGGTCTCATTATTCTTGAAGTTACTACGTACGTAATACGTCTATAAGCACAGACTGTAAGCGCAGTGTTCGTTCTGCTTTTAAAAAGCTATTGTACTGTTTTTATTGTAGAACAGACGTATTATCCGACAGTCCTTGTTCACAATGTTAAAATATGAAATATGTACTGCTGAAATTTGTGTTAGAAATTCTTTTTACGATTATGAGATTTATAATTTAGATATTTTATTTACCTCAATTTAGCAATTAAGCTATATTTTCTAGGCTTGTGAGAACATTTAAGAGGGCGTTTATATTTTGTAGAGGGAGACTAATTGGTGAGAGTAAGAATAAGGTCTAGTTCTTTTGAGAGGATCGAGTTCAATCACGTTTTTTTAAGAAGACATTGGGTACTAAATGGGATTTGTGTCATACCGGCGAAAAAACTGTTATTTTATCAAGTCAATCTCCATCAATTACTTTTTAGTACTATTTTAATTTTTTTTAATTAAAAAAACATGGATTACATATCTTTAAATATTGTTACTTACAGCTCAGTCTGACCAAGCCTCCTTCCATGTCATGGATAGAACGCCAGGTCTCGAGCTCTACGCCACCGGTCTAGCTTTAATTGGTACTTACATGTTTTTGGGTTCTCGCCGGGTAATGTCCATAAGAGTTACTTTTGTCTGCAAGGGAGGGTGAATACATAATGACAATTTTTTTTTTCACATTATAAACTATAATTACAATTAACTTTTCCATGACTACCCACGCTTCTCGTCATCTTGACCTACACAGTTTCCCTATTATTCATGTCCATGTTTAATTTATTCATCTGCCTTTTCACGCACTATTTCTACTTGTTCTTGACTTCTTGCACACACCAGAGGTCCAGGGGATCCGAGCTGACGGGGGCCAGCGAGTCAAACTCGGAATCGCCACCCAAAATTTTGTTTTCCCATAGAACATCGCCATCTCAAAATTTTCCGCCGCCATATTAGCAATAATCAGACCAGAGATGCCCAGTATCTCGTTCTGACTTGTCTGAGCCTCGCTCTTCTTTTTTTTCATCTTCCTCTCCTTCATCTTTGCCACCTTTTCTCTTTTCCTCACTCGTCGCGATCCGCTCGCCAGAAAAGTGACAGCTCCAACTCCCATCGCGCCACAGATTATTATTCGCCGAGCAGCGGGCTTCTCATTGGCTTACTCAACTATAGTGGGCTTCACATGGGTATTTTGATGATAATGTTAATAATGACTGAATGTAATAAAATAAAAAAGTACGTAATTATAACGAATCGAAACGAGAGAAAACAACTCTCAAAACGATTCGGGATAGAGTGTAAATAATTTTTTTTAAATATGATGGGCTTCACAGACAGCATAATATTTTACATTTTGGTGGTCTCACACATGTAGACGCGTGTATTCTTACGTCACAATATATAATGTGTAAATTTTTCTTTTTACCTTCATGTAAGAGGAAATAATAATTAAGTTTACTTGTATTAGAAAATTACGTATACCAAAAAATAATTTTTCCAATGAGCGACAAAAAATATTTTTCAATTCTTATAAATTTTACCCTAAATCTCTTTTTTGTCGTGGGTCTTAATGAAGGAAAATAACACCTAGAATACTACATTTAAATTTAGAGGTAAATAAAAATTTAATTTAAATAATCTTTGAAGTTATTCACCAAGTCGTTCTTGAAATCTGTATTGAGTTCCAAATCGTGGTTAGAAGAGAACAGATACGCATATCATAATAATTTAACAGAAAATTCGAAATGGCTATTTAGTGAAAACCCAATAATTTGTATGAATTATTTAAATTTAATGTTATTTTATAAACATAAAATATTTCTTCACTATAAAGAAATAAATAATTTTTTATTTGTTTAATAAATTCATAATATCTACATTAAAAGCTTCGATTTGATAACCAAAATGAGTGGTTTGTTCATCTAGCGGGTAATATGCAGGTCTAGTGGTCGGTGGTTCGCGCCTCGTTCCAACAAGTTAGTCGTATTTTCATAGCACAAGCGTTTAAACTTAGTTTGAAAATAGTAAGAATATTGATGTGATACGTATTCCGCGTACGCATCTCTATTAAATATATATATATATATAAACTATGTGTAATTTATTACATACTGTTTTTATTTTAAGTACCTTGGTTATTTCTCTTTGTAAATGGAACATTAATTTATGTACCATTTAAGTGAGTTGTAATTCCTGTTGAATTAAATTTGACTCTTATAAAAAGAAATGGCACGTTTTCAATTATTTTTCTTTTTTAAACACCTTCACTCAAAAATACACATTAAAATTTCAAGACTTTCCCGAAGTTGGTCGTTTTTATGTCAAAACAGAAAGTTTATTCATTGCCAAAACTTCACACATTAAATAATGAAGGCTGTGGCGTATCCACCCATTCTCCTCTCGTTTCCCCTCTCCCTTCTGCCTCCTCACTCTCCTTGAAAGGTCGGCCTCTGGCAATATGAGAGTGCTTTTCTCAACCACGACGCGCTTCGCCAGATGGCGGACATTTTGAATGGTCTGTTCCCGGTCTGCATTTTATTATAAGACATAGTTAAATACATTATTACCTTTTAACATTGTTGCACAATAGTAGATGTACAGCAAATCAGATTAAAATATGAACTTATATAAATAATAATATAGAAATAGAACCCGATTAAATGTCACTATAATACAAATTATTTAAAATCGTTGCTTTTTAGATTTATTTTCTTACTGGCGATCCACAGCACCAATGGCTCAAAGAGAGGGGGGGGGGAGTTAAGAGTGGATGGTGCCTATATTTTTCCCATACCCTAAAGATTAACAATGTAAACAAAATGTAGTCCAGGCATGGGGAGGATAGAGATGTCCGAAAAGGAGGTGGGAATGGAGTGACTATATGTTCCTCGAGGTCCTAGTGTAATTATGAAATATTTGAAACGTGTAACGTTCAATATAATCAAATTTTTTAAGCCGTGGGAGGTGATGAGGTGGCCAGAGGGAAGGGGAGTGTGCATATGTTTAGTGTAGGATCTTTAAGAATAAGGATGACCAATTTAGGTTTATATCGACTAAAGAGTGCAGAATTGTACAAAGAACAGACACACGTACATTCAATTGTATACACATACACCAAAACACACAAACACACGCACACAAACACACACACACATATACATACATAGATTAAGTGCTAAAAGACACGATTCAAACAACAATATGAACATTCTGTATAAAATGTATTACGAGTTAAATCTTCAATAGAATATGGAATTACATGTTTAATGCATTAAAGATAAATACTACGTTCCTAAAGTCCGTTCTTCAGATTCTCGAGTATCCTTGAGAACAAAGAACAAAACAAGAGTCATTATGATTCTTTAATTCATATAAAAATAAATACCCACACAGATACTTTAATATAAGACATTATATCTTAAAATTCAGTTTTAGCTCTCTTCCGGGTATATAACTTTCCGGGTTCGAGTTCCGGTGATGACTATATTTTTTATATATTCAGATTGTTTCTGTGGATCTTTCTATGTGATTTATCTAACATTGTTTTGAATATATCGTAAATATAATCAAACATTTCTCATCCTTCCGCGTCAAGCTGCTACCTCGACAATAATCCTCGGCGTTTTTCTCGCAAAAGGCAAATAACACAAAAGAACCGATTTTTCACTCGAAAAAATCTGTTTCACAGATTTCTATATTCAAGACACGCTTTAAAACGTTGATTTCTTCTCTGAATGGGATGGGGGAGATGGTTTAATTTTTCTTTGTCGATGTCGAAGGACCACGGGAAGATTTGCATTTTCATTCGTCTATTAAAATAAAAAACTTAACGAGAAAATTTTATCGCTCATTTTCTTAGAGCTCAGTCTAACCGTCCGTCCTCATCACAGATTGTTTTGCTCAGTCTTTCAAACGTAGCTTTTCGAATTGCTTGCGAAGCGTTTCTATTATATGTCTTTTACGTTTCTGTATTATATATACTAATATTATTTAATTTAAATTTTAATATTGCTTTATACTTGCATTTTACTGCAAAACTATTTTATTTTATGCACTCTTAATTAAATATATTAATTAGAAAGATATACATATAAAATCAATTCTATCGAAAAATATTGTTGTTGCGCCACCGGGATTCGAACCTGGATCTCTTTCCTAACCGGGCAAGGTGCATTATCCAACTATGCTACAGCGACAATTTTCGAACCTATATGTTACCTTTTTGATATTAATACATTTAATCGTTCCATTATTTGACAGAACAGATTAAATGTATTAATATTAAAAAGGTAACTTAGCTTAGATTAAATCATTTTGTTACGTAGTTATAAAAGAATTATATAGTAGACAGCAACATATAAGCATATTTTTTTAAATTTATTTCTTTGAGCCATTTATAACGATTGAAATTGCTAATCTATGAGCTATGTGCACATTATTTTAATATATTTTTGGTACCTAGAAAAATATACAGCAATTACTTGGCAAGTGAAGTTACTTGAACTGTATATTAACACTAAAAAAAATAGTACAGAAAAAAAGCGTAAGCAAACATAAAATTCATAAAACAGTCAAATTTAAATACGAAAAATATTAGAAAATAGTACATTTTGGTTTAATGGTAAGATACTCGTCAAATGATTAGTGGTCGGGGGTGCGAACTTGTTTAAATTTAATCTGAAAGTTAATACTGATGTGACATGTACTCCGTGTGCGTTTCTATATTTAAAAAAATATAACCGTTACAATAATGAAGACGACGATTTATCTTTTGTGGTTTTATCGATACCTTTTGAAAGCAATAACCAGGGCTGCCGTTTCGTCGATAACTAATAAATCAATTACTATCATACATACGTATCTACTATATGGCATGCGTAATGAAGGACTTGCTTGTGAAGGAGAAATACTAGCGCCCCATGAGAGATCTTAAATATATTTTGAAGCTGCCTATGTTTCAATTAAACTTTGTTATGTTAATTATATATATTATATAAATATCTATTTCAATTTTCTTGGAATCTCTTATTCTAAATTAAATAAAATCTGCAGTATTTTTTTAAACTTTTTTAAAATTTTTATTGCGGCCGCTTTTAACAACAATCTGTTTCATCCGTCTTGTTTCGACATGGCATACATTTTAAGCTGAGCAGTATTTATACTGGAAAGCATTCCAAGAATGTGGAACGAATTCTCCCACTCTGCTGAAGTAAGCGTATTCAAAAATAAAGCTGGGGTAAAATGTTGCGCTTGAAAGGACTCCGCAGCCTCCAGACCACCAGCGAGCCTCCTCCCCTGAAAAGACTCCGCAGGCTCCAGACCGCTAGCGAGCCTCCTCCCTTGAAAAGAAACAGTTAAATTTTACGCAGAGGCTTGGAAAACTCTCACAGCGGGCCGTTTTCACCGCTGTTCTATAAAAGCGGTGAAGGTGAATATTTACGTCACTCCTGATTTAACACCGAGGTTAAACATGTTGAACATCCAACAAGCAGAATACCCACGTCTACGAATAATATTCTAGCTAGAATTGACGAGTGATTCGAATCTCTGATTGTAATGGAAAATTGACGGAAGGTTTGTGTATTTTATTTTTGTTTTTTTATATAATAAAACATTTTCTACAGCATTAATGAAAGGTTTATACACTTTGATACTTAAGATACAAATTTATTTTTAACTCTTATTCTTATTAAATCATATTTCTACCTTATATTTGAAAATTTTTAACAAAACGCGATTAATTACATATTTGTACCTACTCATTCCGCCAATAAATATAATATGTAATAGTTTTATTCCTTTTAATCATTAATTTAATGTTGTGATATTTATATATTTAATATATTTAATTACTGGATTATGGTTATCGATATTTGCCAATTAAAGTAAATTTAATGTGTCTGTTAAGAAATAGATATCTCTATCGTTGGACTAATAATTGAAGGCTTTTGAAGAAATAATTAAGGTCGCAATTGCCCTAGTTTCCAATATTTGGATTGTTATTAAAGCAAACTGAATAAATAATCATTTAGACTCGGCTCCAAGTGTAAAATAAATACTATATGTCAAACCTCCGCTAATGGCCTGTGAACATAATGTTTCGTCATGTTTTTACCTACTAAATTGTTTTTCCCTTTCCGTTTCGGTTATTAAAAAAGGTTGATTTATTGTAACACGTACGAGTATATTGAGTTTAGGAAAAATAATGAAACCATTTGTGCGTGTGGTTAATGTCCAATCAATATCGAACGGTATATACCTACAGAATCATAAAAATTGACAAATGTCAACATTTATTTATGATTAAAACAAATTAAATGAATCCTTTAGAAAGACCTCACCTCACGGAAATATACCCTAATTACCTATTGTAGTTCCCGTAGGGTTTCATTAGATACCTGGTGAGATCGCATTATTTAATATCTAAGTAATTTTCTCAAGCCTGAGTTTTTGAGAAGTGTTTTACTGCAGTAGTTTTACTACGAGCCTCGTGGCCCATTGTAGTGTTAAAAAAATAAATATATATATATATATTGTGAAGTACGGCTCGGGCTGAGCGAGCATCCTTTCCATGCCATGGGTAGAACGCCTGGACTCCAAGCCCTACGTCACCGGCTAGCTTTAATCAGTACTCACATCTTTATGGGTTCTCGTCGGGTAATGTCCATGGACCGCCATATGGGGATAAATCCACGATAATACAAATTTGTTCATTATACAATAAACTTTACAACTACCTACGCTTCTCACACTAAACATATACAGTTTTTTCTATTGTTCATGTCCATGTTTCCCTAGTTCATTTGTCTCTTGAAGCACTATTTCTTCTCCATCTTGACATCTTGCAATGGCCCAGGGCCTTGGTATGTGCAAGATCCGAGCTAACGGGGCCAGCGAGGATCAGCTCGCCAAAATTCGAAAGACCCATCTAGAAGTTTTCAAACAAAAGAACACCGCTATCCCAGAATTTGCCGGCACCAAATTGACAATAGTAGAAATAGGGACGCCCTGCATCTCGTACTGATCCTTCCGAACATCGCCTTCTTTTTTTCCATCTTTTTCTTCGCATCTTGGTCAGCACACTTTTTTCACCTGTCGCGATCTGCTCGCCAGAAAATGTAACAGATCAGTCATTTTGATTTGCCATAGATAATTCCCCGAACAGCGTCATCCTATTGATTAATGGGACTACCGTGGACTCCATACATAGCGTGATATCTTTCATCTATTTTTTTGGTGGGCCCATACACGGGGACACATGCATCTAAACGTGACAAAATGTACAGTTACTGTCAGAAACTCAGATCTTTCTACTGCTATCAGGTTAAATTTGGATTGAATATCATTTCCTTACATTCTTTAACATCGCGCGGTTAATAAAACTTACCAAAGCGCAAAAGATTACAATTTGACGTTTTATAATCAGTATTAGCTTCGTACTAGGTCAGTGTCATATTGTATCCGTTGTTCTATACATTTTCTTAGTATTCTAATATCACACAGAGCAAGACGTGCACTCGTATTGTCTTGGCTAACATCACGGGTGTTGTGCATATTCATTTACTTTCTAGTATTATAACCATTCCCTTATTAAACAATTGTACCAAAGATTTTAAAGATTCTACACATGGCATCTAGTATTTCCTACCGTACCGTATCTATGAATCTCGGATATTTTCACAATCTAGAGATAAAATGGATTCAACGATATTATTTATGATCCCGTCTTTTTCGAGATAAAATATTTAAGTTGTATTCTCCCGCGAGACCAAAGTACACTTTAGATTTATAAAAATACTTTGTTCTATATATAATGTGACCCACACCCTTGTGTTTTGCATAATTTCCTAAAAACTCTTGAAAAATTGTGATCCGTGAACTTGACAAGGGCTGCACATTAATCAACTGTCACAGGTGGAACCACGACCAGCCACTGCGGCAGTGGCACGAGCGGCGAGTGGCGGTGTCGACAAGGGACGAGGTGTATTTCTATTTTAATGAATTAATATCCCCAACTCTGCCGCATGCGTGAGACGGGCACATTTCATGTAGACTAATAAGTTACATGGCGTGATAACCGCGGTTAATGGTTCTATGTAATATAAAACAGTTGCATTATTTTCAACGTGGGTTCGTCGCTGAGAACGCGACTAATAGATTGACGGCATTGAAAATTCCTCCAAATATTAATTGTGTTTGGGCTTCCTTCTTAATTTTCTTGGCATTTCCTTAATTCTCGTCGAGATATAATCAATTTGTGGATAAGGTGTGTCAATACATCGACACTGACGCGTTTGAAAAATTTCGCATATTTGAAAAACTATTTTCCAAAAAACCCACATCTATTTTTTTTCCAACGTTTCAGTCTTGAGCAGGGATGGCAAATAGGATTTAATTAGCGAGTGTCACAAATATACGTGCCTCTTTTTTTTAGAATGTCAGTAGATACACATATTAAATCATTTGCATACATTAAATAGGTATGTATACATATGATTATATAAAATCAATAAATAATAGTTTTTTTGCTTCATGACAAGGTTACTTTTAATATCTCCTTGGTATCGTGTATTCCGCGAGTTAATACGTGTCGAACAGTCTTTTTCAGTCATCCGTTTCTAGTTATTCTTCATTGATTTTCAGTCACTTTCATTGATACATTATTTATTTATCAGCAGTTTCTTTAGATTTTTTTTCAGTCTCGTTTAACAGAACCTTTTGCAGATTTTTTTATCGAAATATTTTAAACAGGTAAGAAATTTTAAGTCAACCGTACTTACATATTCAGATGTCAAAAAATATATAGACAACGCGCATTCCATACATAATACCATCGATAACACATGTCTAGGTTACCTTGTTATTATGTAATAGGTAAGGTACAATTCTATTTTCAAATTATTCAGCGTGCCGAAGAAAGTCTCTCGCGTGCCACCTATTTGCCAACCCTAGAGAATAAGTGAAAACGGTAATGGAAGGCCATAAACGTGAAAAATATAGGGCTCACGGTGGACCCGGCGACATAGTCTGATTTTAACCTTTGCAGGAAGCTATGGAGTAATATTAATAGCATCCTAAGGTGCTACAGTCAATGCGCAAAAATTGTACCCTATAGAGTTCCATTTTTTATACTTATTAGTATGGAGTTCCTCGTACGAAACATCTTGTGAATATCTACCCAACCCACGCTCGACAGTGAGACATTCAAGTCAGCCTCAAAGAAGTTCAATTGGATATAAACCCTGACTATGCTACTATATAGCCACCATACGAAGAACAATATTTTATTTAATTTGCTTTTTATTAGACTCATGTAGTTGAATAGGCGACTTGAGGCATTTTAGATGTAAACTTACAGAAGAAAGTTCAAGATTAGCGATAGGATAATAAGAAACGAAGGTATTATGAACCGGATGAATAAAGGCAATGAGGTAACTAAAACAATTAAAATCTGAAAACTGCAATATATATCGGACATACTGTAATATATAAGACATCTACAACAGTGTCAGATATTTCGTCTTATAATTCAAGGAAATATTGTTGGACAGCGTGGCCCTGGAAGACCTTTAACCACAATGGTTATGTCAAACGTCCGGTAAACGTTGATTAGTTAATATCTCCCGCCATTGCCAACAAGATTCAATGCTACAATTTAGTTATATTTTCATACATTATTTAATTTAGTTGGATAGTTAGTTTAGTAAACAATCTTTAAATCTGTATTATTTTATTATACCTATTCCAAACACAAGCCGTAGCTAGACGCGTAGCTGACTAGCGTCCGGAGGTTAACCGAGCGCGCGGATTGAATTCGAGATGGACTCCTAACGAATATTAAAGTTGCGTTACGTGAATACAGGTCAACAATCTTTTGACGTTTTCTCTCGTCCTTGACCGCACGCAATGTTGGATTGGATCGCATTCGGGCCAGTGAATTTGGTCCATTCTCTGAAACTTGATCGTCTGCCAAGTATGCGAACAGGGAACTATCTGTTCGTATTTAAGGCGAGTTTAACACAGAGCGTGGCATACAAATGGATTCAGTAGATTTTCCAAGTCACAAGTAGTTATTTTCTTTTATATAAGTTTTCAAAGAGACGTGGAAGATTCGATGACTTAAATATATTATTGATTAAAAAATACCCAATTATTGAGAGAATCTTCTCACTAACAAATCATTTGCGAAGTGTTCGTATTTTATATCGTTCGTATTATCAATTGTGTTTTATCTGCTTATGCCTATAATATTACAGCGTAAACTTTATTATCGTAATACTTGCTTTCGTCAAGTCACGGTGATATGTAATATTTCTATGCTTTAATCCCAACATATTTCGTAATAAACCAACCCAACGTCTACTAGATCTCCATGATTATTCGAATTTAAGGAATGTTTTCATTTTATCGGACAGCAATTGTTCAATGCTATTGTCCTAAACAAGGCGGATATTTAGAAAAGTTTTAACATATTTTCTTACCAAGACTATTTATGTATCGTCGTCAAATGTTTATAGAGACGACGATTGTAAGAAATGAAGCAAACAGAAATCACGAAGCGGAATGGCGTGATGGGATGTGAGCATAATCAACTAATTAGCTTGCTATAAAACATCTCACGTACTGCTTTCCTGATCCACTCAGTACATTCGTTTCTTTCTTTGATAAAATTCATGAAAAAACGTCTATATGTGTATCCTGCAAATCGGAGCCGATTTGACTTTGTAAAATATCATTGTGAAATTCCGCAATCAAAAAATTATTTCGAATAAAATATTCTTGAAATGTCTTCCCTACGTGCTTATCAGAACGTGATGTTTTTTCTACTATATATATGATTTCACACGCATAACTTTTTATTAAATATATTCGTTTGAATATTAGCTTCTGGATTTCATATTTTTTATTATGTTTACAAAAATGTAAGTTTATTGGTACATTATTTTTGCGAACTGGTATTAATTGTAACAATAATGAAAACTCATTTTGTTTATATCATTGTTTATTGATTACTCAATATTTTTCGGTATCAATAGTCCTGAAGAAGGAACCATTTGTTCCGAAACATTAATAATCAATAAACAATGTGTGTTTTCTTTATTAATATAAAATGTTGCCACAAAATAAATTTGCATTTATTGAAGAAGGTATTATTTGTGTTATTTCTTGAATATGTACTATTTATAAACTATATATGACAAATCTTTTAATGTTTTTTTTTATTATTTATTTAATTTAGTAACAACAAATTAAGAAAATTTTATTGTGTATTCTTATGTTTCAATATTATTTTTCCATTATTGAAATCAGTTTCTGAGAGACAAGTACCTATTTTATTAAATAAAATTGTTTTATCAATTGTTTTATTTTCTTTCTTTCTAGGTAAGAAAATTGAAAACTCGCCTTAGATGGAAATTCTACAAAAAGATGGAAAATTAACAAAGAGCAAAGGTAACTTTTAATTAGATGTCTGAAAAATTTAATAGGTACTAACAATTACTATTTATTGCCTTTGGAACATTTTAAAGGTTAGCATTTTTTCTGGTAACGATACAAGTAAATTATTATGGACACGATTGTGTAATGGCCGTAATACTCGGTAATAGTTACTGGGAAATAATCCACTGAGCGTTCTGCCCCTACGCTGTCGTGGTCGTCAAAGTAGTATTTTACCGGTCGTATATAAAAATAATGTAAGGTTTATAAAGGAAACTAACTTCATTCATTCATTACGAGTCCAGCGAAAAATACTGTTAGCACGAAAGCTCGGCTCCAGCAATACTTTTAACAACAACATTTGGAGAAATTAATCAACCATTTAAAGTAATCAAATGTAAAAACACAATACACCCACGCAATTAAAAAACAAATGGAATAAAATAATCAAATAACTGTACTACGTGTGCCTCTGTGTATTATTCATCTTTAATTATACTTATTGATAATAACGTCATCAAAAAAATAATTTGTATGGATTATATTAAAATACTCCTTTAGCATTTTTTTTTCAATAATCATTTAAAAGGCTTTTTTAAATATGTTAATGTTATAATGATAAAATTGTTTTCGTGATTTCAAAGCTTTACTTTCTGAAAAAAATTGACGATGGCAATGTCCCATTATTTTTGATTTCAAATGTCTCAAATAAATTTATTTTTATTTCTAATTGGCCTCATGAAAAAATACAAATATTTAATTATTATTAAATCTTATATGATGTAAATATTATAAACAAAAATACCTTTTAATAAAATAACAAAAATAACTTATTCAATTAATATTAATTTTCTGATAGCATTTACCTGATCACTTGTCTAAAAAATCCCTCTTTAATTATTATTGATGGCATACGGCTCATAGTAAGATATTGCAATTAGCTTGTATACTTCTATTCGATATTGTTTTTAAGCAATTAGCAATATTAATAATTGAAATATCTGTTCACAATTAATTATGTATTTAACGAAACTTGAATGCTATTTTTAAGATATCCCTTACACGCGATACTTATACTGTAGTTTTTATTAAATACGTCACGTCTTGACCTACCTCTTAATATACAGCACGCCACTATTACACTTAAGAATACGTGAGTACTTACTGCTCATAAACTCAAAGAACATTGTGAACGTCAGATTATTTTATATATTATTATAGATACAATGACATTGAAAATGTCAGATTACACTGGCCAACACACAATTTGGTGTCTAAAAAGTTTGACCTATTTTTGGTTGCTGATTTCAAAAATGGCATCAGATTTTATTCTAATTCCTCTGTTCATACATAATAACGCTTTCTTCGGGGGTCCCTCTTTACGAGAATGCCATCTTCCATGGTTATTGATTATGAGTCGTCCGAGTGTGGCTGATGAGTCCTATTTCCAAACCGTACATCCATGCATCCTGCATCAATGGGTTCTGAGTGAAGGTAGGTAGAAGGGTTCTGAACGTCAGCCCTCTTCAGTTCGCAAGCTTCCCATGCTCAAATTACATTTTGACGCCATTGTCCTCGATCATGAGCCGCGGTTTTTCAGTATTCAGGATCTATACCACATATGCTTAGATTCACCTTCAAGGTGTCTTTGAATCTTTTCCTCAGCCCACCGTGTCTTCTTTTGTCGTGAGATAGCTGCGCAAACATAATTGATTTGAGAAACCGTGCATCATCCATACGCATACACTGACCTGTTCATCGTAGTTGGAACATATATATTGCCACATAATAATGTAATCTTATTTTATATGAAAACAACAGTAAAAAAACTAAATTAGTTTATTTTTATCAATTGCCTTACATGCTTTCATAATAAAAATGTGTTTAACTTTTGTAAAGTTTTTGGAATGGCGTTTTACAAGTACAGATTTTTTTCTCGCTGAAGGCTCCAACAGTAATGTAGGAAGGATGGTAGGATGTAGGAAATATGGTAGTAGTTTGGTATGGGGAGAGAACAATAATGGCTGAAGGACCAACCAGGAAGAACACGACTTACCTAGATTTTCTTTGCTGTAGTCACAGCTCTCCTGAACTTCAGAAACAGCTTCGCCGATTCACACGAAGCACTCTGAACACAATAGTAGTTTCGGCATCCACCGCGAGAAATCCGAAACACACAATAGCTACAGTAATTGTACAAATCAACCAGTGAGACGTTTACTTCTTGACAGTTCAAAAAGTCATAGACAACACACAGAAAAAGTCTTGCTCTGTGGTAAGGGTAAGAGAGGGGGGAGGGACAGATAGGTATAGTAAACCTAATGGAACATCCACACGTGCACGGCTACTGGCGATGTGTTCCTATCATAAATACTGAGCAAGTATAAAAATCAGACTATGTTTTTTCACTCCACTTTAGGTGTGTTCCAAGAAAGTTATAAGTTAAAGACCAGGCATATTTTGTTCATCGAATTTATGAAAGCTGAATCTTTCATTAAAAATCCCTACTTTTAATTTTTCCGTTCTCAATTCAGGAAATTTTGTCAGCAAATACTCTAAGCACGATACATCTTTATGGATTGCTTCATCAGGCCAACTTTGATATGTAATGGTGCAGAATGGGTTTTTCTCTGTCAACCGAAGATTTATTGATGATTGTTTCTTTCTATCTCGCTCGTCTAATGCTCGGGTGAATGTGCAGGTAGGAGGAGGAGCTATAGTGGTAGAAAAATCGTCGCTAACATTAAATTCATTAAAAATAATACAACATTATATTATGTACGTCCCAGATGTAAACAAAATGAAAATTAATTTAGCATGTGTTACAGTTGTAATTATTATAATCTCAACATTCCGCAAAGGTCTTCTTACACATGGCACAATATGTTTGTACATAATTTATATCTAACTGCATATCGTGTATGCTATTAGCTTCTTATCGACGTCAGTAATGATGTTTTAAGCGTCACAAAGAAACAAAATTGGGTAGTGAATGTAACAGCTGCACTGGGTCGCTTTAAATTAAACATCATATAATTTGCGAGTTCAGATGCAATCAATCATAATCAGTTTTCCTCGTCTATGCGGATATTTCACAGCCAGTTCGCCCGTAATTTTCCCGGACCCTAATCTGCAAGGGCACTTCAAATATTACATCTGAAAAAACTTTGATTTTTCCACACAAGGTTGATCAGATATGAAGTTATACGAAGTTCGCCTTTATTACCAGAGTAATGGTATAAATAAATGAAAACAGAACGATTCTAAAACTTCAAAGCTAATTTGAATAATAATGTGCTAAACAGCAACATTTGACAAGAAATGTTACATGTTATATCACATACTTTAGTAGTATTAATGTATACGTAATGGTTTTGAAAAAATAGGGCGTTGTGACTAGAGTCTCCAATTCGAGTACTCGATAAACGAGTATTTAAAAAAATATATTTGTTGGCCGGATTAAAACGGTTACTGTTGGGTATGATTTTTTTCATAGTTTCGTTAGTCGGCTATGCTAATGGGGCACGACGGAACAATTTATTTTGTATTCTTCTTGTCATCCTGACTTGTTTTATCAATGGTAACAAACAATATAAAATATCGAAAAAAAGCTTTTGGATTTGCCGACTAATAGATACAGCAGCTGTGCCGTAAACTGTTGTAAAACCAGCAAATTATATTATATATTTGTATTTGTACTATTCCGTCAGTGGAAATTATAAACCAAAACATCTGTATATTTTACGCTTTCAAGAAATTGGATACGTTTAAAAAGCGGACGGAAAAAATAGATTTATTATTTAACTCGCGGTTTAACAATAAGACGGACGTTATTAGCAACCGAAAGAGTTTTCTCAACAGCGGGAATTATTTAAACAAAACTACGCACAAATATGAAATGTGAAACATTTAATTCTTTATTGCTTTTAAGATTAAAATAAATGTATAAATTTAATTTACTCTCATTTATTTTATATTAATCTATTATAAGTGCGTGAATTTGAATTGTTAATAACTATTTTGGTACATTGTAAACTACTCGTGTACTCGAGTATTTTAAGATTTTACTACTTTATACTCGAGTAGTCGATGATGTCAAGTAATTGGAGTCTCTAGTTGTGAGTACGTATGTATTTAAACCAATCTGAATAACTAAGTTATATCTCTATTTTATTTCACGTTTACATTTCATAGAAAGTTTAAAGAAATAATTATTAAATATATGAAGATTATTATTATTGATTTGGCTGTGAGAATTTAAAAAATATTGAACTATCTTTATATACAATTATGTGAAAGATTTTAAAATTTGAAAGATTATTGCCCTGACTAGGCATATAATTTTAATTTAATACACCAACCGGTTTCCGAAAATACAATTTCTTTCATCAGGATGTTAAATAAACTAACTAAAAACCGTATGTCAAATTGTTCTAATGTTTTTTAAATTCTATTTAAAAAATATATCTAGTACCTAACTTAAATTGTTGCAATGATGAAAGATGTGGAAATTGATTAAAAATATTAATATATATTTTTTTATTTAAAAAGTAATGAAACAAATAAAAAAACATGGTAAAAATAGTTTTATTTTTCGATTTTCACTTTGGATTTATATAACACTACTACACCTCTCTCTCATAGTAAAAATGAAAAGAATAAATTAGAATGGATAACAACCATGTCAAAAAACTGTTGTGGTTTTATAGTACCTTTTTTACAGCTCTGACTGAACCTTTCTTTAAAGGACTTGTCACAGTAATTGTTGGTCCTCCTGATATTACTGATTATCTTGAATGATGTTAATTTGATTTAACATCTTCATTTATAACGGTATATTTATTTAATACCTTACTGTCTAAAGTAGTATATAAAGTGTATAAAGGATATCAGGAATTTAAGGCACGCCTTTGTGTTGTTCCGTTTCAGGATAAGGAAGGTCCAGAAAACAATTTCGTAAATTACTTTGTGAACTTGACCGTGTGGGTGTTGCTGAACCTAAGTCATTTTCTATATAGATAGAGATTGTGATTAATCTTTGTCACAATTAATTTGAAAGGTTTTAAAGAATTTCTCAAGTACTTTATTTTAAATCGTATTAACGTAGTATACCAACGTGTAAACAGACTGTCGTTATACGAAGCATGTAAGATCTCTAAACATTAAATCACCTTAAATCAGAAAAAAAAAATCTGATTTAGTTTTTTACAATTATATTATATTTTCCTATTTTTTACATTAACCCTTCCGTAGTCATGCAGTAATACAGGTCTAACGCTCAGTAAGATCAATACTTACCAACGTTGGATTGCATACGATGAATGCTTCGTTATATTATCATATTAATCAGTATTTATAGTATTTTATATTTTAATAACAAGTATTTTACCGCCATTGAAACTAGTAAAGGCATTTTTTTTTGCAATTAAAACGATAAAAAATTACACATTCCTCATGGTAACACAAGTTGACATTATCTATCACCGTATGCTGAGAGTTAAAATCATTTTCATCGTATATACCTGCATATGTCGGTCACACTTAATAACGTAAGTCGTGCATAAGTATTACTAAAAAAATATTTATAATCATATATTTTTTAAATAACTGTACCTGGCAAATATTCTGGGTATATTAGAAAATATTTCTTTTTTCTATCATTATTGACCGGCTTTCACCTAGATTTTATATAAAGTCCACGTAGGTTTCTAGAATTTAGACATCTCCGTTGCTTTTATTTTGCCTGTGTTGGAAGGTATACTCGTACAACAACGTTTCGTGTTCGCTCGTGTTTCGTATTATGAATTTCTAATAATACGTATTCACCTCATCCAATCATCCCTTTATTGTTTGTTCAGTGCCTTCGGTGCCGTGCTTCATTACGGGAGTAAATTAATTTTAGAAGTGTTTCGCGATTAGGAACAAAGCCCTGGAACAACAATGCAAACGTACTATTTTCGCCGGCATTATTGTGCCCCATCTCCCAGACTATATGCATTCATATTTAACCTATCCAATTTCCGTAGTCCTTTCATCCCTGAGCCACCCGCACTCACCTATCCGCGTTTATTGATTGACATTAATGCAAACACCGGAGATGAAAGTCTATTTTTAAGATTCCATTAACTAGGGGTTTCCGAAGTGGTGATAAAACTACACGCAAACACTTTTATCTCTGCACAAACACTTTTGTAGTTCGAGAGCTTTTGTTTGAAGGCTCGTTACGTGATTTGTTAGAAAGAAAATTTCGTTCCCACACAATACTAAATTCTCCGAATTAATCGGTTTTCACCGTTTCTGGATTTGTTTTTATTTATTTCCGTTGCTATGAATTTTTTTAGTAAAATTATTATTTACCTTCATCAAATCTAAATACATTTTAATTAGAAAAAAACTTTTACACTCCGATAGATATACTATGTGTTTTCCACATAATTAAGATTATCTTAGCGATATAATTTTGTTATTTAATAATCAATTAAACGTAACCTTAAAAAATGGTTATTTTTTCTATTAATCAGACTTATCATCAAACTTTGACCTTTGATGTTTTCCACCCCTTTCAATTATGTATTCACTTAATCATAGCAACTTAGATGAAATTCTTCAGATTTAGCATTCACACTCCAGCCTCAAGTCTTTTGGGAACTTATTTTATTTCGCAAAATATTTATTCCGTGCATTTGTTAAATTACGTTTTTGCTCTGTTTTTGTATTATTTTCAATCCGCTTACATATAATGAATAAGAATAAACTTAAATGAAATTAAATAAATTACATTCGTAGAGTATTATTTTGTTGAGTTTCTATTTTTGCACAACCAACTTTTAAATGTACGTTTTTATAGAAAGGAACGAGTATTTGTTATAATCATTGTATCGACGTAACCTTCAATGCGACTGTATCAAAATACAAAAATCTTCCCACCAGTTTCATGTTAAAGAGTATATAGATAAGGGTTCGCACATGGAAAAAGTGGAATTTATTGTTAAGCTGTATTGAACAAAACCCCGAAATATTGCCTTTGAAATCCCGTAATTGTGTCAGGCAATAAATAATGGGTTTGAAACGCTAAACGGGAATTTATTGCGATCCAATATGATAAAATCCAGATATTCTGTGAATGTATCCCTTCTCTCTTTATATGATATACGTTTGGATTTGTTGTAAGTGGGAATGAAAGCTTTCAATGTGCCGGGAGTGCCGTGTTATCATATTTTTTTATTACACCTCAGTTTATTTATTTTCCTGTCATTAAAATTGTACCTCTTCGTTTCGAATCAATTCGATAATAATTTAAAACAATTTAAAGTGTAATGAATTATGTGTTTATTTAAAGCGATTTTTTAAATGAATTATTAATATTGAGAAATACCGATTTTCGTTATAAACAATTTTGATTGATTTTCGATGCAGTGTTATCCTGAACAAATATGGCCGTATTTATTCTTGAAGCTATATCTTTCTCCCCTACCTTATTTGGTTTTGACGCGTGATAGATAAGCACTCGCGCCGCCCGGCCTGCGCGTCGGACGCTCGCCTTATGATTAATGATTTCATTTATTAATATTTCATTTTACATTGTGATGAGTAGTATTTTTTTTTCCCGTAATATCCAACAGAATAATTCATTTTCTTTCAAAGGTTTCTTTCTAATACCTTTTCATTCTGAATTTCCAAAATATTTAATATATATTGTATATTTGTAATTTAATTTGATGTTTACTCATTCCGGAATTACACTTCCGTTTTCTCGGCATTCTTGTGATGTAGAGCGATTTTTTTTTCTAGAATTCATACCTCCGATTCTTATTATACTCTTATATTAAGTATTCACAAAATAGTCACAAAAATTGATTTTCATATACGAATTTATACACGATTGGAATTTATTAGAAATAATAAATTCCAAATGAAAATGAGATTTCATCATTCAACGATTGAATGTTTTGATTTCAATGACCGCAATGTAAAAAATATGTAGATGTATAATTCATGCTAAGTTATATTTTTATTCCAAATATACAATAATATTATTATATATTGTAATTTGTTTCATATTAAAAACCTAATTTTAAATTTACTTTTCACAAAGCCAAATTCATAAAATGTTCAATCGACCTTATTTATGAATATAATATATTTTCTTCTCATTTTTTTCTGGGAACTGAACATTAGAATTTTTTTAAATATCAAGTGGTTCATTGTGAGTAGCTTCGAATATAATTTTGACTATAGCAGCTTCACGTAATTTTATTTAATTCTTCAAATTTTAATATTGTTATTATTTCTCGTCAGGCTGCTTTGTTATATTTATATTATACATATAAAAATGAATTTCGATACAAATAATTAATTATCTATTTTCTTCACATAGAATACATTTTACTACAACTTATATTCTTAAATATTTCGCGCTAATTTGACAGCAATTAATTACATTATATTAACGGGGTTGTTTTTGAACCTTTTTTTTAAATTTTCAAATACCAATAATACCAGCATCCTCAAGTGGAGTTAATTAGTTTTGGAAAATTCCTTTCAAGTGCCTACATAATCTTTCCCCTTGCCGTACTTAATATTAAACGTAAATTAAAATTTATATCAAATAATACCCACCGAATTATAATACTTGGTTTTTACCCACTTTCTAATAAGTTTAATTATAATTATCGTCAAAACAATTAATGAAATATCTCATTAATAATTGTATTACCTTCATTTAAAATAACTAGTCCGAAAATAAATTGTATGTTGCTGGACACCTAACAATCTCGACTGCTTAGGTCGTGCACAATATTCATCACATTTTTATTAGGTATTATCATATAACACTTTTTAATATTTAATTTTTTTAAATATTTCTTGAGGTTATAATGGTTGATTACAAATTAATTGCACCAAAAACTAATTTTCATGAAATTATAATATCTTATCAGCTTGCTTATTGACTGTATTATAATTGGTCACCGTCTGTTTTTTTTTCCATAAAATTCTTTAGTTGCTTTTCAGAAATTCTAATATTAACGAAAAATATTTGAATGAAACGTGCAATAAATAAATTACGCAAGAAATTTGTTATGTTTATTTGGAGCATTGAGATTTTTCTCGGTGTGATTTTTGTTTACAAAACTCCATTGGAGTGGTTTTCGTAATATCGAAAATTTCCAAATTTATTCATATTTTGTTATGCTTCAAAAGGTTTTACAAAGCAAAGCTCGAGATTGCGTGAAGCAAAACGTAATTGAAACAGATTGATGCTGTGAATCAGATTACAACTGACATCTTAATGAAAACATATCTAGGGGAGTATAAGATAAATTGATTCGTCACCATTTGCTGATGTGAGTAATGCTTTCGTATTTTGTACGGGAGCGGTGCCACTTCCCAATCACACTTTCTGAATTAGAATGTTATACAATTTATTTACCCACTATAATATTTGCATCGTATATAGTAATATCACGTGTTTATTATTTAAGCCTAGTTTGCACTATTCAATTGATTTTTAAAAAGTAGGACAGATTTAAGACAATTAATTTAATCAGGTGGAATAATAAAAACTTGTTATTCGGTGTATACGCTGTGATATATATTAATTTACATTTATCGATTTAATCTTTTTTTCAAGTCATAATATTATGCTTTAATCACTTTTGTTTTTTTCTTCTAAATTCGTAGAATAAGGGAATATAATCAAAATATTATCGTGAGTTTCGATATTAGATATAAGCGATATACGACGCTGCAACAGATGTTTATAAATTAAAATGGTGTCTATTTTATAAAATAATAATATAGATTAAAATTATTTTTATTACATTAGGAGTATTTATTTATTTGCCTACATAATTAGTATGTATTCTCATTCGATCATAATAAATTTTACCTAACAATGGTACACTTACCTGTTAACCTACGCCGCACGTCAGACATCTTTACATTTTAAAAGTGTACCGAATTTAAACGATACGCGCAATGCTGCATCTGTGTGAGTTGCATTCGCATGGAATGCTTTTGACGAGAAACGTTTTGTGTGATCAATTTAGAGTCATAGTTATCTTACGAGTATTGAATCATCATTGACTCACAGCAATATTTCAGTACATTTCCTCCTGCAAAGTGTAGTCTCGGAGTGGATTTTACTGTAGACACAAATGTTCTCTATGTCGCTTTTAGTATTTAACTGGACTGCTTAACTATGAGCATATATATCTAGTATCTGCTTCTATAGCCGTAATAACACAGTAATAAACAAGAGGCTATTTAGGTATAACGCTGAAGAACTCTTTAAATCCTTTCAAATTTTGGATATAAGACAACTGTTTACCAGAGCAATCCTTAAACTATTTAAAAAAAATTAACTTTACTTCCACGATCCGATCCAAAGGAAACCAGGAGCAAAGCCTTAGGATACTATTCAGTTCCAAAATTTAATACCAAACTCGCTCAACGAACTATTTTATTTTGTGCTCCGAGAATATTTAACAAATTGCCACTAGACCTTAAAGGGTCTAAAGTGATTAACTACTTCAAACCAAAAATAACAAAGTGGTTGCTTGATGTGGGTAGAAAGCAAAATGAAACTAATTTGTCATTTGTGCTAACCTAACTACCCACACATTTTTGTCTCTCACTATTGTATATTACTGATAATAATATTTTTATAACTTTTTTTTCAATATCTTTTTATAACTTCTGATTATACTTTTTTCACATAACTTTTCATAACGTACTTAACATTATACTTACTTACCTCTTAACATTTAAAACTTTTGAAAACTGTATAGGTAATTGCTTTAGAACAGCTACGTTTAGTAAAGCAATTACCTTTATTTTCATGTTCTATTTATGCTACAAAAAAATAAATAAAATAAAAATTAGGAGCAGCTATGTCCAGTGTCTCCTCCTACAGTTGAATCAATATACGTATCTATATTTGTATATATTATATACATATACTGAATCCCTCTATTGACAAGTCATCCTAAATCTATCAATATAAACTATTCAAGCAAAGATTGTAAATATTTCTGACATACACCGATTTGAGGGATGATATTATATATTGTAATATAATACTAATTTAATGTATTAATTATAAATATATACACTAAATTAGTATTTAAAAAACATCACAGACCTATGTTCTGAATAATTACAACTTCACAATAAGAATGTGTTCTCTTAATAATATTGTAATATAAATTTCACAATATTTTGTCTGCTTTTATACATCGATATTTCTTGGTTTTTCTTTTCAATAATATTTCTAATGTAATTAATTATAAATTTAACTTTCTCAAGCTACGGAAAAGTTTTCATGTATCGATTTATTTTAATTTATTAATATGAAGTTCTACTTAGGGTAACGTGGGAGTGATGAATCACTTTATGAATTTTGTTTCAAGCCAGTGTTTTACAACCGGAATTCATTTTAATATTTAAGATGGTGCGCTATTTGTATTTAGAAATTGGAAGATATTTTATCTTTAATTAGACTGTAATTCAAAATTTAATTATCACAATTAGATTTTTGAAACTAATTTTTGTTTAGAGTAGATTCTCATCATAACTAAGCACTTTATATACACGTTTATAGTATGTATGATTCTAAGCTCAATAATTATTTTTTTGTGCGTAGACTTTTTGTTACGTTGCACAATTTTTATATAAATCACTAAATACAGAAACATAGATCGGAAAATCTGTAAAAATATAAAAAAATATTTTAAAAATTCTTTGCATATCCTACAGAATTTTTCAAACCATTAAACAATTAAAACTGTGATACTTGTTAATTTTGTACTTACAATCCCGCAGCGTCAAGAGAAAGAAATCGTTCTTAATAATAAAAATATTATAACCGTTTTATGTCTTGGCAATAAAGGACTGATGAAAAATGACTTATAATAGAGACCAATGCACTCACCTGGGATTGAGGATCCAGTAGTGATGATGATGATGATTATAACTATTGTATGCAAACGTTGCCTAGTATACCAGCAAAAGATAATTATCGTAAATGAGAGATATATATTTTAATAAAAAAATAATTAAATGTGAAATCTTCAACTAAAATATTAATTCATTTGTTTAATGTTGTTTCCTGATAAATATATTTTTTAAATGTGTTAAAATTGTTATTCGCCAATTTTTTTCTTAATCGCTAAAAAACGAGACGCATAGATTAATAGACAAACGCACAAGTTTTAATATTAAGATGAATAAAATATAAATTTCTGACGTCATAGTGTAATTGACCGCTGCTTTATCAAATTCTACTGCTAACCTACCTACTCAAGACTCAAACTACGGCGTTTGTTGCGTCGACGGTGCTCCTGCTCTCGGACGTGCATTCGTGTTCAAAAGCGTACATATCTACTTAATACTTTTTGGTTTCAAACTTAAAACCAAAAACCAGCTGATTTGAACGGCTTGTTGTGCATCAATTAATTAACAAATGTATAAATATATTCAAAAAAAATCTGTTCGGTGTTGAATAATGCAGTGAAAAATAGTGCACCAGAAATGATAATAGATCAGACTGTAATCTACATTTCAAGACAAACAGATTATTCTATGACGCAATATTGTAAAAGAAAATACGAGGTAAATGACACTATTATTATTTGCTTTATTCTTGGGTGTACAATTTTTATTAATATCTGAATAGAAAATTGCATTTGAGCCATTGTTACGATGTATATAATCATTATTATATTTTTACTATTTTTTTAAATTAAACACGCACTTACTCTTTTTTATATCGTATAAGAGAATCATTTGCAAGTTATAAATTCCAAATATTTTGCAATCTCCTTACAAAATACGTACATTCAAAACCGCTTACATATATATTTTAATTGAAAACTCTCGTTTCATTTCATACAAACTCATAGATAAATAAACTCAATACGATCATTATTGTACTTAATATTTACAGTGCTCGTGCATTATTATAATTGTTATAACAAAATAAAACTATTCATGTCCTAAAGTTCGAGTTTTATGTTCCTTTAATATAAGCGGAGCAAGGTCTTCGCAATTGAATTGACTGAAGTTATAAGATTTCGTAACTTCAGCAATCCTTGTTTAATTTTCACATAAATTTGTGTAAAGGTAATTTAGTATCCTTTGTTAATATTATTTTAACACGTTTTTGATATTAGAAGTGCGTGAAACATTCATAAATTCGTAAACGGTTGTCTAGAATAAATACTATATAATATTAAATATTCATTCTTATTTGTATCTATTCTAAAAAAACACATTTATTCCATGTATTAAAAAAACAATGTTTCGATTCAATATCAATTTTAGTATTTCATCCAATAATTTAAATATCACTTTCATAAAAAGATGTATTAACCTTCAAATTCATTTGTTTAATTTCATTCATTAGCTTTTCAAATCATTTTCTTATTAAGGTTAATGGGGATCAATTTTTTTGACCCTCATTTGCCGATTGCTTAATTCTCTGTCACCAAGTCTTTAATGCAGTTATCACACCATTCCGTTCAACGGCGCATGAACGTCCCTACGAAAACATGTATTGTAATATTTTTGGTGTAATTTGTCTTTTTTATCTATAACTTCTTATAATATATTCCTAAAGGATAACTTACCTTGTGTCTGGATTTTTCCATTTTATTTATTTGTTGATATTTTTACTTATCAATTATTGTATTCTTTTTTTTCTTTAGTTCTTACACTATTTTATTTTGTTTAATTCGAAAAAGTTTCTAAAACTTGTCGGCGATCATCGTATTTAACGATTTTACCAAATCATCAAAATATATACGTAATATAAAAAGTACATTAATTACTTGATTTTAGATTTATGCAATAATCTAGAAGCATTAAATTACATAATTTCGACAGCAAACTCATAAACGACACATTCTAGTATTGTTTCCGTCGCCCGACAAAATCGTATTTTGATAAGTCCTCTGTCAGACTATAAAAAAGATTAATGATATCCCTCGTTTGAAACGGAACCGTTACTTTTTTATTTATATGTATTATTAAGTAGATTTTCATACTAACCCAATCGACATGTAGCTGTCAGACATTGACATAACTAAGATAATTATCGATATAATTGATTATGTCCATGCCTAAATGTAGAAATTTATTTTTATTTTCTTAATGAGATTTGTACAGAAACATTTTATTGCTGTACAACTAAAATGTATTGGTATTTAACCATTTTATCATCCAGAGCAAAGTGAAATATTTGCGTGTTAGTTTTCGAGAACTCTCTTTGTTTTTAATCGTTTTATTTTTGTTTATATACTTTTTTTAGTTTTAAAATTTCGTCTGAAATATAATAATAAAAATTCTTTGAAATATCCAAGGATTATTCATAATATATTAGGTTGACGCGCAATCGAATATTACTGCTTAAAAGATTTCAAATTTCTAGCAAACTTTCTAATTCACCCCTTCATGAGATAAATCGAATTACGAGTACTCTCATTTAATCCATCGACGATTTTCACTACTGAATGAAATGAAGGTCATGATCCAACTGGGTACTCTGCCGTAGGAATTGCGGAAACTTACAAACGTAAGTCGTGAAAACATTTGATGTGGCAGTTTTTCATAAGTGGAGTTAGGAGTTGCGCGCTGAAAACTTTTTCTTCGGCTGAATGAGATATTTATGTTCCAACTTGCGATTGCTCGATATTGTTCTTGCCATTCTAATGCGAATGCCTGGAATTTTTCCGTACTTGTTCTTGCAAATTTATTGCTATAATGGCACATTTTTCTTTAAACAAAAACAGTTACTGTTTCGCCCAAAATGCATGGTTTGAAATGATTTATTTATTTACGTAACTTATTTTATATTCTTTTTATTTTCTCAATATTATCAATTGTTTCGTCCTCAGAAAAGAGAAACGCTCCTGGATGCGTGGAAAGAACTGTCATTTTGTTTAATTAAATTGTACCCTTATTTTTATAAATTCTCTTTTTTTCATACAGTTGTAAGGCCATCTTCATATTCTATTTAAACAATTTGTCATCGAATGCTTTGTTCAGGTGACAGAAATATATTAAATTAAAAACAACCAAAAAATGGTGTCAGTTTTTGGTCATTCATTACTCACTTTATAAATTATAAGGGTGAGACGTCCTGACACGTTAATCCCGTGCGCTCGTACGAAACCTTTCAAACTCTTTTGAATTCGTGTTTGACCTTAAGGTAACCCCGTGACGCCGCCGTCGCCGCTGGTTCAACAAAGGGCTCCTAATCCTCCAGCCCTGGGGCGAGTACACCTTTATCGCGCGTTAGCTCTCCCACCACCCTGTTGTGCTGGCTCCACTATTAGCACTTTCTGATTTTCGTCGGTATCCTCGCTCTTCCGACAGCACTTCGGTCTTTATTACTGTGTTCAACCCTTTTTGTTATTTTAGCTGTAGAGCGGTTTTTCCACTTTCATTTATCTTGGTATACCTTCGTTGTTTAAATACAAGTTACGCTCAAACGTTTATTTTTGAATTCTTATGGCATTGTTACAATATCAAGACAATATCATTGTATCTTCCCAAATATTCTTCGAGCCGTTACAGGGTGCTGAGCGATGACTGTAATAATAAAATACTGGATACAAAAATTTCAATATTCTGTAATTTATTTACTTAATTTTTTTTTACTTATCTGCCTACATTGCTGGACACATCCACTCACTCCTTAGTTTTTCTCTCAAGGATGTATAGAATTCTTTATTGCTTTGCTTTTTTGCCAGTTTTAACACAATTTGTTGTATACGAGTCCATGTGTATGCTCCATGTATCAGCACGGGCAGAATATACTGCCATATGTACGTGTTTTGAGATGCTGTGATATCTTCTTGAGTATACGAATGAGTTTTGATTGCTGCTGTGGGGGTCTGTCACCCCCACAATCAACATCGCCGAAGACCCCAGAATGCACTTTGCAGATGGTGTAAAACTAGGTCTTCATCAGCCTCAAAAACACGCCTGTTACCAATCCCAACAATGCCCCTGCGCCCCACTCCTCTCGCAGCTACCTTCCCGCTAAGATCTCTAGCAAACGCTCCTCAGTGTAAACTTTTTCTTCCATACTTTTTAATTGTAATTGTGCTCAAGCAACAATAAACTTCTGTTAACTTTTAAATACAGATATGTACACGAAATACATGTTACATAAATATTTTTACTATTTTCAAACTAAGCTAAACGTTTGTGCTATGAAAATGGAACAAACTTGCTGATATCTTTGAACTAGGCGCGAACCCCCGACCACTAGATCACTAAGCCAGCGTCCTAACCACTAAACCATCAAGCTAATCTGTAAGTAGTTTATTTTGTTCAACCTGCTCTGTCCATACTTATTCCGCGATAATAATCAAAAGAACACTCGAGCACTGGGTGTAATATGTAAGGCCATCATGCGTTTACACCCATAACTTCTTCTCTAAGATTCTTACATAATATGTTCATAACTTATCATATCATTCTTTTAAAACGTCAACACATTTCTTAAACTGCCCACCCCCAACCTTCTCCGCTCGATTTCGCTCGTTTGGTTTTAAAATTTATTTTCAAAATTCATTGGACATTTTAAAATTTAATTTGCTGGAATACGATTGTTTAACATTTAGTTTCTGTAGGTCGGTACTATGTATGTATTATTTTTTAAATTCAAATTTTTTAAGCCGGTTTTACTGAATTCACAAAGGTCTTTACGTATTTGGGACGTGAAAAGACTAAAAATATTTTAATTTTTAAATACGTGAGTGTTGTGACTTTTTGAACTTGTGAATTTCTAGAAAAGTATCATAACGTAACGTTGACTTTTTGGGTATTGAATATAATATATAGTTACCATGGTAAGCAGTATGATGTATTTGTTTGGTCAATCTTTCGTAATTCGGAGTTACATTTTAATAAAAAAACACTTTAAACAAAATACACTATTTTTATGCGGTATATACGTTCCACAGGAAAACGCATAAAAAAAGACTAGACATACGTATAAACATAAAGGGTACGTTCCATAATCGCATAACACTAATTCAATAAGTTAAAGTATACCGAAAAACGCATAAAAAAAGTTTATTAAATTTCAGAAAAATATAATCTTTTTTACATATTTTTTTCTTAAGAATTATCATCGCTATATGACAATGTTCGGCATAATTTTCGAACTGGTTCGAAATCATTTTCATTACTAGAAGACATAGTCAGCGCTTCAGATCTATGTTCTGAAGATAATGATTCTTCACAAATAAAATTAGCCTCAACTTCGCATGTTGATTTTTCTCTTTTGACAATATAATCAGTGATCTAGACATGCCCAATTTAACTTGGTTTCGGCTGAATTGTACTGCCGCAGACTTTGTTTTGTACAGACAAAATTCTCCGAATTTTTGACCCTTTCAACATAAAATAGTCATGTATTTAAAAAAAAGTGCTTCTTGAAATATAAATCGCATAATAAGAGACCCGAATGTACGTTATGTACTGCTTTGTCAGTTCATTATTAGTAAGTACGTTATTTAAATTTATTGAATGATGAAGCCAATTGAACATTTTTTTCCATCATTTATCACATTATATTGATCTAATATCACGATTTCCTAATAAACGGGTTTTCTGTAATGTAATGTATATTTTTTACGATTTTGTCACATTACATTATTACAGCAATATTATTATTGGATATGTTTTCTATTTCGCGTGAAACAATTATACTAAAACATTAGAGTATTTATTTTATTACAATTTTAAAGTTTATTTATATTTTGAAATCCATTAAACCAATATAAGAATTTGCATACATATAGAGCGCGAATTCCGGTATACCGGCCGATTTCGTGCTCTTTTCAATATCGGAATTCAAGTACTCTAAATACTGAATTTTTGGTATTAGCAACATTTTATAAATTACGTCTTTATTTTGTGTTGCCCGTACTGCCAGGACGACGAGCCATACATATATAATACATCGACTGAATAAAACACAATAGTGAAACATCCACGATTTAAGGGGGTCACTATCGAGGATTTTGCACACTTCTGATTTAATATTAAATAAGTTAATGTTACTAAGGGTTTAAAAATTTTTTTTAAATAAAAGCTGTAGCAGCTTTCAAATTTTGGTATTTGTTTCTTCTGTTTGAAAAAAGTCGGTAATTGAACAGCTGATTCGTTTGACATTCCTTAGTCAGGAATGCAGTCAGTGATGCCATGGGAATTTTTAAAAAAAATACCTTAATATCTTTTATGGTTTCCAAAATAATGAGACTAATGTACAAAAAAGAAAACTTTTCAGGAGAGCCGAAAAACTAAAAAGTTTCATTATTTGAGGGATGGTGATTCCAAGGGGTTTTTGAATGTAATCAAGCCAAAACCTTATGGAGATGGAACTTTTGGTTCAGGAGTTAGAGTGCGTCCAGAAGAAGATGGGCTCTAAGTTGAGAAAATTGAAAACATCCTACACATCAAAAAAAACTCCAAGACGGAAAGCCAATTGGTGGTAAAGGCCACCTCACTGATGTGGTGATAAAAATTTTAAGTAATTCTACTTATCGTAGATATGTGCGGATTGAATTTTCGTGTACAAAAAAAAGTCTAGAATAATATAATAAAAAATGTTTTTTTTTTCATTTTTCTTGGTAGTGACGTGACACTCTTAACTATAATGCAACTTTGTTTATTTTTAAATATTCTCTCAAACCACACAAGTTACATATCCCAATGACGTCTAATTTTTTTTCGATAGTACAAAACACGAAATTACTAGTTTTTTGTAATAAAGTTTGTATAGCACCGGTCCGATCAAACAACAACAAAAAAATGTAATAATTAGACTAAATATAATTAAAAACAATTGACTTTTAAATACTAATTAAATGTTTTAATTAGAAAGATATGCATATAAAATCAATTTTATCGAAAAATATTGTTGTCGCGCTATCGGGATTCGAACCTGGTATTTGAGATTCCGTAAAAAATAAAATAGTAGATGGCTTTCAAATAATGGAACGATAGATGTATTAATTTGAAAATTGTAACATATGGGTTCGAAAATTTGTCGTCAAAAGTACTGTCTCTGTAGCATAGTTGGATAATGCACCTTTCCAGGTTTGGAAAGAGATCCAGGTTCGAATCCCGGTAGTGCAACAACAATATCTTTCGATAAAATTGATTTTATATGTATATCTTTCTAATTAATACATTTAATTAGTATTTATAATATCACAGGCCTATGTTCTGAATAATTACAACTTCACAATAAGAATGTGTTCGTTTTATTAACAATTGACTTTGTTTAAACACCACTTAATTTTTGCTAACTAGTTCTTCTTCATTTAGTTTTTTCTTGATGGTTTTTTTAGGTAGGAGGCCTCTGGATTGTGCCTTATTGAAATTTTAGGAATTTATCTTCTGATGGTTTTTCGCACTTTTGTACACAAATGTTTTAGGAGTGCACGCCAGGTCTGTTTCCACGTCCACTGCAACTTTCTCTACTGCACTTTAAATATTAGTTTTATTGTAGGAGAGGTTATATTTGAAGACTTTCGATAGTAAAGTAATTTCTTCTGGATGGAATTTATATGAAGAAAGGTTTTATACACTCATAAAATTTATGTGGAGATTTTACTAGTTTTTAAATAATAAAATAACAAAAATAAAGTGGTGTTTAAACAAAGTGAATTGTTTTTAATTATATTTATAATGAATTACAAATTATAATGGAATACAACAGTATAATAAATAGACTATTGATGTTTTTGACGTTTTTATGTACAGTTTCTGTGATTTATGATAGGTTTTGCAAACTCGAAAAACGTTACCGTCCAAAATATGGTATTTTGGACGTGTCACCGTTGTGACATGACTTTTTCTGCTGCCGGTTACATTACATTAGCAACAAAATAAGGTGAGCATAAAAGCTCGGTTGGACGCTATTTTGCTTCCTACGTGCTGCCAAGCTTTCCACCTCTCACCGTGTGCCCTTGTAACTTGTTTATTTTTTTTCTCTCTATTTGTGTTACCTTACTTACAAACTGACAATGAATGATCTCTGTAAAGAGAAAGAACATTCAGATGTCACATGTTTGATATATGTTTGAAATTGTAATATTATATAAGTTATTAATGAAGTGGTATTACTTTATTGTATCTTATAACAAACTTATAAGAACGTATTAATAATAAAAACATTTATTGTTATTAATAACCAAATCCTTTTTATAAATAGCCACCCTTTAAATTTGTTTTCACACTAGTTTCTAATTAGTTACTCACCCTTCTCCCCCCAACCCTTTTTTATCCTCTCCCACCGTTTGTATTTACAGTTTATGTATATACTTGCAATTTTATTTTTAGTGTACATTGTATCCTAAAGAAGAGACTATTGGTCCCAAAACATGTTGAGTAATAGCGGTATAAATAAAGTGTGTTTTCATTATTCATATAAAATGTTGCCATAAAATAAATTTTCATTTATTAAAGAAGTTAGAAAAATGTTTACTTAAAATTTATTGTGATTTCTTAATAAAGAGCACAAGAATAGATTGTAAATACTGTTTTACATTTCAAATCTCTAATATCGAAACACCGGATTTTCGCTATTTGAAACATCGATATAAAAAAAAATGTCGGTTTTGCAACCCCTAGATATAATATGTACCATCACGCCACACTTTCGTCAACAGAGATAACAGAACACCATATCAAGAGGTTGTTTATTTTCACCATTCCTTTCTTTAATTTAAAAAATATCAAACTGTATTATTATTTTCCATCGATGTTTTGCTATCCCCTCTCAAAACTAAAACGCTACGACAATTTGATTACCATAATGAAAATAAATTTCTTATTTAATTTGAATGCTGCTCGATGGATATATACATTTAACAACACAAGCTAAATTTTAATTCTGACATTCCAGACATCCTTTTTAAAATATTTATCGCTATTTTATGACTCCCGGTTGCCTTTTGTTATTTGAGGGTCGAGATAAGTTTTCCGCGGTTGTCCCAATTTTATATTATATTACCATTCCCATTTAAAAGGCATATAAATTATTATATTTTGATTTTTATATCGAGAGAATATTAAGATTTTTAAAAATTATTTAGCATATTTTCGTACTAATTTAAGTTTATTTCTTCAAATATTTCACGGTCCCTACTCAAGCTTTATTTACAAATATGTAAATGGCGCTTGATCTTTGAAGAAACATTCCCCTGTTCTTGGATGAAAAAAATAATGTTCATTTTTCAATTTGTACAAGTTTGCCGGCCAAGTAGAATACGATATTCTCCACTCTGCAGATTGCGAGGAATACTCAGTAAGGGCGAATATCGCTCAAGGTAACTTTTTAACTTTTTTGCTTAGTATTCCAAGAATTTTTTCGCTCGAAAAGTGAGATTATTTCGTCCCAGAGGTTTGAAAACTTTTGTAAATACAGCTTGGTATAATCAAACATACAATATTCTCGAAGTGTTACAACTACAAATATTTGTATGTATATTAATTCTCGTACGTAATGGGTGCTCCAATAATTGGTAGCCGATTTTAAACTGTCACCATTTCTATATCGGTGCTTTTTTGAAGTTGATACTTGACAGCTATCGTGTAGATAGGATGTCATTACACAATGGAGTACTACATAGTTCAGCGACGATTACGTATTCTGAAAGCATAAAAACAAAGTAACGAAACAATTGAAAGTGCTGAAAAAATATTGCGTGCAATTTTCAATCGCCACTTGGCACCTGTTAAGCTGACAATCCAGCTTTTAATGGCAAAATTGGAAGTAATGTGTGTATGAATTTTTACACGTCACAATGAGCGATGAAAATATTGGAACTCTGCGTGAACGCGTTGTAAATATTATCTCTGTCAGAGGCCGTTCGACAACTTTATAACGTAAAACTGTTCTGCAGTTTGACAAATATTGAAAATTATAATATATATGTAATAAAGTTGAAAGAAAAATAACAACTGAACCTTTCGGATGCACATTGCATTGAATTTATCGAAATATCTTTATTATCATTCATATATTGTATAATTCAACTGACCGAACAATTCAGGCCAACGGATCAATCAGTTATCTCTTGTTGGAACACTCCAATTTTTGTACAAGGCTTTAGTAAGAAATAACGTTGAATACATTTTGACCGTTTGGTCCCCATCTATAAATTTCAATAATTAAAATTTTAATGGATGTAATAATACAATTTTAGTTTTTCATAAATTTTAAACTATCAACACCCGTTGAACAAATCATTAATGATTTTTTAATGATCTTTCTGAATGTAGAAGAACGTCGAGCGATTTAATATTTTTATACAAAATAGTAAATAAAACGTGCCATGTTCCTATTCTAAGTTCTAAGTCTTTAATGTTAACGATTCAAAACAAATTATTATGTAATAAATCACAAATACAAAGACTTCACAGGTTTGGTAACAAATTCAGTTATTTTCTTAGCTCAATGCGATACGAGTGTAACGTTGTTTGCTATATTGAAACAATTTTATAACTGATTAGGGTAACATATTCAGTTTTGTCGATATTTTCTTTAGCTCAATGCTTAAACATAACTAATGTTTGATACTATATTGAAGCAATGCTATGATTGATTAGGATATTAAAGCCGTTATGTGTTTTAACTTTATTTCATATACTTTTACATTTATTTTTATTATTATTAGTTAATTTTTAAGTACATGTGATGATTTTTATGTTGATGTTAAAGTATTTTTACGATATCTCTCATAGGCTGTAAAATATACGTAAATCCTGCGCTGATAGAATCTACCGAACAAATTGCGCTATCTCCGGGTCGCGCGTCCCGCGGATTGGATTACGACGATTCCGGTCGTAAATCGGAATCGCCGCAGGGTGGTTGGGGAAGGGAGGGAGGAAATGAGGGACTTGGATATAAGAGATAAGGGTCGATGATGGGTAGGGATTCTAGTCGAAGGACCAATGATCTCGGGGAACCAGGATTCGGAAGGACTGCTCGCCTTACCTTGTGTCTGATGCCACCGTTTCTGACCCCGCAGGCCCTGCCGAGATCGCACAAACGGCACGCGAGCAAATCTCCGCTTCCAATTGAAGACGGCGATATCACAATCACTTCACCCGCGGCACACAAATCAACAAATGACAATATCACTGTGCACACAATTCACAGGTTCACAAACATAGAGTGCTGGTGTACCGGAGTTGAATAAATCCACACCGCTAATGCTCTCGCGATATTTAGATCGAACAAATTTCGTTCTAGTTGACGTCTTCTGATGTCAAGGTCACTATTCACACTGAAGATAAGCAGTAATGAAAACGGATGGGTGTGAATTTAGACACGAAAGGTGTGTGAAATAATATGGGTCGTGGCCGATTCTCAAGACGCGCCAAAAATGTGTTCAATGAATACGGAACATAGGCGTTAATTAGGATTACGGTATTATTGGATGGGGAGGAGCATATAAAACTTCAATATCACAATTACTCACAAAATGATGATAAAAATTATTCTAAAAAAATGAGTATCTAAGTATACAACTTTTCACAGGTTTCAAAGTACCAAAAATAATATACATACATACACATAAAAAATTCAATAATCCAAATTTTTTAAATTAAATATTAGAAGCTAATTCCGATTTACAAGAATTAGAAACTAAATTGATATTCCAAAACTAAAATATACCGCAACCCAAAATAACTATATTTATCAAGGCATAAATTTTTTTAACAATCTTTCCATCACAATTAGAATAATTACTGACTACTATAAATTTGTATATGAAGTCAAAAAATATGTACACAGACTAACTGAAACATTAATTATACATTCTCGTATATACTCTTACTCTCATAGAGAATAAATAGATGTTAAAAGAAATATATATATATATATATATATCCTACTGATTATTTTAAAAATGTATTATATATATCTTCTAATATTAAAAATTAATATTATTATATTATTATTATTATTATTAAGAAGTTAATCATATTTATCCATACATATCAAATTCGACTATATATTTATACTATATACAAAATACTAAGGGAGTATATGTATTATTGTACTTTTTGATTTAACAACACAAAATAAGATTAAACCCTTTGGATTCTAAAATGGTCTAATTCTATTTTTATAAAACTGAAATATTGTGACAATTCATCATTTTAATTTTTTTCGATTTAATGAATTTTGCCAACCATCTTCAGCTCAATGGGTGCTGACAGACGCTTTGTTTTTTTTAAATTATATATTTTGAACCCCAAAACATAAATTTAATATTTTTTCCCTCAATGCATAACAACCGTAGAAATATTTTTAAAACGTAATTGACGTAATATTTATTTTTATCAAAGAAAGAGATTTCCCTTTTAAAATGTTTTTCACCCCTTCATTTACTTAACTTTAGTTAATAAGAAGATACTTAAATTATTTGTGTGGTTTATAATATTCTCGCTATATCTAATGGAATTTTAAGCTTTACCAGGCATTTTGATTTGTTAGGTCATAAATGAATATTCTACGGAAATTTATTTATAAAAATTCAAAAATTAAAATAGATTGTTGTTTCTCATAAACATTCCATATTTCTCATACAATTTGTATCTTTTTACAAATCTTCTGCATGATGCATGATGTTTTACATATTGTTCTCATTTTAAAAAGTTTTCTGCACGACAACTCATTTGGCAGCGACTTTAGTTTTACAGTCGTAAACTTCCGCAACGAAGATATTCTAGGTATACATTCCACTCTCAAGGGTCTGACAGTGT
This sequence comes from Eubasilissa splendida, assembly GCA_031772225.1. Lineage (NCBI taxonomy): Eukaryota > Metazoa > Arthropoda > Insecta > Trichoptera > Phryganeidae > Eubasilissa > Eubasilissa splendida. The sequence continues at coordinate 12,160,442 of CM062853.1, read as the reverse complement.
GGGGTTCATGGGTTTTCAAAAAGAAGAATGATTTGTTTGTTTTTCTGATCATAATATTGTTTTCTTGGCTTATTCATTTATATAATGAATTAATATTTGTATATATGTATGCATACTCTATACCGTATACTTCAATATTGGGCAATATTTTGTGGAATTGTAAGAAACTTTTCAATTTTGATCAAATCAATAAGTTATTATGGTTGCTTTCAAATGTGAATTGTGAAAACATTTAGTGTGATACAAATTAAATTAATCACTCAGAAAGATATACAAAAAAATATTTGGTTACTACCGGGATTCGAACCTGGACCATGTATTACCATCCCACTAAATCAAGCGATTACGTTGACGACAAATTTGTAACTAATATTGTGTATATTTTTATAATTGATACATTCCATTTTTAAAAGCAATCAACTTTATTTTGCGATGAATCCCAAATACCTGTAATTAATATACGCTAGGAGACTAAATTTTCCAAATTTTGATATTGTATCCCTCATTGTCTGCCATTAACCATTTTGAAATTTGCAATTTTTTTTTTTTATCATTCTTTTTATAATTTTATGTTTATATTAATTGTATTCAAGACGAAGACACCGATATATTTTTTATTATCCCTGACTTTTAACATTCCACTTGTAACTTTTTCTGAATTCTCATTGTGCCTTTTTAGCCAAGTGCACCCATTAGCGGATGCGCCCGTACGCCTGCAACCTGCACGGCACGAGAGTTGAGAATAGTATGCGCGGTAGGCATGCGACCAGCTATGGGGCCTTCAAGCATCGTTGAAGTTCATTATTATTATTTCCCTTTGAGATATTTACGCCGCCGAGGAAAATCTTCATTCTTAGTCTCTTAACAGACAATACTGTTTTTGCAAGTAGTTTTTTTTTCATGGTTAAACGCACTATAAAATGTCGTCTATTATTAACAAATGTGGTTAATTTTCTCTAAATTAATTTAATAGTGAGATATCTTGATCTTGGTATTGAAATATCGGATAACATTCCCTCTAACAATTATTAAAATCTGATGGATACCAATAAAATACCAATGGCCATCAATAAGGCAACATCATGATAAGAAATAAGATAGATATAAATTAAAATAATACAATTAAATGTAACACGATAACAACTCAGTATAAGTGTACCTTACAGAAATTATTAGGATATACATTAAATACTTTTGATTCCAATAATTAATATCTTGTACGTTGCGCACTGAGCCGCGTGGGTTAAATATTTATTGATTTATCAAATCTCACAGAGTTTTCTGAAGAACAGATTTAATGCAATAGTGCTCGAAAATTTGTCGGATTTTTTTGAAAAATTACTAGTCTTAAGTAAAGTACCTGCATACTTCAGTCTATTCCACAGGCACATGTGAAATTAAAGTTAGTGATATATTAACCAATTCGCACACTCAGATAACATCCAAACTCCGACTCGAAAACACCCAAAACTCTGGTCATGTTGGCGCCGATTTGCCATTAAACACTCCAACACAGAAAGTCATTAACGTTGGAATGGCTGGTTATTAAACGGATGCAATTCTGCGGTCGTTTGGACGATCACTGAACGTAATTGCTCTGTGGAGCTGTTCTATTTTTAAAATGAATTTATTAGAATTTTTCCCAGTATTTAAATTAAAATATTATTTCTAGGTATCCTAGCTGTTCTCGTTTGTGTTTTATAAAACAAAATAACATTATTTTACTACGCAAACTTTAAAGATAAAGTAAGTAAAATTTATGCGGTTTGTATTTTGTCCGCTGGACATGCAGAGATACTGTCGCGTTATGCATTATGTAAATCAGCAGCTGTGTATTCTGTTGAGGTATTTTTTGACAAAAATGTTGTTTTGTAAATTGTATAAGTTTATAATAATATATAAATCATTTTTAATTCATACACGTTTGTGTTATTAGTAAAAAAAACGAGTTATGATAATTTTACAGTACTACTTTCTGACTACTGATAAATGATAATATTTTAGTCATTAAAAGGTTTTTTTTTAATCCACACTTAAATTTGTGACTCGGAATAATAATAATTTTAAATAAAAAGAAATTTATTTTGTACGTGTACTTGAAAAAAATATGTGTTTTCTATGTTCTTACATTCTCAAATATAATTAAGCATTTAATTTGTTCTTCGGTTTTCACGGCCATTCAGAATCTTCTGTGTATATCTGACCTTTCTGCATCAGCCCTGATGACGGACCCTGCAATTGGTCCCGAAACGTCCGCCAGAAAGGTCAGGTACACACGGCAGAATAGACAAAAACCTATACACAGAAGTATTTAATCTATTCGTGGTTATGTACTTATTCGTGTTTTTAAAACTCTTCTAGCTTGATTAAGTTCATATAATAAATATCTAAATTGTTTCATTGCCTTAATCGTTCATTAAATGAAATTGGAAGTCTTCGACGGTTGACTACATTAAATAGAATTATTTTATTTTTGCGATATCGGAAACTGAGTGAGGCGTGCTTTTGTGGCGCTCTCCCGAGGAAGTGGAAAATAAAACTCGAGCATTCAGGGATGCCATCATAAAGTAAGAAGTCGTACAATGCATGGGTCCGTACAGACTTAAAACACGAGTCGTAAAACTCTTTTGCAAACGAGTTAGGCGGAAACTCTGTCAATCTCGCCCCTTCGGGACCCATAAATATAACATTTTATCGATTTAACCTAGATTTTGAAATATCACGTAGGTACTTACATTAAATATAACGCATTTACATAATATTATAAATTTACCCTCAATTTAATAGTATTGGTGTATAAAATTTGCGAATACCTTTATTTATGGCATTTTGTAGTGATGTTCAAAATTTAATAAAGTATATAGGTAATTTTACGCAAGCACTAAACATTATTAATGTTTACAATTATCCTGGATGCCTAACAGTTATCAAAAAATTACATTATATTTCTGCAATGATCCAAAGGAGTGAAGAAGAATATAAATACAAATTTTCCAACCCATATGTTACATTTTTCAAATTAATACATTTACCGTTCCATTATTTGAAAGCCATGTATAAACATATGGTTTGAAAATTTGTAGGTACTGTCTGCTGTAACATTGTTGGATAATGCACCTTCCCCGGATTGGACAAAGATCCAAGTTGGAATCCCGGTAGCAACAACAACATATTTTTCGATAAAATTGATTATATATGTATATCTTTTTAATTAATACATTTAATTAGTATTTAACTTATTACTTGACAAATGTTGATTTTATAATTTTGAGTAATTGTTGATTAAATAAAGTTATGACCAGACCAATATTAATTTTATAAATGCGTGACGTTACTTTATAATGTCACAATATGTTAATCCTGGCGAGTTCTTTTTTGTCTACAAAGTTGTTTTGAATAGACTCTTCGACTGCAATACAGACGTTCTTATATAGACCGTTGATATATTCAACATATAATATATAATTTTAAAACGAAATTTGTTAGTATAATAATCCAGCGCATAAAATTTAATATCAACTTTTTTCGTATAAAACCGAGCGCATAACATTTCAAAGTGAACTTTTTGGATATTATATAAAAATAAAATGTGGTAACTTCACTAAAACTTTTCATCTCAGTGTGTTGAAGAAAATATTTACCGTACGGATGCAAGTATATTCGCTGACTCCGTGTGTTTGTCCAGCCGTCTGTCGCCCCTTAGCCTAGAGTGATTTTTCTAGTCACGTCCGTGCTTAAAGCTCCAAACCCCTTTATACATCGCTCGTCGCTTCCAGTCACGATTCTTGTATTCCACACACCAATATGCACCATTTTCTTTATTCGACTTCTCGATTATCGGAGGGTATTCCGAATTTATTTTGCTTGCAGACGTTATTTGTGGGCAGCGTGTGGCCCCGTTTACCGATGTCGTTAAAGCATCGTGTCGCAGTGTAAGCATCATTAGCGGACACAAGTCACAGTGGAAGCATAACTCAAATGTCAAAGAATTTATGTACTCTTTGTATAATTTATGCTATTCCACACTTCGCCGTAATTTTACTTTGAAAGATTTCTTAAATTGATAAGGAATTAGTTGATAATGGCCCAGACGGCCGAAACGATCGTCCAATTATTTGTAAAAATTAAATGTAGAACCAAAAAAACGCGTGTTTGATTTATTGTGCTGATGGATAAGGAATATCTGATGATGATTATTGGGCAGCACTTAAATATAATCTATCGTATAAATGTTTAATTTAAGCGTTTAAGCGAAGATAGGTCATTACATCATTCATCGTCGTTTACAATAATCACGAATGTATTTTTTCTCTCCCCCCAATAACGATTTGTACCATTCCATGTTTAAAAATCGACAGAATTGAATTATTTTTGGATGTCGTTACGAAATACCGAAATGCTGCTTGATCGAATTTATTCGGGCAGGCTCGCATATCTGCGAATTACTTCCATATCTTAATACACGAGTGATATTGCAGGCGTGCTTTTGCTTTCTTTTGTGCAATAAAATTCAAGAGTAACAACTGCGCAATTCGTCTACAGATAAAGCCCACGATGTAGAAGTCATTTTGCTTATTGGGAGGCGTCGACGCCGTCTTCTAAATTGAACTGGCTTCATGCCAACACGTGACACTGTCTCCATGAGACTGTAGGACCTTAAGAATACGTACGTTACGGTAAATTTTTGTGAGTTATAAAATAATATCTTACGGAACATATCTATCATCATCGCATATTATTTATGATTGATGCCTTATTGTTTTCTGTATGAATCGATTCATTTTTGTACCTCTATTTATCGCATATTTCATACGGTGCCTTTTTTATGATAGTGAATATTTTATGAAACAGCTAAACCCATTAACTAACTAACCACATTATTAAATATTTTAAAGCAAAAAATTTCCATATTTGAGCGAGAATATATATAAACATACATACATATCCATATCTTAACGGATGGTCTAGAATTTCTTTACTATCTCATGCGTGACAGTATTTGAAGGTATTCATGTCAATTTCATTATAAATTCACTATTCACTTAAATGCCTTCGATAGCTAGTTCCCAGCCCTAACCTTTTTATTATACTTGCTGTCTTTCTGGTCCGATGTTGTTGTTCTTTTGGCTGGGTAGATTTCGACCAGCCGAAGTGCGCACTCCCGACGATCGGTTTATTTGGACCACTGGACTAGTCAAAGCACGGGATGTAATTAATCCGCCTGTCGTTTACCGTCTTCTTCATTCTCCGAAAAAGAGAGACAATACTCGTACCCATACATGCACAGCATTATAACTCAGAAAACCCAGCGCGTCCGGTGCCAATCGGAATAACAAGACGCGTAATCATTTACTAACGTTAAATTTTTAAAGAAAAGTCATTTTGATCAAGATAATATTTTTTTAAATTTGTACAACTAATCTTTGTACTACACACACGTTGGGTTATTGTCATTGCTATAGTTTTGAGTGGTGCAGTCCTCATCTCAAGTGATAACAGTTATCATCTTATGATGATGAGAGAGACTGCACCTCTCGAAACTATAGTAGTGACAATTACCCAACGTGTATGCAGTACAAAGTTTATTTATGAAAATTAAAATAATCATGTTACACTACAAAGTAACCGCCATATCAATTAATAATATTACATAAATTTGTTTTCAAAATTGATTATAATCACTGGGCAGTTAAAAACGTATTAATATATTTTGGATAAATAGTAAAGGAACATTAGCATACATAATATATATATATAAATATATTTTAATATTAATTACCTGACCTTTCTTTTCTTATCTGTTCGATACAGTTTTTATAATATAATGATTGAAATATTAATTTATTTTCATTTAATAAATATATTAAAATTAAAATATGTATAATATGTCGTTTATTGCGGAATAAATTGTTACCTTATATCGAAAATGAATACTTGTATTTTTGAAATTCAGAATTTTCTAGGAATAATTATTTAAATTAATATTCACTGGTTCGTGAAAATCTTCGAAGCTGGGATCTATTTATTACCCTTCACAGAACTCGATATGTAGAGTCAATAAACTTTTCTGTTGGCGCTTAATCCCAATTCGGAGGAATCCTTTTAGGGTTAAAGCTTTCCGAAAATAAAAACTTCGCTTTATTATCGGACGTGTAGTTACTCTTTACTCTTTCTCTTCGATCTATATAATTGAAAGTGGCTTAGAAATTACTGCGATCAAATATAGCTGGAATTATAATTCTTATTCAATAACATCATTACTAGTTTAGTTTTTACTATAACTCATTTATACGATTAAAACAACGTACTGGATAAGATTTACATAAATCCCTGGTAGCACTAGCTACAAGAATCATGCAAATTTCGTCAATATGCATAAGAAAATAAAAGTTTCCTGTATTGTGGTACCATTTCTAGTGAATTACTTTTTTCCTCTGGAACCAATATTAACTGAATTTCGAATTTTAAAATTTTTTGAAAGGGAAGCAATGACTGACACATTTACAAGTAAATTTTTCGGAAAAGTTTAATGAAGTTCGAAATCTGATATGAACTACGGAAGCTATCATGTACTCATAATTCGTTACCTACCTATATATACTTTATATAATATAACATATACATATACGTGTAGATAAACTTTTTAAAGGATAGCGGTTTCTCTCTCTCCTGATAGTCTCCTGTTCATGATCGATGAAGGTGCATTAGAATCTTATGTAACTTGCGTCATGAAACCTTCTAAGAATATTAAATTATGTCAGTGATCCTGATTTTATAATTGTGTATCCTAATCTTCGTTATAAAATACTTTTAAATATTTTTTACTTATTAAAGCGTGAAAGATCGCTCTGAAAACTTATTAAAACGTCTTATTCTTCTAAACAAGATTAAGTATCAAGTATTTTTAAGTATTAAAATCACTCTAGTTTTAACTTCAGTGAAATGAGAGAAGTTTTAACAGCAATTGAATTAAATTTAGATTAATTATATAAATTTTTGCCATAATCGTATTATTTATAAAAAATGTTCGTAACTTTAAGGAAAAATATCTAAGTTAATAATATAATAATGCTTAAAATAACACATGGAATATTGATACCTTATTGCAAAACTGTTTTTTTTTTAAATTTTAATTACAGACCTATCACGACAACAAGATTATTAATGGAAAATATTGATATGTTAAGTCAATATTCATAAATTACACTATTGAAAGTTTACCCCCAGGCAGTCAAATAATTGTAGGGATTAGGACAGATCACGATAAAGTGCAAATTTATGTACGGGTTTGCCATATTTATGTATTTTCCCGATTTAGGGATTAGGCTATGTAACATCCAAATTTATACGTTTAATTTTTTCTTAATTATTTCGATGGTTCCGAATTCATAATCGGCAAACTATCAGTGAAAATAGGTTTTATAATTTTAATTTTGAATAATTAAGATTTTTATATTATCATAGCTACTAGCGGCACCTACCCAGAGTAGCCCGGGATTCAAATTGAGTAATAATTTATAAAGGGGTTTACGGGAATTATGGAGCGGGGTGCCATTGTTTTGTGCGTATACTAAATAATGACAATGTATTCAAAATTTGATCCAGGCAAGAGGAGGGTGCAAAATTTGGATTGGATGGCATTCAATTTAATACATATTTATATAGGGGAGAGAGGGTGGAGTTGCCAGGGAAAGGGGGGATGCTGTTTAACTCAGGGCTCTAAGGAGTAACTATGCAAAATTTAGAATCACTCTATTGAAGAAAAATGTATTTTTCGAAACCAGTTGGTGGATATATTAAATTCTCAGTTGTTAAAAGAACGTTATTATTTATTAAAATGAATAACCACATTGTGTTTGCATTAAATATTCAAAATAACCAATACTAAGTTCGTGAATGGTCGATTAACGCAATGCATCAACAATACGAAGTTATTCTGATTTTTTAAATTTAATCTTTTCATATCCAAGTACCGTAATATTGGCTATAAAAGTATGAAAATAGTTAATTGTATGTATACTTCTCATGCGCAGGTGATTTTCCTACCGTTTTTTTATTCGACCATGTCAACACAATATTTTTGGTTGCCTATGCGTTTCTTATCTACCCATATAAAATATAATCTATCAAGTTAAAAGATTAAACAATCATAATATTTCAACGTGACTTGTTCGAATATTTTAATTTCCCTTTCAATTAAAAATACGGGAAAACCTTTTAAAAAGTTTTATTTATCGTATCGGTTTTAATGTTATTACAGTTGTGTCGGTGGTTTTGCTTCAGAATGTATTATTAACGACCCCTAATGGCGATTATTACGGTGTCGACAAATTATTCCGATAACATTTAACGGCCATTTCTCGCTGACGCGGGCTTTCTGGCCGCCTTTAAATATTTACCGTGGCCCCGCCGGTCAGCGGGGTTTGCGCTGACGGCGCATCGCCCAACCTGGAATATTAAATTATAATTCTAGCACAACAGCAACAAGTAACGCGGTCGGGGGTTCAGCCCCCACCCCACTCGCCACCCGTCGAGCTAAACCCCTTCCCGTAATCCCGGCTGTACTTTCGGACGGTGGGCATACGGGATGTGCAAGCTAAGCGTGTTTTTGTGCAAAACAAACTGAAGCGAGAGCAACTCTGCGTCCTTTTTACTCGGCAGTAATTCTGAACACCGCTCTTCACTTTTTATTGAAAATTAAAATGTTATCTCATTATTTTGCTGTTGTTTCCGTGCATGATTACGATTATTCCGCGGTCAACTCTGACAGTGAAATAAAACATGTGTCCTTTAAATGTCATTTATTATAAATTTTAGATAGGTTATTAAATTGATTATTAATGTTTGGTAACACTGTGAAATTTTTTTTGGAAATATTCAAAACATTATTTTTTAATTTTTATTATTTTTTTAATCGGAATATAGGTATTCCAAACAAAATTAATTAAAAAATATATATATTTATTATTATTGATTTTTTTTATCTATTATGGATTGATATATTGAACTATTTTTAAGTTAAGGAGAACACATTTTTGTAGTGACAAAAAAAAACAAAAATGTGTTCTTAATATATATCTAAGTTGTATTAAAGTTTCCAAATTTAATAAAATGGATTAATTTATTAAATTCTGGCGTCTGCTATCGGGTTTTACTCAAAGGTATTACATATTCACGGTAATATAAAGTTGATTGCTTTTAAAAATGGAATAGTAGATGTATCAATTGGAAATATGAAATTGAATGCGCTTCCTCGCAACTAAATATTTTTTCGATATACAATTATTTTTTTCTATTAATATTTCTAGTTGATTAATTTAATTTCTATTCATTTATTTTTTGTGGGGACGTATTATCTTAGGGGGATAAATGTGATAAATAGAAATGAAATTGTTTAAAATATATTATATTCTCTATTATTAAATTATATCTTATTTCTTTGAAATATGCATCGCACAGTACGCGTATTTACTTACTCGCAACAATAAATCTTCATTTTACTGCGCAGAATGAGAAATTGGGCATAAATTTGTGCCTAGCTCCTTGTAGTGAGGGATTGATTACGGTGTTGTCTTTGTTTTATTAAAGATCCTAACATTTTCTCTGACTCGAAATACGTAGTATTTATTTTCGTCACTCTCGACACGCGCGCGCGCGCACGCACTGTTTGATTAATTTCGTACGCCTTTATAACACAATTAATAACCTTTAAGACATTGCTGATTTATCTGTAATTTAACTATTGTTAATTGCTTCGATTAGTGAGATACGTATGTAGTTATTTCTCTTTTTTCTAAATTTCTCTGAATTATAGGGCCTGGTCAACAAAGTTTATTCAGAAATTGTAATAATTTGCCTTAAATAATAATGTTGCCATCTTTGATAGTGACGCGAGCTTTAAGCGTAATATTTAGTGTGTTTAATCTCTCCAAGTATAAAACGGCGTTCTTTCCTTTATTTTATGCCAAACACGCCCGCATTTTTCTGGTACGTGATGTTTTACTCTGAATATATTTATCGTAACATTAAAATTTCCCCCCACTTGTAAACAATTATCCCATCAAATATTTTATATTATTTTGCCTTCCCGCATCCATGTAATATGCAGATATGATATATTATCTTTTGCATTTTATGTATTTTTGCTACATATCTTTTTTATTTCTTATTTTTCTATTCGCTTATTTTTTTTTTTTGTTTCTTTGAATTTCTTCTGATGCGATTTAGATTATATTTTTTATTCAACTTATTAGGAATTACAAGCTATTATCAACTTTGTGAATTACAACATATTTTTAATAAAACGTCTTTAATAAGTATTAGGTTACTTTAAATATAAAACTATCATATATACTCGTCAAATATAATTATATATGATTGATTCATTTAAAAAACTGGATTAATATTGGTTTTCTAAAAAACGGTATCGTTCAAATGCCTACCGAGTTTTAGTAGTACGGAAAACCTGTAACTCATCGATTTATTTTATAACAATGCCTCTGACAGCTGTCTAGAACTCAATAAATACATTTTTGCCAGGGTAGCAGATATTTCCCAAATCTTATTCCGTTTTACGATATTATAAATCACAGAATATGGTGTGTATATTTTTCTATTTGATTTATCATATGTATTAAAAGTATTTTCTTTGCAGTGTATTTCTGTTGTGTTGTAATAACATGATTCTTTTTACTTTCTTAAATTCCGTTTCTTGAATTTAAAATGTGCTTTTCGTGACAGCGATGTAATGTCCTACAATATTATGGGACTCAGCACAACACGTTGATAGATATTTAAATTATAATCTATTCCTAATGAAAAGTATTTATCTATAATATGATAATATTAACACAAATTAAATCAATTTACTTTCTTGAAAAAATCTATTCATCAAAAAAATATTTTATTGCTACCGGGATTCGAACCTAGACATCTTTCTATCATAAATAGATAAATCGATTTTTTCTGTATATCTTTCTAGTTGATTAATTTAATTTGTATTAAAAATACCACCGATCTATGTTCTGAAAATGCATCTTCAAAACAACAATGTGTTCTTGAAGATATAATAATTTGTTGCATTTTTCCTAAAATTTTCGAGTTTTGGCTCTTTCTCAGATCAGCTTTTAATCATTGTTTGTTCGATTCTCCTCGAAGGAAAAGAAGTTGATGTATATAGTGTAATCCATTCTGATCTGGATATTCATAAATATATCTTGTATATATACATTGTGGGGTAAAAGACCTACGTCCTTCCCTTTCACCGGCTGGACAGTGTAGAACATAAAATCCGCGGGTTCTTTTACTTGAGCATACATACCCACCTCATTTTTGTCACATTCTGCCTTCATTCTAAACTGGGAAAAATCTATAATAATACCAGGAGGTGATAAATGAAAGATGTTAGTCATTAGTAAAAGTAAGACATCTAATTAAGAAAAACACAAGACAACAAGAAATAAAACAAAATAAAATCCAGACGACAAATTCTCATCTCGTCGGGTTGGGCGCGAGTTTGACGTCCTTCTTGTATAGGACACCAGATGTCTTGGCATCCAGGCCGACGCGATGATGATCATCATGATAAAAATTATCGCCTTCAGTGAGGCGACTAACTCCAAGGTAAATCCAAAGTATAGATTAAAGTTAAAATCCGAGGTATGCACCAGAGGCATAAACCAGAGACAAAGCCAAAGGAAAAAACCAGAGGGAAACGTCTTGTTTCTTGTAAAGATTATTTACCATGCGATTAATATTAAATTATGCCCCAGTGATTGAACAATAAAAAATACTTTCCCTCCAGTTATAGTGAATCACACACAGCTACATTTTAGTCTGACAGCTTCGTCGATGGTTTTGAAAATGAACCATAGATCGCAACCATTTTTATAAGCTGAGACACCGAATGTGATACCAACTTGAGGGTAACTATTTGTGAAATGTTAAGGTGCTTGACAAAAATAAGTGACGGGGCAATTTTCTACGTAACCCTTATTTATAACGTCACAACATGTAATGTGATTAAATAATAATTTATTATTTTAAAAAAAATCTCTGCCACCAATTTTACTTTATAGATTTTTACCATAGTCGTAATTGTTATATATTGTTCTCTACCAATATACTAATATTCTGTATAATCAGTGTAAAAAACTGTGTCATAATATGTTTTAATCAATATTATTATTTCCTGTGATATTTAAAACACCTGTAGGTACATAAGGCTGACAACACTATACACTTTTATTTAATTATTTTTTTCATCTCTAAACCGTACGAAATCGCGGTCGATGGACGTTTATGATGAAATAGTATCTAGATATTTTTTTTGTAGTTATACTTACGTTTTTGTGGTTTTTCGTAAAAATAAAAATCGGATAAAGCTGGTTTAAGAATTTTGGCAGCTAACAGGTTAACAATATTTAGAAGGATTTGAAAGGCCATTCCCACAGATAACTAACAAAAAAATTGGTAGGATATTTTATTTATATCTGTATTTTTATCCAGAATTGGAAACCCATGGTACCAAACTTCTATTTTCTTTTCCTTCCATTTTTATTGGTGTGGCTAGACGGTGACGTGTTTCGTATTTCGTTGTCAAGTTGCTTGGAAGCTATGCATTGATGCATGAGCATTTCCATTCTCATCAGACTCATTTTCCTCTCAGATGAGAATGTTGCGTGATGCCATTGAATAAATGAAATTACGTAAAACCGTAAATCATTCAGTACAGCATCCAGATTCATATAAAATGTTAATTTTCTTACGCTTTCATAAATCATGTTTTTCTCTACGGGACTTTGTCTTTGTCTCTCCAGTCTTTAATCGTTGCCTTATTCTCGACATAATTTTAGTTTATAATTTGAAATTTTCTATTATATTCAAACTTATTAAAAGGTATCACAAATTTCTTTGGCTTGATTTTCCTGACATCTTTGAGCTAAGATTTCTTCTTATAACATCACTTTCTAAGAGCTTTGTCACATGTTACTATAGTATAAACATTTAATGCCGTGTGTTTGTCAGTAGCAGCCAAATTCTGAAGGTTGAACATCTAGTACTTTAAGTTTCGACAAAACACTATGCACAAGAGTTTTTGGCGCTAACTAAAAACTTTAATGGGATAAGTAAAGATTTTAGAATCCCAAATCTTTCTTAACAAAATATGTCTAACTGTCTAAATTTCATCAGTACCACATTCTTTTCCATATTCTAACACACATAGACACAAACACAAATTCAAATGAAATCACATTTTTATTTGTCAAGTTACTTTTATTCGGAAATTATACTTGACGCATAAAACAAAATAGATTCATAGAGTATATAAATGGCTCAAACCCTCAACTTTATATTACCGGTAGACTGCTTTACCAATTATGCCTTAGTAACCTATAGATTGTCCTCAAATTAAATCTATGTATCTTTATTGAAAAAAAAGAGCTGATCATGTATTTAGTTAAATTTTATACACATGCATATCGCTGATAAAATATCTGTATTGTTTTTCAAAAATAAATTATATATCTGTGTGAAATATTTAAATAATTGTCGCGGAAATTTTTTAGTTCACCGTATAAATAAAATAAATTAATAATAACACCTATTTCCAAAACATTGACTGTGCTTTTATTTTATTTATAGCATTCGACAACAATGTTAATGTTTGATTCCATCAAACGAAGTTGGAAAAGCCAAATGAATTTGTTCTTTTTCATTTTTAATGACAATATCAATATTGCAGTACTGACAAAATTCTTATACTCTGGAGGTATTTTTCTTATATAACATTCTTGTTTCTGGGGCCAGGTCTCGGAATGCTAGCAGAAATGTCATTTCCTAGCTCGCGAGCGCGTACAATGAAAGCACGTAAATACCATGGAACATTTCACGGAACAAAAAAATCTTTAATTTTTTCGATAATGTTTTGTTTGTTAGTGAAAATATATTTTTTTCAGAAATCTTCATTACTCTGTTAATAGTAAAAAAGCAGATTCTCTCGACAGTCTTGTTTTATGAGATTTTTTTTTTTTTTCATTATTCGTGAGTACCTATTATATATAAAAATATTTTCTAACAATTTCTTCCTATGTTTGCTTGCTTTGCGCCCCGTAGTTTATAAAGCCTCTGTTTATAATCTGCCTGTATTTTCCCTTAATACCCTTCAACCCTGTGTAGACACACAAAATGCACAGATTTTTATAATACCCGCCGACGTTGCAATGACGATTTTTCAATTTTCTCTCATGTTTATCTTGCTTATTTTGATCCCGACAGTAAGCTCTTCAGTTAGGTAATATGAAGTAAAATAGTCTAGTATGAATACATTATTTCTATCGACTGCAATACTAAAGAACGGCACTGTTCTACTTCATCGCTCGACATTATCGTGGTTTTCTATCGTGAGTTTTTCCAATTCCCTTTGTATACCCCTCGTACGAACTCGAGCAGCGAAGAAAGTATCGGAAAATTGATTCGGCATTAGCGTGTGGCATTCTATTAACTCTCTAATAATTTAGCTCTGTATTATTGCTGTCAACATTGTCAATATTTTGATCCGCTTTTCGTAGTTTTAATAACGTTTTAATAAACGTCTCATGTGTCTAATAATCACGTTACGTTTGTGTTATTTATTTCTAAAATTAATTTTAAAATTAGTTTTATATATTAATTATTCATTATAAATCAATTAAAAATAATCATTTACTTTGCATATATAATATATATGATTTAGATTTAATTGTATCTCAAAATACCAGAAGATAATAAATATGTGTCATGTCAAAATACTACGTATTTTTCAATTGGTATCGTTATATATATGTTTTTATATTGCATATAATATGTAAGTGTAATAAATATGTGTTTCATTTAAGACTTCCGCAAGCGCTAGTGTACGTAACTGGTGTCTACAAAAGACGTTTTGACATGGTAAAACGTACCATTGACGGGGTTTTACCTCAAATATTACGGTATAACCATACTAATATAAATCAACTGTGGGAGATAAATCCCATGATGTCCATTCAATTAATATTTACAACTTATTGGATAATTTTCCAATTTCTCAAACCCTTAATAAAATTAATACACCGTTTACGCATTACATAATTCATTAAAAGATTCCAATTCTCGATCTTTCAAACATATTGCAATATTTTGCTTCGCTATCCCAGTTCCTCTTTCCACTGTTCGTCGTTGAAGATGAACAATAGCTTTATTAAATGATAACTTAAATAAATAATGCTTTAACAACAATAAACCGTACGTATCTGATTTTATTACCAGAAAAAACCTTTTAAAACGGCACAATATTATCTACAGTTCGATGTGGGGGTATGTACTGTACGAGTATGTAGAGAGTTGATATTAAAATCATTGTTCACTGAGTCCGCTTCCGCCCCCAGATCAACCCATATTGGAATCTCCAGAGTAAATAATGCACTGTTTTTCAGTTTCCAACATAAGCTTCGAGCTTTTTTTGTTTTTAGCGATACACTTTCAAAACCAGTCGCAGGATATAATATTATTTTTTTGATTTGTACATTGAGTAGTTATATATCTTAAAGTTATTTTTTTAAGTTGTTTTTATTATTATTTATTACGTGGGAATAAATAAGTAATAAATAACTTAATGTATATTATTTTGTTCCATTCAGTAATGATATAATATTTACTAATATCGTGTCGCACGTTTGTTTCCATTAATTTACAGAGAACAACCATTAAAAGCTTTGTTGTGTTCCACATGTCCTCGTCCTTTTCCTGTTTTACCATCGCCAAAACAAATATTTAATGTGATAAATTTATTATTATGTTCAGAAACTTATACATTTGTGTTTTCGACAACGATATTGAAACCGCATTAACATTAAATTTTCTACGAACCCGACACTTATTGTACAAACAAACAACAATAATAGTTTACATCATGAAATTACCATAAGCCAAATATTAGGAGGTGCTAATGATTAATATGATTATTGTGACAATTATGTGTTAACGTGTGTGATTAAGTACGTGAATTTGTAATAAGTTATGTATCAAAAGGTTTTATGGAGCGAGCGCATAGTACCCCCATTATATTTTATACTCGCGCTCGCCTGTTTTTTTGTTCACATATTTCGAGGCGTGTGGGTGAATGTGTGTTTGTGCGTTAGGCTGGAACTAGTAGAGAAGTAAGAGCTACTTACAATTGACAGACGTTAATTGAAGTTGGTTGCACAATTTATAGAATACAGAACATTTAAAGTTAAGATAAAGTCTAACGAAAAGCGTCCATTGGAGGTGTTTTCGCGAAGCCGGCTAAGAAAGAAGTGAGCCTGAGAAGACCAACCTCTGAGCGGCTGCCCTGAAGCATATTGTTGACACCCAACTAGCCATTTATAGATTAAAGTTAGTACCCAGGAATGTGCGTTTAGGACCTTTCGGCGGTGTTGCTAGTTGTGAGAGCGACACCCCCCCACAGATTATAAACATCATATTTGTACAATAATGATTTCTGATTTCACAATCATTATTCATCAATCGAACCACACTTCACCGATAAGGCATCCTGTGAAGATGGGTAATAAAATGTACCCGAAACATTGGGACAACAATGGCCCTCCTTAGGACCAACATACACTTATGAACTTATGACCAAGAAACATATTTTCTAACATATATAAAGGTGAACCAACTTAGCTGACTCATTTTAAAAATTTATAACTTTGGTGGGGTTTATTTTTAATTATATTTTTTTTGCAGATAATAAAGAATTTAGAACGTTTATAATTGCTACATACCCAGTGCAAGAACACGTTAAAATTATTGAATTTTATCATGTTTCGCGACGATCTATTTTCGGTGAAAAATGCAGAGTTTGCTTGGGCTCCCCGTTCCCCAGATTTGACGGCGCCTGATTTATTTTTGTAGGGCTATTTAAAAGGCCGAGTTTACATGAACAAACCAGCAACAATTCAGAAGCTTAAACAAAATGTTCGTGCAGAAATAACAAATTTGGAGACAGAAACGTTGCGTAATGTGATGCAAAATACTTTAGAAAGAGCAATTATTTGTCAACAAGACAATGGAGGTCATTTGAATGGTGTTATTTTCCGCACATTGGTTAAAAAAAGTTAACAAAGTACACTTTCATGTAATAATATTTTTATTTAATAAATATTAAAATTACAAAAGTTGTATGCATTTTACATCAGTCAGTCCAAGTTGGCCCACTCTGTATATTAAACAGTTAATAGTACCTTCATATTATGTAGATAGAAACAATTTATTATTTAAACGAAGGTACGACAAAAAGTAACAGAAGGCGTTACGGTGTAGAACCTTTTATGGTTATCGGTTGGATTCACAGACTATGCCTATAGCGTCTCAATTTGTCAAGTGCGTAGGTGTATCGGAACACGAGTATAAGGACGATATCGTTTTTGATTCCAAACTTATTATGTCCTTAGTTTTTCCATTTTCTTTTTTTTGATACTTAACATTGATACCCACGTTTTGGTGCCTAAAAAGTTTAACCTATTCCTGGATATACTTGTGTTACTGATTTCTAAAAATATGTGGGATTTTCATCTTCAGCTCTAGTTTTTGAGATATACAATATTACATGTCTTTTATGCTAATTTCTCTGCTCACACAAAATAAAGTTATCTTATTTTATATTAAAACAATCGCAAAACGACCTTATCGGTTTATTTCTAATATTTGACTTTCATACTTACATAAGAAAAATAGTATAATTGTCATGGATCATAATTTAAAAAACTTATTTTCTTTCTCTTTATATAGTGAGGTATTACCGACAGAATTGCTGAAAGCTCAAACAGTAAACAGTTTTTTCACTTAAGTCACCGACCATCTTTATTCAAAGTTTTTTATAAATTGCCTCATCAGGCCAACTTCAATATGTAATGATGGCAGGTTGTTTTTTTTGGTTTCTCAAGTAATGAAGTTTTATTTCTATCTCGTTCGCATAATGCAGCGGTGAGAGAATGTGACAGTGATAAAAAAATAACGTTCGCTAATAGTAAATTCATAATATATATATTAAAAATAATATAAAAATGACAGAAAAATAGGTATCTTATTGTTTTGTTTTATTTACCAGTAATACTGTGGTAATAAGCTACTTCAAGACTAGAACTGATATGGAAAATCTGTTACAATTTTTGAAATCAGCATCCCAAAAGTACACAAGATGTTATTTCCGCATCAAAAAAAAAATATTGTCCTGCGTTAAACAAATGTTTTGTCACAAATGTCATATTTAATTACATCCGAAATTTTGAATTTTAAGAACGGGCATTGCATACACGGAATATATATTTTTAATGCTTCTGATTAATTGTTATATAATTTTTAGAACAAGTGCAATTAATTTATTCTAATCTAATAAGTATATTTAAACATAGGAAAACAAAACTAATACATACAATTTTGTTTTTTCTAGACGAATAATGTCAACGTATACTATTTTTCTAAAAATGTTATTGTAGATTGGAAATTCGAGATAACCTTTTTATATCTTGTTTTTCTCTCTATGTATTGAAATGCTTTATATGGTGATACATAATATTGGTTCCCAGAAGAGTTTTTGCCATTTTTATACGAACATTTTTAATATCAAAATATGAACCTTTGCCCGGTAGCTTGACAATTTATTAATTCAATTTTTATAAATATCTCTAATTTTACTGTAGAAAAAAATTGTTACTTTTGTCATTGTTTAACTGTCTCACTCACATGGTTGTCCAGACTGAAAAAAAAGTAGAAAGCTGCTGGTGAGAGTCTGATGAATATGGTGAATGGGGCAGATGCTCCCATCCAAGATTCATTATCTTGGCATGGTTCTTCTTTGCCACATGAGGTAGAGCGTTGTCTGAAGAAATAAAACTTTTTTCCTGTGTGCCAATGCTGTCTGTTTTTTTAAAAAGTTATTCCTTCTGAACACGTTGAAGTTGGTCACAATAGATACTAGCAGTAGTGGTTTCTCCCAACGATGAATGGGATGCATCCTCCATAGTAAAAGTAACGAGCGCATCGTTCTTGGACTGCGTCTTTTCTGAATGCCATGCAGTTTTTTCGGCAGTTGCGTTGGAACCAAGTTTGAAGTCCTACAATAAACACGCACAAATAATTTGTTTTTGGTCTGCCATATTAAATCAGTAAAAACAAATTTGATGTTAACTGCTCGAAGTGCACTCAGAGAGACGATTTCATAATTCAAGTCGTTTCACATATACGGTCATTAAATATGTGTCGTAAAAATTCCAAGAACAACGACTTACATAAATCGGCAAGAACTTTTTTTGGATACCCAATATAATATAATAAATTTAAAATCTTTTATTATCCGATAGACTGAAATCAAACTCGGTTTTCTAAGCCCTTTTTCACAATCTACTTCAACCTTTCTAAGCTTGTTTTTTTTGTCAAATAACAATTGGGATTTTGCCATAATACTTGCTGTATTTTTCAGATATGTTTTAGTAGAATCTTAAACAAGATATTATCGATATTAGTCGAATACTTCGATAAAATTACAAATAACAATTCTCAACGGTACGGAATTTTCATGTATAGTTTGAATATATATATATATATATATGTTTAATTTAATGTTTCCGCCAGCACTAATTTATGGAACTGGTGTTTCTTCTAGTTTAAATCGCGTTTTTTGTAGATAGAGATAAATATATAAATCTCCTACAGTTGAGTGGGGATTGCTCCCACGAACTAGTATGGTTGTACCGTAACTTTTTTAGGCAAACCCTTGACAATTCCACATGTTATCATGTTGAAATGTCGGTCTTGATTTCCTTAAGGAAACTACTTACAAAATAACATATTTTCAGTAAATTTTAACTCAATTTCATCCTATTTCCCTCCCAGTGCAGTGTTATACTGAATATTACCTATTTTTTATAACTTTATTATTTCATAGTCTTTTTCAGTTAGATATTATATACTTTACTATTTCTTTCACGAAAAAAATAATTTTTTTTTAAAAATATTTTCGACTTAATCTGTTACACTGTAAAGCTATTTGTGGATTAAAATATACTCTCATTAAGTCGTTATGCTAAATGCCAAAACATAATTCATCACGTGGGAAGCTACTTTCGTGGTTCATCGTGGTATCGCGGTATCTCCCCTCAAATTCCACATTAACAATGAAATCCCGCAACGAGTACAATGCCAGCCATCTTCAAGTTTTAATTAAAACAAACAAACACGTTGTCAAAAGTAAACGGACTTAAATCAGGATTAGGGTCTGCTGTAAAGCACTTATCCGCCACAGCGTCACAATTGAAAAGGATCTAAAAGATTTTTCAAAGTTAAATCAAAAGTCTAGAGCCATTATTTATAAAACATGTACAGGTATTTAAAGTTATAATTTCTGCGTAACATTAAAATGCCAGATCTACTGATACTGGACGCCGTTTCTTCATTTTTTTCATAATCTAATAATTTTTCTGTTTTCACTTACAAATAATTTTCCGGATTAGCTCCTTTTCGTTTGATGAACGAGCTGACTTGTTCTCATCAGCTATAAAACTAGTTATCAAATCAAATGTGATAATAATTTTCTGTGTTACTCTTGTTATCTTACTCAAAAACGCGGAAGCCACATTTAAAAAATCGTTTTGGGTTATCTATGCACATCTTACAAAAAAAACATATAAAATATTCAAATATTGCTTTCTTTTGTCATTGACCACATAATTTTTTTTTACGATTAGACGATGAATCAAGGTAGATCAGTATTTACCAGACTTGCATACTTAGCATACTTCTATACTTTCATGGTCCATGTCTATAATTTTAGTTATATACGTATTCTAAGCGTCGTAGGGAGACAAAATCACCAACGTTGAAATTCTAGCCCGCACCCATATGTTACCAGCGGAAACTCTCTTAAGAGAGAGGTGGTCGCGTTCGCTCGGCCGCGTGTGTCTCGCAATTAACATTAAAATATCACGTATTTTTGATACCTACCTTAAGATAACATTTTCAATATAAAACATTAGTAAAAAGTGCTAGCAATTTTTATGACTAAGTTTAAAACGACAAATATAATCAGTTTTACATAAAGGTAAGACAGTTTTGTAATTATTCTAAAACAATAATGAGTGACGAACAAAATATCATTCTTGAAAATTTAATGATGTTCCATTTTGAACATTCTCCTAATCCTTGTGTGATAAATCCACCCAATTATTTCTTTCCTAATGAGATTTGAATTATACTTCAAAGGTTTTCCGTTACGCACTGCGACAAAGTCAATTATCATCGCCCCTCAAATCTCCAAGGGTGAAAAGGATTGATTCGATTTTGGGCGGAAATTAACCTTTTTCTGCCAAAGTTACCAAAATCACTAGTAAAATCGGTCAAATGTAAAAAGTTTAATCTTTTTTTCCCACATAGACAATGCTTACTTCTTTAAAAAGTAAATCTTTGCGGCGAACAAGAAAGCACTGTCAGTTATTTGATATATTTGGCATTAGAATTTCAACACCTTGTTTTTTTTATTTGATCTTTATTATATTTTAATGGTCCACAGATGAGACTCGGGTCGAAAGTTGCGTTAAGGAGGCTCGAACTCACTACCTTAAAATTATGAGACTTACGCTCTGCTTACGCCACCGAGGCATGTAATCATAACTGTACATACAATATACATAAATGAAAATTATTTTCACTATATAATTAATAAAGGATTTTGTTGTTTTGTAGTATATTTGATAAAGTCCAATTTAAAGTTCATTATAATTTAAAGCTATTATAATAGTTACAGAGGTAGTATTTATAAATACCTAATAACATTGTTGCGTTTGTATTATTTTAAAATATTTAAAAACCGGAAGGAGTTGACCTTTGAAAACCGGAAGTCCGTGTACCTCCGTTCTTTTGTCTTGTGATAGGCTTTAGGAACAGATATGTAAAGCTGAGGTAAAGTTAAGCCGTCGTATTTTACGTACACTTAGACTATCACCGCGATTCAGGTTTGTCAATGAAACCACTATTGAGGGGTTTGCTCTAGACGCAAAGCAAATAATTAATTACTTTTATAAAATATATTTATTTATTCTTCAAAATTTATTTTCATTTTATAGTCGAAATTTAAACGTAAAAATCATTTTATTTTGTTAGTTCGAATCACTATTCAATCCTTCTTATTTTCGCCAATTTTTTTTCGGTAAATAGGTATATTATTTAATATTTGATTTTTGTATTTTATTATGAATGCGATAAAATTGGATATATTTTTAAATACTAATTAAATGTATTAATTATAAAGATATACATATGAAATCAATTTTATCGACAAATATTGTTGTTGCGCAACCGGGATTCGAACCTGTATCTCTTTCCAATCCATAAAGGAAGGTGCATTACTAACTATGCTACAGCGACAGTATTTTTGACGACAAATTTTCGAACCTATATGTTACACTTTTTCAAATTAATACATCTATCGTTCCATTATGACCTATGTTCTGAATAATTACAACTTCACAATAATAATGTGTTCTCCTTAATGATATATTTTTAATTATTGATCTCTTGAGTAATACTTGTAGATAGATATTTAAAAGATTTTTGAGTATTGGGATTTGTATGTTTATTATGCAATAACTTTTGAAACTACATGAAAAGTGAAATCAAACGAAAGATACAAGTATTTATAATGTGAAATTCCCTAATCGTGTTTTTTTTTTATAAACCTAATATCACATTTATATTTTAATCATTTATGTAATACATGATTTTTACGAGTATTCAAAATTATGCATGCATTTATAAAAAATTCTAATTCACTTGAAATCGAAGAAAAAGAAATGTGTTTGTATTTTTATTTATTTTTCCTTTTCATTTTTAACTCTTAGAGGGTATTTTTCTTTTTCACATTTTTTATGATAAAACACTGAAACATTTCCTGTCTTTTTCTTCCTTGATTTATTACTTTTCTCGGCGAAAAAAAACGTATAAAGATATTTTCTTACTTCAAAGAGAGAGCCTGCTATGTTCATATCACGTAGCGATATTATTTATGTACTAACTACTTTAAAAAATGTTTTTAATAAACTTTTTACTTTGTTCCAGGTAAGAAATCACGGCAGAACAGTTAAATCAAATGAAACATATTGCTTTCTGACATGAAAATAAACTTTCACGGTGAGTTTCTCATTTGACATATTTTTATGTTGGTTGCCATTTTTTTTTCTTTTAAATCGCTTGTTTTTTGCTGTTTCGATCTATTGGAACGGGTTTTGTAATCGACGACAGTTTTACTCACTTGACCCACTCAGATAAATTTTTTCACACGACACAAGTCAACTCTAATGACGATCGTTGAGAAGCCCTTAGCAAAACGTAGTCACATCATTTGCCGTATTTTATATCCATTGTGTAAATCCAAAACATGATACCTTAGCTTTCCTAAACAACTTTGGGAGACTGAAAATATGCACTGCATAAGTTATTTGTTTTCTCCAAATTTTTATTTTGTCTGTACTTTTAAACGTACTATTTATTCTCTTTTCAGTTTTTCAAATCAAAATGAGGGTCTATAGAAGGGACTTTTTCAGCCTGGAAGTAATCTGTTTGATTGTGGCTCCGTGTCATCAGCGCTGATTCAATTAATCCCAGTTCTCTCTTTTACAATTAATGAAATACGCCAAATTTTGGCTTTAGTCTTTCATGGTAGCTTAATACGAGTTATTTGAAAATTTTGATTCATTTCAAGAATTCAATTTCCCATTCTGTCTTTTAATTGACATTTTGAAATTAACTAATAAACAGAATTCAAACTTCATAATGAACGTTTCTCTCCTCTGTAAATAATTTTATCATTAAGATGTTTTTAACAAATTTTATTGAAAATAATATTTTTACTTTTAAAATCAGCAATATTATTTAAAATCAGCAGTAGATGTATTTAAACTCATTTTAGTGGTTAATAAAACAAATATAATAAATAAAAATAATAAAGAATAATAATAAAAATAAAGTAATATTTGTTTAATAATTATTTTGGTTATCGTAAGCTATATTTTTATTTATTATTTTTTAACGTTATAATAAATGTCTTAGAAACGTAGATCCTATAAATGTGGGTAATTTAGTGTCTTTAATCAAGTATTATAAAAGTGATATATGACACTGGGAAAACTTTTTCGGTATTATAAAGTTAGTCCGATTAATTTTCAAAGATATATAAATGTATTCTTACAACGTATGTTTACTTTTAGAAGTCTCTCGATTCTAAATTTTAAGATTGTCAAGTAATCACATTAACTGTCTTTGGTCCCGTGTCATATAATACGGTAGGTATCTTGCAAACGTGTAGGGAGTGAGACTTTGTCAACTTTCTATTACACAAAAGACTGAAACGAGACTTGAAAATAGATTATGATTTTCTTGATTTCTTTATTAATATCACAATTAATAATCATTTTTATAATTCCTCCACTCATCCAAAGTACTTAAAAATATTTCAGAACGATTTCATATCTTCTCTCAAAAATTTTACACGTTTTATTGTATTTTTCATGTCAGATTATCTATGTGATTATATGTGTATTTAAGATAAATGTTTTTATTCATTTAAAATTCTATTCTGGGTAAAACTAGAGAATTGTAATTTTAAAAGTATTTGATTCGAGTAAACTAATACAAGTATATGCACTATATCTATTTATGATTGAATATAATTTATAATGAACAAATTAGTCGGGAATGTAAAGCTAACTAGTGATGCATAGCATAGTGAAATAGAATTTTAAAAATGTCGCTTAAATGGTTTGGTCATGTAAGACGTATGAATGAGGAGAGAATGGTAGGAATTATGAAATGTCAGAATGGTGAAAATGACGCGAGTAACGAAGGCTGCTGAAATAGAAGACATGCGCGGAAAACTTGGCATGACTAGATAAAGAAGATCCTCCAAAATAGTCATGTTAAAAGTCTTAATTAATTTCAATATATATTGTGCGAAATTTAACGTTCTAAAAAGGTTAAATACCTTGGCCATATATTCAATGAAGATGGACAAGACGATGATGGCATAGAACGGCAGAAGAGACAGTTGAGCGTTCCTGCAAATATGCTGTCACGGCGTTTCTACCGATGCAGTAAAGAGGTGACGAGAATTCTGTTTAAATCGTTCTTCACCAACATGTATACTTGCGAGCTCTGGTCGAAATACAAGCAAGTGACGTACAACCGTCTCCGAATTCAGTACAACAACTCATACAGAATACTGTTCGGATTGGCGCGTTATTGCAGCGCATCTACAATGTTTACCGAAGGCCGTATAAATAGATTCGTTCCGCTTCTGAGACATCGAGTTGCGGACGTAAAGCTGCGGCTAGAGCTCAGCACCAACTCTCTGGTGCAAGCGGCGCTCTCATGGAAAGCTGGTTCCCTGACTAGAGAATGGCAACGCCTACAGAATAGCCACAGATACAATAATGGCCGTGAATGAAGTATTTATATGTGTAGTATTTACATTTTGTTTATATTTATATATATGTGTGAAATTTTTATTTATTTATATTTTTTTTGGTTTTCTTTTCATAACATAAATAATATTTCTTAACTTTAATCTTTTATCTTTAATGCGAATTGGGTCTTAAAAATAAACGCATTATTATTATTATTG
Source organism: Eubasilissa splendida (assembly GCA_031772225.1). Taxonomy (NCBI): domain Eukaryota; kingdom Metazoa; phylum Arthropoda; class Insecta; order Trichoptera; family Phryganeidae; genus Eubasilissa; species Eubasilissa splendida. The sequence goes on along the minus strand of CM062853.1, from coordinate 12,134,770 downwards.
TTTTCTGAAGATGATACCGTAGGTATCGAAACATCTAGAATAATTAATAAATAGTGGTATAAACAAAGTATTTTGTATAATTATTAATATAAAATGAGACCACAAAGTAATTTTGCTAATATTGAAGAAATCTTAACAATCGACCAGCTTGCAAGAAGTGAAGTTTAGTGCTTGCATGTGGATGAGGCGACAGTTGTGTTAGGACAGAAAAGTATGGCGCTTTATTTATTTAGTCTTAATATAGTACATACTCTAGTATTTTTATATATTGATTTATTAAAAAGTGTTTTAATAAATGATTTAAATGAAATTCCACCATGAATTAACATTATCAAAATTATAAATATTTTTATATATGCTCTAATATAAACAAGATCAGAATCTTTTTACTAGAACTTATCTTTCACACATTTGCTTAGCTTAATTTTTAATTTATGTAATATCTTCTCCTTTCTTATGTTTTCTGACATTTCATTAAAAGTCTTCATCGCACTGTACATCATCGATTTTTGAGATTTAGCCTTCTTCCTGTGAGACAGTCTCAGTCTATCATTTCCTCATGTATGATGTTCGTTCTCATCTTGATTTGTATCAATTTTTCGTATAAATTCTGCCGATATTTTCTTAGTGAGGATTTTATAAATAAATACCATTGCATTGAAATATATTTTCTCCTTAAAGGACATCATATTCTAATCTTTCAGCATTGCATTGATTCTTATTATTATCTAAGTATTATTCTTAAACTTTATTTTGCAATACTGACAATTGGTGCATTTCTTCTTCGTTAGCCAAAAACAAAATGTTGCTGCTGTAGTTGATGTGAGGAATAATAACAGAATTGTATACTATCCTCTCTATCTACCTCGCGGGGTAATGGCGTGATGGTAAATTTTTTATTTAGTTAAATTAACATTTTAGTTAAATGACTAATTTTTTGCTATAATTTCAATAATATAAATGTTTGGGCATTATTATTAATATTACTTACTTCAATATTTCGGTAATACATCGCCGTAAATCAAATCACGTGACAGTGATTCGTGGTGAATTGGGATTTTGTTAAATTTGCATAATGTTTTATCTTATCGTGTAGAGATAGAAAAAACAAAACAGAAAACTCTTCCACGCTTTTGATATCCGATATTCTAACGGGGCGATTGCCTCACCAATACCATTAGAGAGTGCCCGACGGGCGATCCCTTTGAAATCAAAGAGTCCACTTCCACCGAGTACGTTGGGTGGCGCCTCTTTGTGATTCCATCTGTGAAATTGTCGCATCAACGACGACTAAAAATATCGGATCTATTGCTGGGGCGAGGGTGCTTATTCGACAGATTTTTGTACTCATCCGTTGAGCACCTGCCCTACCTGGCGTTAGGGGTTAGGGTTGGATCAGGAAACGGCCCTCGGTATAAAGTTTATATTACGGAATACGCCTCGTATCTAGAAGTGGCCGGAACATTCTAAGTACACGATTCTATGTAGGCTCTAATACTGATACTTATCCTTCAATGTAAAGAAAAAAATCAAAATGCGCATAAAACTGCTAACATCAAGTTTAATGCAGCAATGTATATTTACCAGTACTAAAACTGTTCATGAGTGTTAACAGAATAACAAATGTGAATGAAACAATGTGATATTATGAATAATTGATAATAATAATAATTTTCAAAGAGATATGATTTTTTAGATATAGGTCTAACAATTTGAATGGAACTGTTAATGGCGTATTAATTTATATTTTGTTTCTACTTGTACTATGGAATATACAACGGTGAATCAAGAATTATCTACACCTTTGCCATAACACACCTTCAAGGTTGCCATACTGCCTTCTGCGCATGCGTGCTTGAAGTTGGTACTACTGCGGTCACGTGTGCGAAATATGATCCCGATCGCATCATTTGCCTTCCAGCTATTAGTGTAAACATGTCCGCTTCGCTAGCAATTTCTCCCAAGGAGGAATAACGACCAATGATCCGATTTCTCTGGTCGGAGGGTGTGAAAGGCGCTAAAATTCCTCGTAGACTTTTATCACAATACGAGGAAGTGCTTTATTACGTAAGAGTGTTTTTTTGTGGATCGAGAAGTTTAAAAGTGGCCGGACGAGTGTAACGCACGAAGAGGTAGCAGGATGCCCGTCAACCTCCACCACGGACAACTAAATTCAGCAAGTTCAAGGGATGGTTCTGCCCATCAAATTATCCACGACGAGCTTGGCTTCGGTAAAGTCTGTAAATAAATTGTAGAATGAAAAATGTTGATAATTTTTGACTTGCCCTCGTATTATCCATCTTCTCTTACTCTCGATGAGACCAGTCGTGATCATAGAACTGCGGTTAATTGGGGATGGCTGCATGTATAATCTGCCGCTACCTATTCCAGCCCATGATATTCCTTGTGCGCTCCAGAAGTGTTCTATATTGAAGTTGTAACCTGGTCGGTCCATCGTGTTGGTAGCTTTCCACAACATCCAATTTCTTCCACCCTCCCTTGAATCATCAATTTTGTCCTCATATGTGGTGACTTGGCCAAAATATCTGAGGATTTAAAGTCGAATAGTTTGAGTAGGATAGATGCTGATCGATGTTTAATTCCTTCATAATCTAGACTTTCATTATGCGGGCTGCGGAATGCGGAGCATGCGTACCAGCACCGCACGTCTTTCTTCTTGCGCTCCCGTTTTTCCGTTCCGACTCCCGTTCATGTTTCAGCACTACAGAAAAATATTGGAATGATAATTACAGGTTAAATATTATGTTCCGGGCTGATGTTGTTTTTGAATAACTAGGAAATGAAACAATCTTTTTATATGTTTTATTGATCGATTATTTGGTTTATTACAATTATGTAGAGAATATAACATCAGCCATGTGGCTGCCTCTGGCATCGGCACAAATGCGTGCTCTTTTAACATTCTCGCACACTCGCGCGTTATTTCAACAATTTCATTTCGAATATTGCCCTGTAACATCGGTATGTTGTTGACTGATTGAGGTAGACCTTTATTTACAAGTACCCCTCACAAATAATAGTCGGAAGCCGTCAAATCAGGCAGTCGAGGAGACCAGTCGATACCACCACTTTTTGACATGCGGCCAGGAAAAAATTCTCACAAAATTTCAAGCGTATTTCGGGCTATGTGTGAGGTGACACCCTCCTGTTGAAACCGCGTGTGTTGCAGGCCCAATCGACCGAATTCGGCAAACAAGATAACGATAGCGATCACCATTAATGGTTACAGCATTGCCATCATTATTTAGATTAAATTTTTTAATCCCTGTATCTTTTTTTCTCTTCGATTTTGTCAGTTCTTTTTCAGATTATGTGAAATTATGGAATAATGTACGAAATTTTTTGTTCTCAACATTTATTTTTCATTTTCAACTCTTTAGAACATAAAAATATTTCACTCGATTAAGATTTCTTAACAAGTGTTTTATTACATTGTTTATTATTGTATATGTTATCTAATTTCATCTCGCTTTACTCTTTACATATATATTATATCTTATACATTGAACAATGCATTTACTTTATGTTTTACAATGTATTTATCTAATCTAATGACATCTTGTTCAATACTTTATATATATTTTTTTTTTTTTGTGCATTGAACATTGCACATTGTTTACTACTATATCGGAAAAATAAAATACTAGTGTGGCAGCCATGAAATGCTGAAATGTTTATCCTATTATAATATAACACACTACTATGAATCAAATGAATTATTATTATTATTTGAGCTGTTAATCAATGAACAATAATTTTTTTTTAATATGGTAATCAATCGCACCACCCCTTGACACAATCGACGCACGTATGCCCCTAATAGGGTCTACATTGAAGTTTTTATTTAGAATATAGGAATATATTGACGAATATTATTATCTCGATTTTAAATTATATTTCACTGTGTTACAATATAGTGTTAGCCGAAAGAGACGATTAATGTTCAGTTTTTGGGAAGTTATGAAATAATAAGTTTTTTTTTATTTCTACGGAACAAATAACCGCGTTATCAGAAAAAGCAATAATGATGCTGTTTATTATTTATTAAAATAAAGTGAAGGCGGCAGTTCTTGATGCTTGTGACGCTTTGTGGTCGAGAATTTTTAAAATCTTTTTTTTTTTTTGCAACCAGGCCACAGCTATTTCATTGAAGTTATTTTAATAATAATAAATATTATATTCTTCCAAAAAAACTCACTTTTGTTTGCACTTTTTTTGTGAACCGTACGTTTGTTTATTTTTCATGAATATCAAGAGAAGTTGGTACTTGAAAATATTACATCTTGTTTTCTGCATGACAATAGTAGCGAGACAGACAAAGAGTATTTGCTTATTTTTGTGAAATAAATTATAAATCGAGTAATGATGAACTTTTTCACAAATAATTAGCTTATGAAAGTTTGTTTTTCAAAAATTTGTTGAACATATTTACAATGAGAAAATAATTTAATTTACTTCGGAACAACCTCCAAGTTCTCTCGGAGTTATACTAATTCGTAATACTAAACCTAATTTAAATAAGTTCATGGGTTTTTGGATTTTTCAAAAAAGAATGGTCGTTCTTCTTCAGTTGGTTCCCTCATTACTGAGGGTCTTGACCTTAGACTTGCGAACATTATAAATAATAGCGAAATAACACAATTTTTTGAAACTATTCAAAATCGTTTGTAGTTGTGGAATAATAAGATTTTAACCAGAATTGATAAACAAGAATAAAAAGATATTCAACAGAAACTAGCAGATAAACAATTGACTGTCGATTGCTTTCGCGGCCATTGGTGACCGCTGCGCGGTCAGAATCTCAGCAGCTTTCGTCGATTACTTGCTGCTAATCCCTACGGGCAATTTTGGTCATTAAAGACTGCTGTACGATCAGGGTCTCAATATAGTCTATATTTCAATAATGTAGTTTTCCCCTGAACAAACTGCACGTAAATAAAATGTCGATGGAATTAAAATTATTCCATCGTTGTAAGTTAGCTGTCAAAATGAACAAAAATGACATCTAGATGACGTAAAAATCGTGGATATACAATTTCTATGGTAAGTAAGATTTCTCCCTGACTGAAGAGATGACAGATTTCAATATACGATTTCGCTAAAATATTTTTTTTTATCTTACTCGTAATAAAGACAATTTGTTATGCTCGCGTCTCACAAACCTGGCCTTGTAATTAAGCACTATACAGCCATAATGACACTACTGATAATGACATTGCCGAAACCGCCACATCTAGAAAGTCATAGATATAGACGGGGAAGCGTAATATTATTATGATAATGTTAAGAAATAATTAGATATTAATAATAAGAAGAAAAACAATTCATAAGAAATCGTGTACAATGTAAATTTAAAGCATTAGTGCGCATTGCTCTACGACTACAACTGGGATTCTAAGTTTTCGCCTCCAGTACCATAGTAATCACATGAATCATGAAACACTATTGTGAGATAACAAGGATACCATAACTAAGCTGGAGGGCGTGTGAATGATTGAATATAGTCATGCAAGTGACTTACGGCTGTGTCTTACTAGTTTGACCAGTGCATACTATCAATCCTCTCGTGTGTTAGTGACACCTTGACTCGTGTGTTAATGAGATAACTCAAAAGTTTCGTACTATACAATATAGTATGGAAATAAATACGCTGGGAATGACTTGGGTATACCAAGGTAAAATATATCTTTGTCCCGGCAATGAGCGGGTCACATTTCAAGACACAGACATAACCGATCTACAAATAGTATTCTTGAATGATATCCACGAGACAAAAAACTACCTAGAAGATGTCAAAGACATAATTGTTGGAGCAGAGGGAGTGACATGGCAAAGATTGGCTTTCAACCAAAAAGTTTATGGAGAGTTGTACGAGTATATGGGGAGGCTCTTTTTTATTTTTTTTGGAAAACAAACATTTAAACAAATGTAAAACAGTGATAAAAGTGTTACAATAAATTCAACCAATTAAATGTTTTCTCTAAATTAACAATAGACTAAACAAATATCAAATATCTCATAGAGACAAAGCTATTTTTATTATATTTAATGGAAAATATATGGAAGTATGAGGTAATTACAGGGCTTATGACCTGTCTTCGGTTGACTTATGTGATCACTTTATATATATATAACATTCCCCACTTCTCACCCCTCAATCTCCACATTTATCAAATTTTTGAAAGTTGTATACATGTTAGTATGTGGACTCGCTTCGAGTACCACTACAACATCGCCATCTTCCATATATTTTCCATTAAATATAATAAAAAATAGCTTTGTCTCTGTGAGATATTTAATATTTGATTCATAACAGTGCCTATGTAGGTAAAAATCGAGTAATTGTGTGTTCTAGGACATATTCAAATATTGCTAATAACCATAGACTAGTGATACAATGAAGACAGTACTTTGATAAGGACTTGTAAATTTAATACAATAAATTTATTTAAGACTTTAGTAATAAAGATTTAATTTTACGCTGCGCAGAAGACAGACAGACAGGGGCAGTGGATTCGATAATGATGATTGTATCGATTGATGTTTACACGAAATATATAATATTTTTTCGTTCAATTACCTATTTAAAATGTACAAAAGCCTCATTTTATTTTAAGAACCAACCTACTGGGTGATTTGTTCAAAGATAAAGTAACTCTATCATCCAATTTAATCAGCGTTTCCATAGAAGCTACAGCAAAAGGGTTGGGAGCGTGTACATTACTTGCGTCTTTATAAAGTTTTACAACCCAGTTTACTCCAATTACATCGTGTTGCAGAGTGTAGCGGCAATAATTATCTTTTGTTTTAGTAAAAGCTCAATATAACGCTGTGATATATTGATATATAATATATTATGATGTTTTTATGTCGTACTGTGATTATTATCTGGCAGAGATCCGTAAAATATTACATTTTATAAAGTGTCTCATTTCTTCCGTTATAAAAGTAGCAAAATAATAAATAAATAAAAATTGTAAATAATTTGTGATAGGACTGAAATGGTAGGTAAATAAGTTATGTGAAAAAAGTACAATCTGAAGTTATAAAATATTATTGAAAAAAAGTTATGAAAATGTTATTGTCTGTAATATACAATAGTTGGAGACAAGAATGTGTAGGTAGTTAGGTTAGCACAAATGACAAATTAGATTCATTTTGCTTTCTACCCACATCTAGCAACCACTTTGTTATTTTTAGTTTGAAGTTGTTAATCACTTTAGACCCTTTAAGGTCTAGTGGGAATTTATTAAATATCGAGCACAAAATAAGAGAGTTCGTTGAGCGAATTCGGTATTAAATTTTGACACTGAAAAGGCTTTGCTCCTAGTTTCCTTTGGATCGGATCGTGGAAGTAAAGTTAATTTTTATTTTTAAATATGGTTAAGATTGCTCTGGTAAAAAGTTGTCTTTTATCCAAAACTTGGAATGATTTAAAAAGTTCTTCAGAGTTATTTCTAAATGGCCTCTTGTTTATTACTCTGATGACATATTTCTGAGCCTTAATTCGAGAATCCATTGAAGTAAGAGCCTCACCGCTCCATGCACATATTGCGTAACTGATGAGACTGATAAAATGAATAGTATACCATTTTTTAATAAAGTAATATTCATGAAGCTGCGTAAAATTTATAAAATATAAATTAATTTTCTCACTTTGGAGCTTACTCGATCGATATGAGGAACGCATCGTAAATTTTCATCAATTGTTAATCCGAGATAAATTATCTCATTCAATTTTTCAATGATGCCACAGTTACATATTTGATTTGAATCCGAAATACATGTATGTATTTTAATAGTATTTGGGACAACATGGTTCTCTTGTTTTTTCAACGAAAAGGCAATGAAATATGTTTTTTTTTAGTTAAGTGTTAGTAGGTGATTGTCTAAAGTACTTTTGATTTCTGCAGTGGCTAATTCTGCTCTTTTAAATGTTTCATCCCAATGTTTTATGGCCTGCATTTGGAGCAATGAATCATATTTCAAGCCTTTTTAAAAACCTTACGAGTAAAAGCGTAAATTCAATACTGATTGATTTTTTGCCTTTTTTATGAAAACGTGGGTTTCTGTTATACATTTGTATCACAAGATGTTTGCACGATAATTTTTTCAAATATACAGATCATTCATTTTACCTGACTATATTTAATTTAGCTGTCACCTACACCTGTTGATGAGAGGGATTGCATCTCGAAACTGTACTCTTAATAAAAATAACTCAGTTGTAGTACAGTTTAGTTAATTTAAAAAAAATCATGTGTCATTACAATTTCATGTCGACTAATCACAGAACTAAACGTATTTTTGAAATCATTTTTTTTGTTAATAATCCACACGCTTCCTAAAATATTGTAAAGTAATTATTATCTATTATAACCTATTAATATACATTATGTTTTTTATTATTATTTAATCCACAATTGCCAGGTGGCCTCTCATTTGTTCAGATTGAACTTGATAGATTCCCCAATGTGCGAGTGTGGTGCCGAGGAGGAAACCCTTGACCATGTCTTTTTTGCCTGTCCATTGCGGATCACAGATTTTTTACAGTGGTCTCGTCAATGGTAATTTTCAGCTCCCGGTTAACTTGTGTCATCTTCTTTCCCGTAACTCGCCACGTTTAATCTATATTTGACTATCAAGTTTTTTGAACGACAATGGTATTGACTTGTAATATTATATTTCCTATTCTACAATATTATTGTAATTTTTTATATAAAACAAAGTTTTTAACTTAATTAATGGCACAAATCACTCTTAAAGGGTGGATTGCCTATTTAAAAGAAGAAGAAGAATCCACAATCAATATTTGTTTATATGTCAAATACGGTATTACTAATATAATATATATATAAAATGTTTTTATAATACATTAAATTAATAAGTAATTAAAAAAATATATTTTGTTAATTCTAGATGTTAGTACTCAGCCAGCCAGTTGAACATATAATAAAATTTTGTTATAAAATCATCACAGGGTGTGTGCATTCATTCATTAAGTCAGTCTGTTTTTATTAATTCTATACCTTTTATTATATTTTTTAATTTATTATTTACTTATCTTTTTTATTCAATCGAAATAACAAAAAAATTTAAGAATACTAAATTAGAGATCGCCGTGTATGTGTCAAAATTTTATACTTATATTAATAAATTAGTAGTTAATCTAAAATTTATATTAAAAATACCACTGAACTATGTTGATATTGCAACTTCACAACAATAATGTGTTCTCCGTAAAATGAAAAACGGAATTTTGCACTGCGAGGAAACTGCATAAGAAAGAATCCGTTAGTCATGTTGAACGAATGATAGAATAGAAAAAGATGTACAAGTATTGATCACACCAGAAATAAAAGGAGGTGCGTCTGCTAAAGACTTGGCGTGACCCAAAAGACATGTGGTTTGGAAGGTCATTAATCTACGATCGTTCATTAGAAGATGTATGTATGTACGAGATGAGAGTAGCGTTTGTGATAGCGCCGCGAGATACAGCATTAGTAAATAATATATAATATAATGTTATATGAGCCCATTATTATGAAAGTGGTCTAAGTCATGTTTCTTTCGTTTCGAGATATTTAAAGGTTTGCGATTGAATTGATTAAAACATTTTTTTATATTACACAACACAATGTTTCAAAATTGATTTAGTCTACTAGATTTATAATTTATTTGGACATATATATATATAGATATATAGCGTATAAGGAAATAAAAAATTTAAAGTTGAAATGACTTACTCTATTATCGAAATAAACACTAGCGGAATACCGTTAAACGTCGTAACAATACGCTGAATATAACGCTTCAAATTTTTCACAATTGTTACAATTTGCATCATAGTATATTAATTAAAAACAATGTGACGCAAAATAATTGACAAACAAATTTTTTTCAATTTCTTGACTACACCACTTTCATAATAATAGGCACATATGTACATATAAGTATTTAATTTCTAAAGCAAATACATATTTCCTTTGAAATGCTATATTATATCATATAAAATAATTAAGTAGTAGCTGGTTGGTCTAGTGGTTAAGACTTTCGCCTAGTTATCTAGTGATCGGGAGTTCGAGCCTCGTTCCAAGAGTCCTATTTTCATAGCACAAGCATTCAGCTTAGTTTGAAAATAGTAAAAATATGACACATATCTATTCTGTGTATGCATCTTTATTTTTATTAAAGAGAAAATATATATAATACCAAAGTCTTTCTGTATGTCACGTGTAGGGAAATTGTTAATTAAAAGTGAAGTATCACTTTCCTTTGAAATGTAGATGTGTAATATTTTTCAAGGTTTTTTTACAGAATTTGATTATTGAATATCGTAAATATTAAATGCTGCTGTGCAAGTAGGTAATTATCAGACGCGTGCAGTTAATGTATTGAAATATGTGTACCTAATTATATATCTTGTCAAATAAAGCGAAATTAAATATTTATATGAGAGAATATTTATGATATAGTAAAATCTGAATAAACCTATAATTACGAGATACATATGTTATTTCGAATTATTTGGCAGAAATTTCAGTTAAATACAGCTTATTTCAAAGAACTGGCTGCACGCCGCTGGTAATTATTTAAATTGACATTATTATTTCATAACGATCATTTTTCAGCGTTAAAATGTTGAACTATTTTTCATGATGTTTTAAAATGTTGGTTATTAAATAGTGCCTGAGGTGTTTAGTTTGTGATGTTGTGGTATTTAATTGATTAAGATACAGTTTAGTAAAAGCGAGGCTTAAATGACATCCTAGTTTGAGTTTTAAATTATAATAAAGCAATAACCGTTATTTTTTTATTAATGAACATTTATCGGTGCTTATAACATTATTTAATGTAGTGTAGTTTGATTAAAAAGTGGAATACCATAAACTTTTTACAGCGTACAGTCCGTCCTATGAAAGTGCTCCCACCTCCCCCACCCGAGCGTCATCCAATTTGGTGATGCTGTCCTGCGCAATCCGCTCGTCCAATATTGTTTTATATTGAAAACGCGGACACATTTTTTTTTAATCCGATTTACCATACGGTACATATTATTTTAAAGCGTTTTTCGATATTTCTCAATATGGTCGTTACGGAATTTGCTTTGCAGTGAGGGGTGGGTATCTACAATATTCTACAAATAAAATAGTATGGCTGGCCAACGGCGGTTACTGAAGTAGCGGCGGTAGCTTGTATTTGTACGGTGTTTTCCCCACTCGAGATTATAGTGTTTATTCAATATTACTTTAAATTTTCGAGAAAAATCTAATTTATTTAAGTGTAGTTTTTTCTTTTTCGTATCCCGCCCCGTGAACTTGGGCGATTCGTTACATGCGATTACATTAATTGTATAACCATTTTGTGGTATCACGTAAATATTAAAACGTATTTTATCACTTCGCATTGAATACTTTATAGAATATTAATATATTTATCACAATATAAACGTCGGCCAGAAAGGTCAGATACACACTGCAGATAAGCCCAGAAAACTACACAGAATATTAAAAACACTTGGGTAGACCCTTGTCCGGCAGTGGATAGAAATTAAGCCCGATTAAATTACGAAAAATAATGTGTGACTTTTTATCATTAATTACTTTGTGATGCAACACGATTCTTTTAATTTTTCATTATTTTGTCACTACTGTAGTTTCGAGAGGAGGTGCAGTCTCCCTCATCATCATGTGTATCTTACATCTGATGAAGAGAGGGGATTGCACCACACGATAGTGACATGGTGAGTGTAGTACAAAATTTTATTTAGTAAAAAATTTCAAAGAAGACACAATTCAAATTAGTTATGACACATTAGCGATGTTGTATCTGTACCGAGTCGAATTTCATTATTATCTTTGTTAAACGCAAAGAATTATAATAGTTAAAATATTTATTTGGCGGTAGTAGATATTATATTGTAAATAGTTCATACTTTTGACAAATTCGACGAACAAATTGCGCATTGTAGCGTCATTAATCAAAAATACCTTTTATTTTTGACAGCTTCTTGCTGTGTAGGAATAATTACCAAATTATTTTATGTAATCATGGTTTGTGATCGATTTTGTTCTTTCCTTCAATTTAAATATGCATAATTTGTCTTATTTTTCTTCTCTTCATCCCCTTTATCCTAATCGGATCGGGGGCCTCGGGGTGGCTTGGATAGCACTCTTCCACCGCTCTCTGTCTTGCGCTGTGTCGATTACTTAGGACCACTGATATATAATATATATCCGACCAAATGTCGAAATGTGAGCAAACTATACGATGGCAGTCGAAGGTTTTTAAGTTCAGGTAAATTTATACTTTACATCCAACTAATGGCAACAAAATAATATTGATTAGAAACGCCATTAAACTAGTTTTATTATGATAGAAGTTTTCCGTGCAACGCCAATAATATTATTCATCCTCAAAAGTACATTAGTAATATTCTGTTCTGAAAATATGTATCATCAGCTTCATTGTGGCCAATATTGTAAAGCTTCACCTATTTAGTCTGTCATGTTTTTAGTTTAAAATGAAAATGCCCCATCATATTTTTTTCGCTGTAATAAGTTTGGTCTTTAAGAGATATACGTATCGACATTTGTTATCAAAAAGTAATATTTCGAATGCATTTTATATCTACCTTATACTAATTTTATTTCTAATAAAATATATCTTCTTTGAAGGACAGGTTTCGTCGGATACACTCGGATATATCGGATGCACTCCTTCCCAGATATTTAAACTATTCAACCAATTCAAAAGCTTGGTATACAGGTAACCCCCGTTCGTCGCGACCTCGGCTAGTGCGGATTCGTTATATCGCGATCTTTTTGTAATTTTTTTTTTTGTCTCGGCACTTGTCTGACTTTGACATATGCCAGGAATCGTCATAATGAGTGGTTGCACGTGCGTGCTATCTTTATTTCTCGCTTACTCACATCATATGCATGTGCGTATATGTAAAATTACGAGCGTGAGTGAGACAAAAGAATGCCGATACGCCGGTGCATCATTTGGGTCTATCCTTCAGTGTCATCTTAGCTGAAGTGTCAAACGCACACTAATTAAATTGACAACTTACATATTTTTTATCCCTTCGTAATTTTTAAAATGTGAAAAATCGGCCGGCTGCAGGAAATGAACTGCCACACTATGTCCCAAGAAAATGACGTCTCGAAACCTTTCTCTTCATGATCAATGCCTGGAGTTATTAGAAGAAAACGACGAAGATTAAGAACAACTGAGTGCTGTAAAACTTGGTTATAACAAATTGTTTGACTATTATCGGCAAATTTTGTATAATAAACACAGGTAATCTGGATTCTTTTTTGTTGTTAATAATTTTCATTTTATTTAAAGTGTTTTTTCGAATTTAAAATCTATTTTTTTTAATCCCCCGTTGATTGCGAAATTTCGCTTATTGCGGCTATGTCCAAAACGTATCCCCCGCGATCAACGAAGGTTACCTGTATTAGGGTGAATGGCAATAATGATTACGACATAATATGTCTTCCGATCATTCTGAGGTTTACTCACATTAGTTTTAACAATGTGATCTCTAGTCACTCTCTACTATACGTTACGAGGCAATCCGTGCGCATTTCGACAATTAATAGTTTAGCGCTAATGAAAATCTCTGCATATGCCAACGAAATATTCGCTGTTTGCTGTTCTCATCACATACTCCAGAATTAGACTTAAGACCACTACTTATTTGGAAGAACTCTAACATTTGGTTAATGACTTTTACTCGTTTATGTAGTGCGGATGATGATGCGCTGATGCATCAGCGGCATATGAACCCTGCATTGAGATCGAAGCGTCAGTCAGAGAGTTCGAAAACACACGGCAAAATTTCCCAAAAAACCCTTCACTAATGAACAGCCGTGAAAACTAGTGATGGTAAAATCGTTATTTAAACAGATATTTTAACTGTTATTGTGACTGTGATTGTGTTCGATTGTAACGATGATTGATAACTGATTAACGTAATTACCGGTACACTAGAAAGTAAGCCTCCGATAGTTAAATCTTACTTACCAATCATCGACACAATCACAGTCACGTAACGGTTTACCATCACTAGTGAAAACTTTAGAATATTTTTAACTCTCACTGTACTCTGAGTTTCAATGTAACAGAATTACTTTTAATTAATTATAACCTCTTTATTGAATCATTGATCTTCTGAGTAAAGGATAATTTGGTAATGTGTGGGTCTGGTCTAACGCAGAGCGGTTCCATCGAAAGTTACACTGGTAATCTCCTACTGCAATCAATGTGATCCTTCTGTGTTATAATTACGGCCATTCACTTATTATGATCATAAAATTAGTAGTCACTAAGTAGCAATTAGTAAAATTAGTAGGAGAAGTTTAATTTATGTTATCGTTTTTATAGTATTTCAGCTAATGCAATTCTTTAACTTCTAATCCTTTCTACCTAAATTATCGTAATTGAATCTTTCAATAAGTTTTTTCCGAGTTTTCTCGCTTTCATAATAATAATTTTTCAGCTTCAGACATTTTTTCCCATGCTGAACATCTGCCGACGTGATAATTGAATAAGTATTTCGGTATGAAATCACATCGAGCAAAGGGCGGAGCTTTTGATACATTTTCCTAAAGTATCTCGTCGAGATATAAAAACGTCTATCCAAATTTTGTCAATCTATATATTATAAAATTAGTTATTATAATATAATTGAACGTATTTCCGATTGCCTGTTCTCTGTGTGATAATCCTCCATCCTTTGTACTCGTATATAACCACTCTACTTTCTGTGAACTAAATTTTGCATAGTTACTCTTTAGGACCCTGCGCAAAATACATGCATCATCTTCTTGTCCACCTTATTTCCTCTCCGTCATATAAATATGTATTATATCGAATGCCATAGGAAAATATCGTCACCCTATCCCATCTTTTCGAACATCACAATCTTCCCTTACATCATTACTATTTAGAATCTGCTCAAAACACTATTCTCCACCCCTTACCCCTTATTTTAAATTATAACCGGACACGGATCACTAGTATTAAGTACTACCGAAATTTGATTTTGTTTTCAAAATATGCAAACTAATTTTATAAATAACTATTTTGATAAATTCAGTATGCATTACTTTCTTACTATCCAATATTAAATATGATTAAACCAAACTACTATCATCGATGTAATTTATCACAATAATTTTTTTTTTACCATAAGCGTAATGTAATGAAAATAATGATCCACTCATACAATAATGGAGAATCAATTTCAGGATTTTGTTAGGTTAATTAAAATATTTATTTTACTGATTTATATTTTTGACTTATTTAAACATTAAAAGATTTCTGCTGATTCCGTTTTATTTCCACTATTTTTATATTAACAGCATATTCACAAAAATAACCAATTTTCAGAACCCAGATCTTTTTGATGTATAAAATGTTGTATGAATGTATATACAGTCACACCATTTCCGTTCCCCCCATGGAGCGGAAAGTTCCAATCGTCTTATTTTTGAACTAGCTCTTTGGATTACAGTATTTTTCACCCCACTTAGTTTGAATCCTTTAAACTAGACTTTCTATTTTATTTTGCCATTTATCTAAAAGTGTCTACATAGATTTACGTATTTTAATGCTATTCAGCAAATCGAATTAAATATGCTCTGGTAACGTTCATAATTAATAATAAAATAGTAGTAATCTTAGAGAACCGATAGAATGTAATAAAATAATGAAAATAAAGAAAGTAAAAAATTCGAAATTCACTACTTTTCAGGAAGGTAAAATAATTCTCTTAACTTACTATTCAACATACAATTATGAAATTAATTCATGGTTTTGGGGAAAAACTCAATTTCTATTACCTGTGTACGAAAACGATATATTGAATAACACTGACAAAAAAGTCTTATTTTTTATTTACAAATGTGAATATTTTTCTATATCTACAAATTGAATATTGAAATGTGATATTCAATTTTATATTGTGTATTATTTATTACAAGCTCGTATTTCAAATTTGAGCCTTGTGCGTACCACCCTGGTGAATCCAATTCTCAACAGGTAAATAATCTTTACGATAAAACAAATAATGTTTTGTACTGTTTTCTATTATAGAAACAAATTAATTCATATCTACTTACAGTATATCGTTTTCTTTCCTCATTTTTTTTTCTCATTTTTCTCAGATCAGATTCACCAAAGTAATTAATTTTATTTAAGCTACAGTTCATAAACTGTTAGGTACTATTATTTATTTATTTTTAATATACTTACCTATGTCGTTACATGTATGTGCGATTTTTGTACAATTCAGACTTTATCGTATCACAGGGGGTTGTTTCATTTGCACTTCAAATGAGCTTAACTGCAATTTTAATGTAAAAAAGTCCATTTAAACTGTTCCGCTATTTCGTTTTCAGACTTTATTGTTTCAATCCACAATTTTCTAAATCACGTTAAAACTGCTGTTACAAAGTTTAACGTAATACCGTATGAAATTCAATATGAATTCCTGCAAATAAAAATCTACACTATTTGTTTATGTAAATACCTTCGATAGCTGGTTCCCAGGTTTCCGATTAATAATAATCACATATATGATATATGAACTGCACTAATCTCTTTAATTTTGCTGTCTTTCTGGTCCGATGTTGTTATTTTAGCTGGGTTGTCTTCTTTAGATTTCGACCGACCGAAGCGTGCACTGGTGGTTTATTTGGACCGCTGGGCTGGTCGAAGCACGGGATGTAATAAGAATGACGCCTATCGTTTACCGTCTTCTTAGCTCCGAAAAAAGGGTGGCAATACTCACATACACACACACACACACATGTACATTATTATAAACCAGGAAACCTAGTAGTGCTAATCGAAGTAACAAGGCGCGTAAACACTATTTTATCGTGGAAAATGTTTTTTTTCAAGCATCAGACAGGATGAATCAACTACGTGATAATACATTTGACTGATTTTTTATTTATTTTGTAATGCTTACGTGAATTTAAATTTAAGTTTAACTAATAGTTACTTTTTAGTCAAGTTCAGTTCATATGAATTTGTTTTATGAAAGTCTTCAGACCTAGGTAGTTTAATTTAAAAATATATTTTTCGGAATTTTCGGAAAAATTCTTTTTACAGTAATGTCCAAAAGACAAAACGTTGTTAGTTATATGTAGAAAATATTTAGAGTTACGAACAGTTATTGCACAGTTGTACCACTGACAAAATGCTGAAATCATCTATGATGTTCCGAATTCCTAAAACACACTTTTGGCGTGTCTTTTTGATTCAGTCGCGTCCACTGGTATTGACACATTTCCGCGTCCGAATTCCCATACTTATATTTTCTAATGCTCGTCTTGTCAGTTTGAATGAACCTTGACGCCTACAGACATCAACTTGACCAACATTTGTTCGATCTCGACATCGCAATAGCATTCGCAATGTGGACCTTTCAGTTCCAGTGCACCAGCACTGTATTTTGTGATATTGTGTTTTGATCATGTATTTTTTGTTGTTTGTTTATGCCGTGGGTGAAATTATGACATCGCCGTCTTCAATTGGAAGCGGAGATCTGCTCATCCGCGTGCCAAACATTTTGTGTCATCTCGGCGGCGACTGCAGGGATTACGAAGGTATCATATACAAGGTAAGACGAGCAGTCCTTCCGAATCCCGGTTCCCGAGATCACTGATCCTTCGACTAGAAGCCCTATCCCTTCATCGACCTCATCCTGTACCAAGGTTTCTCTACTTCCCTCTCACATTTTTCGGTGATTCCGATTTACGATCGAAATTGTCGTATTCTATTACGCGGGACGCGCGACTCGGAGATTGCGCAATTCGTTCATTTATATCCTATCGATCCGGATTTACAGTTCGAATTCAAATGGCAACAATGAATATTCAATTCCACGGAGACAATATGTTTAAACTAACTTGAATATAATAAATTGTTTTTGGTACGACAAACCTCTCCCAGTTTGAACTATTAAATCAAAAATATTCTATCAAATAATCCGTACGCTGCGCAATATTAAGAATATAAATAATTTACAGTTTATTACTTCACAACTAGATTATATTTCAATGAGAATAATTAATTTATTGAATTAGAGTAGATTGAAAAGTTACTGGAATCGCCGCTAGAGAATTACTTTTTCCAAATATTTTTATGACGTTATATTGGCAATTCTTTCATACAACTTTGTGTACTTTTAGGTATGTATCAAAAATAATCTGGCGATCAACAAATTTTTGGAGGGGAAAACCGCAATGGAATTTAAATCCAGGTTGGATGCTGTTCTTGAAGATGATCGTTTTTATTTTTCACTACGAGTTTTAGGGTTAAACAAAAATCCGGAATCAAAACGCATTAGACCTCGAACCTCGGCCGATTATATGAAAGTATTTAAGAGACGAATTTTAAAACACGATTTGTGATCATGGATGGCATCTGGATTCATCGCTTCACGTAAGAAACAAAAGTGGAATCGAAAAAGTGGATTGTACACGTTTAATCGGTCCAGAAGAAGGTAAAGACGATTAATTGGCTGGAAAGGAAACGGCATCAGTTTTTTTGGTTTCAAACGAATTTTGATAATTTATTATCCTGAACTGTTACAGCAGACCAATAATACTACACCACAACACTTTTGGATAAGTTGAAAGTAGCATTTTAAGAAAATGTCTGGGAATGGTCAAAAAAAATTGTTTTGCACGAAAACATTCAAGTACAATTGCTCAGCGAAAATTAATAGAACTGAAAATCTAAATCCTTGTTCATCCATCGTATTCTCCTGGTTTGATACCCTCGGACTTCTTATTTTATTATTTTGGGTACCTCAGTCACTTCCAAAAAGGAATCAAGAAGCTGATAAATGTTTGATCAAGTGTACTCATATTGAGCTTCGAGAAGTTCGAAAAATAATGTACAACTTGAATCAGATTTTTTTTTCACAACAAAACTTTGTATTACACACACATTGGGTTATTTTCACTTCTAGTTTCGAGAGGTGCAGTCCCTCTGATCATCAGGTGATAACTAAACTAAACACAGTATTGTGTCTATTCGAGCAATGGGGCGTGGCTTGAGTAGAGCGGGGAGGTTTCGGTCGTCAACGAGAATATGGACAATAAAGGCATATTCATTTTGTTTTCTTTGTTATTCCGGAAATTTTTTAATCTATCCTCGTAAATCTTTTTTAAATCAGTAGAAAATATATTGAATTGCGATTTTCCAAGTCTAAAATAAAAGTTGCACGAGAACGTTAATTATTCACGGTCTGAATCACTTCACTGTGCAGTGAATCAGATAAATGTGTTTTATTTTATATGTATTGAATTTTCACAGTTTTTTTAATTGCTTCAAATCAAAAATACATTTTATGTATTTTCGGTTTCAATGTGCATCAGGGCCACGATGCAACATAGTTGGATTATGATGTATTTTGTTTTTTATCCATTTGTATGATATTAATTTAAAGAAATATGTTACAATTTTTATTAATTCCGATGATAACTTTTATTTGTCATATTTAATGCTGTTTCGCAAACATTTTCAAGACATAATTTTAACATTTTGGAAGGAGTCATACGATTCTCCCTAAATTATAATACAAAATAACATTTATAACGTTGCTTTTATAATAAATACATCTCGTTTAAATGTAGTCCGAAATTATTTATGTAAAGTACAAATTAACACATTTAAAAACAATAATAAATTGTTTATGTTTTAAAGTGCTCATTTATTTTCTTTTAGCATAAGTGCTGTGATATTATTTTATTTAAGGATATTTTTCTTAACAAATCGTGAAGCCTTGCCGTGTAATCTTTTCATTAACTTTCCAATGTTCTCGAAGCGAATTTCAGTGTAGAATTTCTATAGCTTAACCTTTTCGTGATGACATCAAAATGTAAATAGATACAGCGCCCCTTTATTCAAAAGACGTTGACATTTCTATCCAGCGTAAATACCGTCAATCCTCTCAATGCTAATCTCTCGAACAAATAGCCTACGCTGTATCCATATTGTGGCACTCCACCGTTCCGATACGCTAGAAATGGCAAACTTGTCTAATGTTTAGATTAGACACATTCATTGTTTAAGTGCCACTTACTTATGTACATTTATTTATTTTGACACGCGACACAAACCATATAAGGTGACGCGGTAATATATTAGTAAGGATAAACCTAATTATTAATTTGTGAATATGTATGTACCCGCATTACATTATTATTCAATCCTTTGTCTTCAAAATTTTCTCATAGTGTTAGCGTTCACAAAATATCTTAAATAAATTGTAGAATGTGTGCTTTTTTAAGACCCTCAACAATCTTGTGTATTTATCAATTTTCTTTACCCATTGTTTTTCGACATCTATGATTTTATATACAGAATTCTATTTACAAAAAGAATACAAACATCAAATCTATATTTCGAAAAACTATAGTTGATATAAGAAAATATTATATTAGCCATAGAAATAAATATGTAAAATTCGTGTCTGTCTTGTGCAAATTGCATCTAATCTTTTTTAGTTATCAAGAAACGAATGTTCTGAATAATTGACACTTTACAAGGAACAATTTTTTTTATGGAGGATAATTTTCTATGTTCTTAATCAAGCATATTCTTTTGTCTGTTTTTTTCTTTGAAATATCTATATATATTAATTTTTTTTTTTAATATGTCGACAGGAATCTATAGTACGAATTGCCTACAGTTTTATTATCATTCTTATTCGTCCATAAAATTTCACCCGAAAAACTATTTCCATCATTTTAAAGTTTTTTCAGTCGACTTATCTTGTATTGCCTATGGCCTTTTGGCTCTTCCTGTAAGAATTATAAAAAGCTCCTATAAGTTTTGCGAAATGTGGCACAGAATATATTATTTACGAAACTCGTTAAACTGACTACTTTATTTTTAGAACCACTTATCTTTTCTTTTCTTTTCTATTTAAGTTTTAAATTAAAATTCATGTATTATTTATCAAAAAAAATAAAAATTATACATTAAAAATTTATAAACATCATCAAGTTGTTTATATTACAAACATTTTTAATAAAGTTTAATAACATATGAGATTATAATCAGAATTTCAATTATTTTCCTTTACGAAGAATCACATTGTACACCAGGGACAAGAATTTTTATGTTTAGTAAATATTGTAATTTGTTTTGAAGCATAAAGTAACGTTGATAAAAGCATGGTTAACCTTCTAATGATTAAATCTGAGGTGTCTCCGCTGCCGGATGGATTTATGTAGGTTGTGTGGCGCCATTTATTAGAGTAAACGTTTCCAATCTGTTAGACGAAAAACACATCCATTTTAGCAAGTATCTACGCAGACGGGGGTGATCTATTGCCATTTCTGTTACAAGTCTCAAAGTGCTCTTTATTTCTTAATCATTCTCTCATTACAGTGTTTTTTATTGAGGAACCCTTATCAGAATTTATCTGAAACTACAAACAATATATAAAGACATACTAATACATGCCGCTACATACTACATACCGCTATCAATAGTTTTAAATTTTCGAATACATAATAGTTTGAAAAGTTTCTGCGGTGTGTTTTTGTAATAATTACATAATTATTTATTTATTTGGACAATCGACCTACCTATTTTTATTAATATTCATTCATTTATCCGAGCAAAACTAATACATGCTTATCTTATTTTTAATGAAAACACTTTTTTATTGTTAAGTTGCAACTTCAGAACATAGTTCTGAAATTAATCAATTTAAAAGATATACAAGAATATTTGTCCGCTACCGGGATAAATTTATTGTTCGTTCTAAATTTTTCGTAAACGTAATCGATTGCTTTTGTGGAATGGTAACACTTTTCATGGAATAGATCCAGGTTCGTATCGCGGTAACTATAAAATATTTTTTTTATATATCTTTCTGATTGATTAATTTAATTTGGTTTAATCTTATTTTTTAAATAGTTGAATAAATACTCTTTTTATTGTCATAAAGGTGTGATTTTTTCGTCATTTCGTACCCTTGGAACAACAAGTTATCACATGACATTTAAATCAAACAGATATTCAGCTACTTTTGAAATTAGCAAAATTAACTTTGTGGTTAAAAATAAAGATAATTAAGCTTTCAAGTTTTGAATATAAATTCTTGGATTTCGTCGGCGTAATTTGGTTTATCGCCTGTGAAATTTTTTACGAAAATATCACGTTATATAATATAACGCATACATTTTAATTGTATTTAAATAAACAGTTGTGTACAAGAATATAACTTTGTTTTCATATTATTTTTTAAACTACTAGAAAATTTTACATGTTTGTACTACAGTTTTAAAGAGTTATTGTCAGAATTTTCGACATAAAAAAGTCAATTTTGATCACAATGTATATGATACCCTGTTGATCCAATCTTTTGTAATCTAATGTTTTATGTTAAAAAGTCACAATAATTTTTTGTTTAATAATTTTTGAATCTTGAATGGTGGTCTTTCGTGGTACTAATGTTTCATTCTGGACGATGATTGGTTTTCATGTATGGCGAGGTGCGATGAATCAGCTCGCCACAGATACACTACGCCATTTTACTTTTTCGACCGCTTCGTCATTTTTTCCGTATCTAATCAATTTTAATATATCAAATACACCTCTTAGGCGGAAAGAGCTTTACGTTTTAAACCATCGTACACCGATTACATTTGTACGACTATCGATTGGAGTTTCCTGTCGAGCCAAGCCCAGATAACACCCGAAATAAAACACTCTTTAGTACATTTCCACACGATTACAAAAGCACCCCAGAGGAACCTTCCTAATGTATTTTGTGAAATGTTTGATTCGTTAATTTTGCAATTCCAACGCCGTCACTAATCGACTTTTTAAACCAACGTTTGTTTTGAAGTGGAATAAATTATTTCCGCGATAGAATTGTTCAATTATTTATAAGATAGTGACTAATGCTCGCCGTTTGTTTATCATCCGCTACAAAATATTATTATTATCGTAATTTTTAAAATACTTTATTTTTCCCTGGAAGAAAATTTTTTATGTTAAGGGTATGATTTATATGTAATCTATTTGCTTTTATCTCTCTTTAATAAACTTTAGTGTGGGCTCCGGGCAATATCTTCTTCCATCCGTCTGTTCATTTACTCAAGCGAAAAGTTTGCTCTTTCAGTCTTCGTTTATTCTTGACTGTTGTTTATTCGCCTTTCTTGAAAAAACCACACGAGAAATTTGTTTCATTTTTCCTAATAAAGGCAAAGTGCCCAGGTACTGCTTTCACTTGAGAAAAGTTGAAATAATCATTTTTCATACTTTTTGTAATTAATAGTTATAATGTTAATTAATTTAATTTAATATTATATATTTTAAAGAAAACGCGTTATTATTTGTGAAGTTGTATTTTTTTCAGAGCATAATTCTGTGATATTTTAATACAAATTAAATGCATCAATTAGAAAGATATACATACAGATAAATTCAATTTATCAAATAAAATTTTTGCTGCCACTGGCATTCGACACCGGTGGCAACTAATTTTTTTTCTCTACTCTGTATATTTATTTTTCTAATTGATGCATTTTATATTATATTTTCGAGATGTAAATTTATTTATTTATTTTGTACCATTTATTTCTACAAGAAAATAAAATTGTTAAATCTTCTAAATTCTCACTCTTTTTAGTCAACATCGGTTATTCGGGACATTTTATAAGTGCAACATTATTATTTTTTCATCCGATATAATCAAAACCGGCTATCGTGCCTCTCTTATAGTAATACAGTCGAGCTACACGATAAATAATAAAAGCAGAAATATAAATAAACAAAACAACAATTACTATATAATATTGATTTAGTATGCTTTTCGTCTTCAATCCTCATAAAAAATTTCATTATGTAAACAATGATTTTACAAAATTTTGTATATAGTATATTGTTGTCTGCTCCATATTAATTACGTATCTTATTGATTTCTTGTAACCTTATTTTTCCCTAATAATTTCTTGTTACTTTATTGATACCTTGTTAATTTCCCTAATATCATATTATTATTAGGAGAACACATTTTTATTGTGAAGTTGTAATTATTCAGAACATAGGTCTGTGATATTTTAAATATGAATTAAATATATTAATTAGAAAGATATATATTGTTGGATAATGCACCTTTCCCGGTTTGGAAAGAAATCCAGGTTCGAATCCCGGTGGTGCAACAACAATTTGATAATATTGATTTTATATGTATATCTTTCTAATTAATATATTTAATTCATATTATTAATTCAAGTGTTAAAAGCTCGCAAAAGAGATGTCCGCGAAGAGCGTTCATAGGACATAATTTAAATAATTAACCTACCTATGTACAAAGGATATATCTATTTTAAATAATTAATAATAAATTACAGTACAGCAGCATTACAGTGTGTCAATTTTGAAATTTCTGACAATATAATGGTTTGTTTTCTATTTAAATAGTGTGACTTCTGTAATTTGTGCGCTGGAAGAGAAATTCGGGAAATATTCTTATCTTACTAGTTCAAGAATACTTATTTTAGTATATTTCAAAGGAAATTGACACTTTTATCTATTACACTATGTAACTTCCTAGAGAAGTTCATTTCAAATTCCTAGGCGTGACACACAAAAGCATATTGGAACATTATATATAAGAAGATACGCATTATTGTAAGTATTGCTTTTTTGCTTTTTGCTCATTGCCATTATCACATTTTTAATATTTGTTTTTTTTGCATTTCCCTGAATTCGGGGTTCTCGTGTACCGCCAATAATCTGCCGTCGGCGAATAATGTTCTCATAAAACGGGCGGGAAGCGATAAAATATGGCCGCCGGGGGAAAGGCACGGGGCGGTTTCCCGCGCGTTATCTGCCGCCATTGCTGCCGCGCTTCCTTCATGGCGCGTTTTTGTTTTCAACCAACCCGCGGCCGCATTATAATACAGTCTGTAATCCTGGTTTAAATATCTGCACTTTGTAACTGTTTCATTTTGGATATTTTATAGAAACAGTTTTTTTAAGTACTTTATATAAATATTCATGTTTCAAACCAGTCCTAGAGCGGGCGCGAATGACGTACATATGCTAATAATTATTGAATTCTAATAATTTAATTAATTACCCACCTACAGTACAGTAGCACTACGGTGTAACATTTTTTTAAATTTCTAACGATGGATATGGACTTGTTTGTTTTCTATTTAAAAAATGTGCTTTCAAAACAACAATCTGGTATTCAAAGGACATTCGTATATCCAATGTAACGTATCAGTTTCATTTCACTTTCCTACGCCACTCAAAAAGGACATTGGGATATAGAAACGTTGTCATCTTCTACTCAAATGATAAAATATGTTTGTTATTCCAATGAGATTTCGATAAATTATTGCCATTCTTCTTATTCTTTAACAGCAATCAACACAACAACGTCTCACGCCAGTGTTCAAATTACGACATTTTTGCGGCGCATTGAAGAATACTTATTTTTATTTTGTAAATTGAGTCAAACTCTGTTTTATTCCACTACACTTTTCATTGTGCTAAATGATATATAACGTTTTCGAGAACATCTTCCGTTATCAATATTATAGATCAATTGATTTGTTATATCGATTATTATTTGATATTGTTGATCTATAATATTGATAATGAAAAGATGTTCCCGAAAACGTTATATATCATTTAACACAATGAAAAGTGTAGTGGAATAAAACAGAGTTTGACTCAATGTACAAAATAATCATGGAATTGCACAAAGTTTCACCAAAAACCTTTGAACAGTTACTTGTTTTTACCTACTTATCACGTTTTTAAATTTTTTTAATTAATATATCTCATTATAAATTTCACCTGAAAAAATTTAATTATCTTTATAGGCCGTTTTCTATCCACTGCTAGATGAAGGCCATCCTAAATTTCTCCCACTCTTCTCTGTACATTATTATTCGTTGCTACGTATTTTCGTAATTCAGTGTTCGCAATAATATCTTGCGGCACACCGATTGAGAACCACTGAAGTTTATCAGCTTGTTGACGAATAGACGATAATAACCATTAAAATTGGAAGACTTGAACTGAAAATTGTCAAACTTAACAATGGAGAGATGTTTTCTTATTTTCATTTCTGAAAAATTGCAAACAGAAAATCACAAACTAATAAAGTGCAAACAAATGACGAATGGATAGATCTAAAACTTGTATTGGAATATAGTCGATTTTTTACTTCTTTTCCAATCTGTTTCAGAAATACGGTACAGTTTGTCACTTTTACATTATCGTTATTGTGATTTAGTATTATAACTATTTGTAACTTTTATTAATTTATCTACTAAAAATAATAATTATCTTCCTTTTATTTTTTAACAATAAAATTTATTTTTCGTAGGTTAAAAAGTTTATAATATTTTATTATAACTTTGCGGATGGGAGGTGTAATACATAAGAGTATTTAGTATATTTTTACGATCATACGAGGAAGAAATATTTTCATAAAAAAAAAATACCATCTAAACATTAAATAAATTTTAGACGATTTTTGAAGAGAACAAAACAAAATACAATGATATGTATACGTGGTAGTGCGGGACAAAGCAGAAAAATATTTTATGCAAGGATGGTATGGTACCTGTAAATTAGACATGTAATGCGTTTTTTAATCATATATTTTTGAAAGCGACAAATAAAAAAGAACAGTAGATATACCTTATTGAATTTTCGTGAGATACCTAAAACATTGTGAAATATTTCATTATGACTAACAGATAAGCAATGCCATGCGGCCAATGGTGACCACTGAGCGGTCAGGGTCTCATCGGCTATCGCTGATTGCTCGCTGCTAGGCTCTGCGGTCAGCTGATGTGGCCGCTTCGCGGCCAATAGTAGCCGCTATTGGTAGCCGGACATTGATGACCGCTGGGCAATCAGGGTATCAGTAGAATCTTTATTTCAATGATAGAGCTTACGCTATAACAAACCGCACGTAAAACATAAATAATGTCTCGATGTAATTAAAATTATTCCAACTTTGTTCGCGGATAGACAATAATAAACACAAAAGTCGTTCTTTATTCTACGGTATACCATAGACAGTATAGATGAGTAAGATGACAGATGTTATGTATGATTTTTCTTACTCGTAATAAAGATAATGTACACTTCATTTCAACTTGAAAAAATATTTACGAACTTACTGTTATTGAATATATAAAAGAGAAAATATTTAAGTAGTCTTAACTTACTTAACCTACCTACATGCGTCTCACAGACCCGGTCGTTTAATCAAACACTATACAGCCATAATGGCATTAAGTCTAATTAAGAATACTAGCAAGTGACACTACATCCAAGACATCCAGAAAGTTATAGAAATAGATGGGGAAACGCAATATACGAGTACTTACCACAAAGTTATCGAAACAAATCCTTATTATAATTAACAGGCTGCATGTAGTCCCTTAATTGTCAACCACATACTTATGTAAAAAATGATGATATATTTCTATGTACCATCGTGTCGTGGTGGTGATGATGACAAAAATATGAATACCTCATAAAGAGGCCACTATTAATATATAAAATATTAATACTTCATAGAAGAAGAGCTATTTTTATACGAGCGTTATGAGCCTGTTTCGTAGTAGACAAAAGCAGCTGTTAATAATCCTGCTCAAAGAAAGTTGCATGCAAACTTCAAGTCGAAACCGGGTCAGACATGTAATAAAACCTGGATATAATTTAGGAGAGTCTCGCTGAACTGCGAGATAGCAGCATATTATCTTCCCGGGAATCTCGCTTTTGTTTCTCAGACTTCTCAGACGAAAACACGTATATGCGGTGAAGTCTTTGAACTAAATACGAATGTACTGTGTACATATTTAATGCTTGGATATAGTACAGGTGACTTTTGATGTTACCACATTCAAGGCCAGGCAAAAGTACATATATAAACCTCACAGAACCAGCTTGTTTAAAGAAAAAACAATAGTTTTCACTATTATATAAGTAATAAGGTAAAACATTTTGTTTACAAGGATAAGGATGATATTTTAAAAAAAATCGGACGTCTTCAAATTAATTTGCAACGATTACAATCATTTTTATATAGATAAAACATGCAAAAATGTTGATATTAGAATTAAGGACATCTATTCTAAATTCGCCAATAACCTTTTGGAAACAAACCATTCATTTGACATTAACAAGGGTTTAGAAATTATACATACAATGACTAGGGGTTTACAGTTAGATAAATTTGAAATTTTAGAATTAAGAAAAAGTGTTAATTAAATATTGTAAATAACCAAATTCTTTTTGCAAATGTTACCTTTTAAATTTGTTTTTACAGTAGTTCCTTATTAGTTACCCACCGCTCATACTTTTATAGTTTTGTTTTTATCCATGCTTGCATTTTTAATTTTAGTATTCATTGTTTCCTGAAGAAGATACTATAGGTATCAAAATATGTTGATTTATCAATGAATAGCGGTTTAAACAAAGTGTTTTATCTTATTATTTTCATATTTAAGTCACTTATGTCATGTCAAAGTTTTTTTTTTGGCTATTTGGTGTTAAAACATATTTTTTAACGACCATTGACTTATTCTCCGAGGTATTATGATCTTTTTCTTCTTAGGCTGAAGATGTTTCTTTTACCGCACAAGATTGAAAATTCTATATACCTACTTAGTGGTTCAGTACACGAATTAATGGAAAATTGTGATCCAAAAAACTTCTTAGTCTTAAAACCTTGTATTATACAATTTTATGTTTTATTATTCACAGAGTATCTTAATAAATTTCTTCACTTAATCACAATTTATCATATCCGTTCACAAGTCCAACGCCAGTCCGTTTAACCACTTGTGCCCAAAGTTACCCAGTAAACCCTCGGACAGATTTGGGTGGGGGATTTTTAATCGTCCACCGTATAGTCCGGACCTTGATCCAAGCGATTTTTACATTTATTTAGAATTCCTGCATGGAAAACGTTTTAGAGGTGATGACAAATTGCAGTTAACGATTGATTAAATGGACTGACGGTGGACCACGACAACAGCGGGTTTTTAAAGCTCATGAATAAATATAATAAATGCTTTTAAATGTAGGAGGTATAAAATTATGTAATTAAATATTTTCTGAATTGCCCGCGTATTTTTTGTTGTTTTTAAAAGTACTAATAATGATTCAAGTTTACACGACGACTCCCATTTGGATTATTGATGTAATGATATTTTTTAATTGTTTATGAGGCGAAGATAATAAAACTACTTTTGTATTTAAATTATGATGGCATTTAAATAATTTAATTAACGAACTTTAGATATATTTTGTTAAATTGTGGATATTTTCTTTGTAATTTAAGTAATAAATTTATCTTTAAAATACACAATCGAAGCACACGTATTTATCAGGAATAAGTTTAAAAAGAGAATATTTGAAAGAGAACATTCACCTTCCATTCCGTTGTTCTCCAGATAATCTCAGAAATAACAAAGGACAACGAATAACATTATTTCATACATCGCTGACACAGCAAAGCCAAAAATAAGAATAGACAGTATTTGCTGAAGACAATAACTTAGAATTCTCGAGTGTATGACGGAATCCATTTCCATCCCCTGAGCACTCGCTTGTTATATATTTATTTATGAAAGCATTTCGTATAAGTTTTGTTATCTCTGGATATCATTATTTATTTAATTTTACCAGTACCAGTAAACATAACTTTTACTGTTTACTGCACGTTTCGTCGGACGGATTCCACAATTTCATTCAATCGGTTAATGAGTTGAAGCATTTAAGTACATTTTTATTGAATCGTGTCATAAAATTTATTTTTATTAAGTTATGTAAAGAGCTACCCGCGTATTTCAAAACTTTTTAAACATATTTTATGTACGTAAATATTTTTTTACCCAGGTGTTACGTTTTAATAGCGGTGCGTGTCAGGAATACGTGTCACGTCAACATAAACGATTATGCTATGAAAATAGGACTAACTTGCTGGTCTCCCGGAAAGAGGCTCAACCCCCCAACCATTAGATCACTAGGCGAGTGTCATAACCACTAGACTAAAAAGCAAGTCAAGTAGAAAAAGTGAGGCTCTTTTTAAAATCGATTTGAACCAAAAATCGGTTAAATTGATAAAATATTTATTAAATATTAGTATATGCAAAAACAAAACCTACTAGTACTGGCTAAAAATATATTGGTTTCGAAAATCTATTGGCTTTATTAGAATTTTCAGAATTTAATAAAATTGAGAAATTTATATTTATGTATTAAAATGATCAGAATTAAATTACACACTTTTTTCTCAACAAAACTTTTTACACAAGTTTTATTTATTATTATTGTTTCGTCTGTTATTTTATTTCTTAAAATATTTTAATAATTTATTATCAATGTACATTTTTTAATTAAAATAAATAACTGCACTGAATTTTGCAAGAAATGTTTGGAAAAGGTATGACGATAAATAATTTTTTACTTAGTTTTATTAATACGCGTAACCACTTTTTCCAAACCATTCCGTGCCGTTCAGATAGTATTATCGATTTCATATTTTGCGATTTGGCACTTAAGACTGCGTCGTTCATTTCAAATATGACGCATGTCACATTTTAATTTAATTCTTTTACAATCATTACTGTATACGGGAACGGGAAAGAATGGCGGAAAATTGAAGAATAATTGATTGTCATCGGCAACATCACCTCTGATGATGGACCACGCAATGAAATCTGAAACGACAGCCAGAGAGTTCGGATACACAAGACAGAATAACCTAGAAAACTCTGCATAGAAAAATAATAGTGGTATTTTTTAACACGAAGCATAGCTAATAATATGATTAATGATTTTGACAGCTTTTACTTTAATTTATCCTGTATATATACTCCTTTATTTATATTGCTCCGGATATATTGGATTGATGCATAAGTTCCAAGAGTCTGTGAAATATTTTTTTTCACATATATATCATTGTCATTTTAGAGTGTCAAGCACAAAAAACGAAAATTTCCGACATATTCTTTTATTTGAGTTTAACCAAGGAGGTATCGGAGGTCACTAGAACCATTTACTATGTATTATGTCGTCTACTGTGAATTGCTTCCAAGAAATGTAAACATCGCTTCTGAGGTTTATTGCCAACAGTTCCATCGCCTTCTAGCCACTATTCAAGAACACTGTCCGGAAGACGTCATCAAGTAACTTTTCAGCATGATAATGTCTGTCCGCATAATTAAAATAGCTACTCAAAAGGTCGGTTAGTAGGTTGTTCTATATCCACCCTATTCTTCTGATCTTACTCCATCAGATTTGCATTATTTTCATTATCTTTAGAAAATTTGGAGTCAATCAAAAACAACGCAAGAAAATATATTGTCATTTAGTTTATGTATTTTATTTATTTACGAAAATAATTAAAAAAAATTTTTGGATTAATTTAAATTTAAATTTAAATAATGATCAATTTCGCGAACAAACATTTTTCATCAGTATTCAGCAACAGCCCATTAAACACAGTGTGGATGTTTTCAGTTGTAGTTTTCTTTTTTAAATTTTAATGTATAATTTCTCTATCTTATTGCAAGCCTATTTGCATTAATTTTCTATAATACCAACGATTTGTATTCTACTTTGACATATCTTTGCTTTATAACTCTTGGTATTGGTTCAAGATACTGATGTTAAAGTTTATCTTTCTGCAGTTAATGGATTTATTGATATCAGTACCTCATGTGGAAAATAACTTGTAAATAAACAACATGATGTTCAATTTACCCGAACCCCTAACCGACCGCTATAACATGCATGCAGCTGTGCAATTTCCTTTGGCAGAACTGTCTGGGCAACAAACGGTGAATTATTTTTCCGCCCTGTAGCGGATACCGGGTGCTCCGTACTCGCAACATTGCGGATCGCGTCACGCTCGCCGATAAACTGGCGGTAATATACGGAATTTATCACTGCGAGTGACAGTTTGTCGACGAAAAGGTATATTATATACTCGTACAGGTATAAATTGCAAACGTCATCGGAAAAATAGGGGTTCATCTGAAAACAGAGGCTTTCAAGGATAAAATAATAGTATTACATGGATTCTCATTGTGGAATCAGTAATCTTTTATAGGAATACCGAGATAATATATAATAAGTTCTGGATGTGTCGTATTAATGAACGATATGTTAAATTGTATATGCAAGAAGGTTCTTAGAATACTTAGGTATTTTTGACTTAACTTGTTCCAATTATGTTTGTTTTCATTAAAACTTCACTTAACTGAAACGACATTTTGTTGCAGTTAAGTGTTTTTAATTATTATTTCACACCAGTAAAAGTTATAAATTATACCCAACCTAAAGTTGAAATAATACTACACTGTTTCACACAACACATGAAATAGTTATATTAAGAGCCAAATTAGCAAAATTAAAATGACAATTTCATTTTCCTCACAGTTTTAGAAGTACTCATTAAATATATTTAATGTTTTATGATTACTTCTATAACTCGATAGATCGCTCGCTAGAAACTAACAGACAAGAATATTTTATATATTAAAACCCTATAGCAAAATCTGAATAAATGCCAATTATTGTAGCATTATTATCGCTTTCATCGTTAACTGGGATTGCCTCATTATTTTGCAGCCTTATATTCTAAAATATTGAAATTCCCTTTATGACTATTTATTTTATTAATCAATTTAATCATTTCCATGTTATCAATAAAATATTGTATGTCTAGCTTAACAATACACTATTAAAATTATATAATATTATATACGACTTCAAGTATATAACTGTTGTGAAATGTAAATTTAAATAAAGTTAATTTTAGTCTTATTTTGTATATGTGTAGAATTAAGTAAACTATTATATTTAATATATCCTTTAATGTAAGCAAAGAAGTATGTAATATACCTACACATGTACATGAACACATTAATGCATGTACATTTATATGGGAACATTAATATAAGTAAATAAGCGCAGTGACCCTTTCATCGTTACCCTACGAGTAGTTACATCTCTGCAGTGACGTGTTCCTTTATTCAAACGTATGCATTAAACAAAGTTTATACGAGTATAGTTAATTATTCTCTTTACCGGTTGACATTTAATATTTCGAAACCCTCCTCTGTTATTCGAAATGTAAGGAAATCGA
This sequence comes from Eubasilissa splendida, assembly GCA_031772225.1. Classification (NCBI taxonomy): domain Eukaryota; kingdom Metazoa; phylum Arthropoda; class Insecta; order Trichoptera; family Phryganeidae; genus Eubasilissa; species Eubasilissa splendida. The sequence continues at coordinate 12,101,562 of CM062853.1, read as the reverse complement.
AAATATAACTCGAGGTAATACATTATTGGACTTTCTTCATTTTCTATTTTTCAGCTTTTATACTAGATCAAAAACATATTACTTAACGTTTAAAATAATAAAGCGAAGAAGATTAATCATTATTCATTCTTTCTATAGAAATATTTTCGACAAAATGTGCCAAAATTTAAAACCATCAATAACTATTTCAACCTGCTAACATTTTAATAATTTCCATAACATTTTCAAGATTTTAATGAAACGTTTAAACATATATTAATTATTCAAGGTTTTTTTTTCGTAATCTTAGCTTATCTTTACCTAATTTAAATATATTTAGTTTATTAAATTTATAAAATATCAGCGTAAGCAACATGTACTTCTACCATTTTTTTTGTTAGAATTTTAATAACATTGAAATCGTTTAACACAATTATTTATAGGTGCTTTTAGTTTGATAGATTACTGAACATAATAGAAAATAAAAAAGGAGACATTCCATTATTCAAAGGAAATTATTTAGTTTTTAATTATACCATATTTATATGAGGCACTTACTTTTTCGGTCTGCCTAATGCTGGATCAATTGTCTCACTTTTCCAACCACAAGACATGCGGCGCAGAATATGTAAACACTGTTAACACTCGCGTAATAAGGATTGTTTTTATGTATTAGCGGAATTAAATATATATTTATTAATTAACATTAGCGGTAGTAAATCGGATTGAAGCTACGGCAAATTATCCCGTATACAGTTCTAAACACACATTGAACTCATTGCAATTCGAGAGTGTTGATTGCAGCGACCTCTTTTCTTCTTCCTCGTGTTCAAGGACAGGTTAGGGAAAAAAAAGGCAAGTAGATACTAGGTTTCATTTCGATAATAGCGCATACACGATGTGCGTGTATGAGTGTGTTAATCGGCGCCAACACCATGTCACTCAATTACATATTGTTTATTCGCTCTTGCATCTATGGGTGTTTCTTGCAAGAATGAAACAAAAATATTTAAATTTACAGATTATTTATAAAAAAAATGTATATACAATTTTGGTGGGTTTAATAAATAATTAACATGTTGTATATTATATTTAGTATATTGCAATATTTAATAAGTTTTTAAATGTGTACTACGAAAATATGAAGACTTGACCTCCAAGCCATTTTAGCTTTTTCTCCAATTTACGCGCGTCTCTGAATCGCTGAATCATTCATTCGACAGACTTCGGGAGAAGGTCGAACGTTTCATGTGAACACGTCTTTTGACACGACTGCTAGTGGTAAAATGTAGTTAAAAGAACGAGAAAACTTAACATGTCTCGCTGTCTCGAAGCACATCAATTTTTAAGACAATATACGCAGATGTGTGATTTGTTCATATATTATTTTTACAGCCGTTTTGACTCTTGTTTATTCGATTTTTGCCCAAAATATATTTTATCATATAATACTTACTGATTTTCTTTTTACGGTGATTAGTGACTATAAAGACATACAGAATAAATCTATTTGACGAAAAAATATTCGGTTACCACCTCAATACGAACATGAAATTTTCTATCGCCAGTAACGCACTCTTCTGGCAAAATAAAGTTCCGGGCTTCTATTCTAGTGGTAGGTAACCAAATATTTTTTCGATATATAAATTTTTTTTGTACTCCTGCATATTTTAAATTGATTTCTTTAATTTGTTTTAAATATCATACAACTGCATTCTAAAATTTGCGACATCACAATAAAAAGTATTTTCCCTAAAATATAATATATAAGTAATAATTGTTTATGCGGCAGTAAATTATGTAAGTTAAGTTTATTTTTAGCACTCTTTATTTTATTATTTTTATATTTTAGACTGATTCTATTCTATTTTAGTTGATGTTTGTTAAAAGTGTCTTATTAAAACCAAAAAAATAAATTACAAAAACCTTCAATTTAAAACTGGTTCAAAAATGTCCATGATATTTTTATAAATTGCAGAGATCTTTAATATGTCGCTTTTTTACTGATCGAATTGTTGAATCATTCAATTGGGTCGATATAACTAGAGAACACTTTTTAAGTGTGTATTTATGGTACTTTCTATTTTCAATTTATTATTGGTATTTACTAACTATTCTACTTACTATTTTACATGTATTTTTACGAATTACGGGTTATTCAAATAATTTTTTAAAATTATAACAAATTCTTCTTAGACATTTAAAAATATTTTTTTCTCGTTTAAACATCGGTATTAAATGTCGGTTAGTGATACAATTTATCGTCCCAGTGTGTCGAATGTTATACACATGCTACTCAATTTTAATATGGGCAAGACTTCGCCTCCGAAACTGTCACTTTTAAACGTTTCACGACAGTTTTACCAGTTGTTTCTAGGCAATATTGCATTGGTATAAATCTATTTTCTCCGAGAAAATTTCCCGTATCTAGCTAAATGTTAAAATAAATTCAAGCCTGTGTCTTGATATTGCCAAAAAAATAATATAGTTCTGGTACAATCGTATTATTATTTTTTATTTGTGTATCACGAAAATACAAAATGAAATAACTACGTTTTTTGATAAAATTGTGTAAATTTTTTTAAATTTTCTGAATATTTTGGAGTGAAATTAAAAAATAATAGAATACTAACTCCAAATTAAAAAATTCGTCATTTTAGCTTTAAACCTTCATTAGTTCCATTTTATATGTAGGTACATTTATTAAAATGTTGTTGGACAGGATCGCGTTTAACCCAAAGATAATACAAACGTACAATTTTATATTGAATATATACAGCAGGTAGTAATTTACAACAATGATATACTACATTTTCAAATTATTTATTTACATAAAATATTTTAAACGATCTCATTAACTGTAAAATTTGTTATCAGCAGGTTTCTTTTCATTAAATAATTAGTCTATGTAATGGTATGTTGAATTAAACAATCATTCTAAATATCAATTTAATTGTTCAACAGTATTATTATTAGTGTAAATAAAGTAAATAAGAAACTTCAAGTTAAAGTTTTGTTGTGGTGTCTTATTTTGTTGGGGGGGGGGGGGAATATATAGGGGTACCGAAAATTAATACATTATTTTTACTTGTTGAGTCCAGTTTGTGCCCAGACACAGTGAAGTGAACATCGTTGTAAGGTTTTTTTTTCTATAGTACTCCTTGGCTTTGTTTTTTGTTTCATAAATTTTGTTAAGCACTGTATGCTGCTTTGTTTCGATCGGGGCTTGAATGCCACCACAGCCACTGAACTCATTACCGAAGTTTATCCGGCAGTTTTTACTGTAAACAAGTGTCAATTTTGGTTCCGACGATTCAAATCGGACAATAGAGATTTGAAAGACGTCCCTAGATTAGGAAGACCCTCGAAATTCGACGATCACCTGTTAAAATCTCTGGTGGAATCAGATCCTCGGTAAACCATCAAGGAATTATCGCAGAGACTTGCATCTCCATGGTCCACAATACAGGAACATTTAAAACGGATCGGCAAAACAAACAAAATGGGTATTTGGGTTCCGCACGCATTGTCCGAACAAAGAAAATCGGCAGAACACATTTTTTTAATCTTTGATTTCATCGTGTTGTATGCCTTATGGACCTATTAAATTTTATTATTATTAGTTAAATAGGAAAATTTTCTGCAAAAGGGAGCAGGGACTGCTAGCTGACGCAGTGATGACTTTTAAAGGAGGACGGGTTTGGGGTGTTTAATTCGCGAGGGGACCGTTATATCATAATTCGATAATACGTTGATCGTGGGGTTTTGGTGCTCGGGGTGGCCAGCATAAAAACGCTTGGAGTGGTGTTTTATGAACTCTTTTACAGGGAGAACGCCTGAATCGTGATGGAGTTGTGAGATCCTCGTCCATTTGGGAGCACCCTGTGCTAGCCGGATGACCTTATTTTGGAAGTTCTGTAATTTAATATTTAATTGTGTGTGTTTTGGCCGCGTGATCCCAGATGAGGAATGCGTAAGGAGTATAGGCTTTAGGACAGCCTTTTATAATGGAACACTTGCATTTCGCTATTGTCAAGGTAATAATCCGATTCGTTTTTGTCTCTAATCATAACGGGGGACGAGAAGTGAATAGTATACGGCAATTGACACGAAAAAAACAATGGCTTTAGACGAACCAAGTTCCCCTTTCCAACCCCTAAGCCAGGAATGACACTTCGTTTGGTAGGACATGCAAGGGATACTGCTATGAATTACTGAAACCGTGATCAACAATTACTGAAGAGGTTTATTGCCAACAATTAACAAGATTGTACGGGAAATTAAAAAATAAACGTCCGAATTTCGTCAACTAAAAGCGAGCGATTCTTCTGCACGATAATGCACACCCTTACAAGGCAAAAACGACACGTGATAAAATCGATAAGATGGGTTGGGAGACTTTAAAGCATCCTGCATATTCACCAGACCTTGCTCCTTCGGACTACTACCTATTTAGTATACCTATACACCTGTATATAAAAATGTTTTTCATATACAAATACATGTTTTATTTCATGTTGATAACCACAGATCACCATAGACATGAACTAACGCAAATTTGTTGTCCCAAGATTTTCATTTTGGTGTCACCCACGTGATCACTTAGGTACCATTTACGCAAATAAATAGCTCCGCAACTTTTTTTAAAAACATGACTTGATTGGAACGAAAATTTAAACGTTGACAATTAATATGCATCAATGTAAAAAATACATCTTGTTTACACGTAGATTTAATTTTCTAAGAGTAAATTCTTTTACCATTGCATAAATATGTCATAAATTTTCAGATTTATGTTTCCACCAAGACTGTGTGTAGAATGTTCCTCATCCCGCAACTAATGTTTCGAACTCCTCTCCTATATATACACTTTATTTCATTTCTATTAATCTACTGGCCTGTGTTAATAACTATTTTTATTAAAATTTGTTTATAAATATGTAAGTACATACGATTTCAATTATCTTTTTTTTTTCTAACATTTGTGTACATTTACTCTCGCCTGTTAATCCCCTACTTGCGCTCGGCTCGCGAATTTACCTGGCTTCCAAATTTAAAATGGTTTTTCAAATACCACGCACACCCAAATTACTTTTATATACCGAGCGCCGAGACTAGTCCTCGCGAAAATTAATATGGATTATAAAGGTTCATTTAAAGCCTAAATTTAATTAATTTAATTTAAGCAACGGAATGGCGATATCATTTTTGTACTTGAATTTTTAATATTTTAATTTCAAAACATGAGATAAAAGTAAGTTTATACACTATTCTGATTTTATATTCCCGCTTATAATTTTATCATTTTATGTTCAACAATTCATTTTCTTAACCTTTCCTTTACGGTACTAAAATAAAAACGCGCATTCCCCTGCTGTAAACTCAGTATATATGTAAGCTTTTGCTATTTTTAAGTCGGATAAATATGAACATTTTACATTTATTACTTCTGTTAATCATTAAAATAATAGTTGACATATATAAGTGAATATTTATATTAATTACTGTGTAAAAGTGCTAAAAATGAGAAAAAACATTGATCATCACGAACGACGCATAAGACACGTCTAACTCGGCCAGCGGACGCTCTGCTGTGACTATCGGCTCCCCGCGCCCCGCGCACTGAATCGTCCACGCCATCTGCACGTACACATACACATACCACGTTTTCACAAATTCACGTCATTTTCTTCGAGAAAACATTTTTTACTGTTACGTATTGTAAATACTTATATATTGTAATTATTTTATCCAATACATAAATATATTTGGGAGGAATACCTAAAATATGAACTCTGTGTTTGATATATTTATAGATATATTCACATAATTAGAGGCAATGTTAACTCAGTTTACATCATCAAAGAGGAAAGGTTAACTACATTTTGTTTTCATGCTTTTGTTATTTTTCATTATAATCGAACAGTATTTATATCTTCAGCTCTTTGTTGTTACATTTAGAACAATTAATAATTCGTGTCACAGTAAATGATTTAATAATTATCCTTGTTCGGTGTTAACATTTTATGTTCAGCAAAAGTAATACTCACCATCCTAGGTCTGAGGTTTTTTAAACATGTTATAGTGTCTTCAGCTCTTTAAGTAGGTAGAGAATACACCACACATTCGTATCCATGCTGGTCAATTTTTATTCGAGAGCGACCTTTTAAAATATGCCGTATTACGCTACATTCAGTGGCGTAGCAACAAATTACCAGGCCTCCGGGCAAGTACATAAACGGCCCCCCTCCTCCTCCCATGAACACACCTCGTATTACTTATTTTCTAACACATAGAAAATTATTTTCGTGTTTATTTATATTTTCAATTTATTTTTTTTCTACTAGGTGCAATAGTCATTTTTACTACAGCACTCTTAAAACGGGTTTATCGGTTGGGTCTTTAAGTAGTGAATGTCACCACGAAATTATATTACATTTAAATAAATATATATTCATTTAATCGTTATTAAAATTTTAAACACATGCTGTAATATTTGTGATTGATGAACTTGTTCAACGATTCTGGGCCCCCAGGCGGCTACATATGCAGTAGCTACGCCACTAGCCAGATTAGTCATCTACACTCGCCACACCTACATAGTATATAACACCTGTCTAACATTTAGGTGTCCTTTTTATCAGAATCCATTACATATACCCGTATCATTTCGTACTCTGTATTACGTCGTTTATTACATTAAGTCAGTTTTCATCCTTTCTCTGTCCTTTCCGAGATTTGCTAGCATGGTTTAGTGTCTTTAAAAAGAAGCCGTTATCAATTAATAGTGTTTGAGAACAAAACAGTAAATCTCTTTTCGATATCAATACTCATTATTATGCTTTGTTTCTCGCGTAAATTCTCAGTTTCGCTTAATTGGAAAGCCAAGATAAGGCGGAATAACGTAAAATCTTCTGTGCTAAAACCTACTCAGATTTCCCGCTTTTATAAATCACGTTTTTAATGTAAACATTGTGCCATTACCTGATTTTCGCATTAAGATAAAAAAAAACGATAATCATGTAATGTTTTTTCTTGAACCGAAATTACATTGTGTTTTTTTATTCTTAGAATCTCTAAAAAATGTGTTGTTAAAATAATATTATCCTACTATACATTTTTTTTTTAAATGAATAGTATTATTAAGATGTCTCACAGAGACGAAGCTATTATATGAGAAGTATGGAAGTCTTGGGAATTACAGGGCTTACGACCCGTCATCGGCTAGCTTAAGTGATCACTTTACACAGTGTACCGTTCACCTATTTACCTACGTTACCACATCTATCAAATTTTTCGAAGTTATATACATGATATCAGGAGGGAACATTTCACTTATTTATTACCAACTATGCTGTCGCCATCGATTGATATTTTTAATAATTTGATATTCTTTCTCATGTAATAGTATAGATGTCGCTGAAGTTGAGACTTATTAATGAAGTAAGGGCAATATCATTTATATCAATAGATGGCGACAGCATAGTTGGTAATAAATAAGTGAAATATTCCACAACTTCCAAAAATTTTATAGATGTGGTAGCGTAGGTAAATAGGTGAACGTTACACTGTATAAAGTGATCACTTAAGCCAGCCGATGACAGGTCGTAAGCCCTGTAATGCCCAAGACTTCCATACTTCTCATATAAAAAATAATGGCTTCGTCTCTGTGAGACATCTTAATCTTAATAACAATCCACCAGGGGATAAAACCAAGTAATTAGTTCCTACAAAGATTTGAACATAAAAAAAATATTGTGAATAGTATTATGAACAAAAGAGCTGCATCATCGGATTATCCCGACAACCCTTGGAACAGTGCAGCCTGCACGTAATGCCTGATGCCGTCATCGTATATTCTATTCGAATCATTATTGTCCTGTATTGTATGTGCAATGGCCGAGTCTAATAATAATCCGTAAGATGGGTACGTGGGTTATGAATTTGAATGAACCCATTTCGTATTCCGGGCCTGCCATGATGAGCAAATGGCTTCAATCCCCCAGAGGGAATTGTGTATTGAAAAAGCTTTTAGTGAAATTTCCATTTGTTATTTTTACTTATCGAGAACATGTATAACTTTTTGCTCGTTATTAGCATGAACATTGAACATATGCAATGAGATTTTTATTCTAAAAATATGAATTCTCTTGGACTCGGGAACTTATTTTGTGCTCATAAATATTAACAAATTACGTTATTACAATTTTTTTTCAAAAATAAATCATGTATATTGCCGTAAATACCTTCTATAACTAGTCCTGGGTTTGTTCCTAATTGGTTTGTTGAATGTATTCATTCAACCTATGTAAATAATACGACACCAACCTTTGCGAAACTGGGCTGTTAGTCGCCGATTCGTCTTCCGACAGTCGCTCGCCTTGCAGTCTTAAATCTTCTTAAACTCGACTGGACAGCCACCAAAACTTTATACAACCGATAACCGAAAAAATACAATACAAAATGTTTTACATCACCGCCGTAAAAATATGTAACCGATCCCGAAAACTTCTCTGGACAGAAACAGTTTCGCTTTTATTTGCTGTTTTAAATTTACAAAAATGGAACACACATATTCTATCTATAATACCAGGCCTACCCATCGAAGTATAAAACGCGTAAACACATATTCACGATCATAATATACCTATCTATTTTTAAAAATTGATTATCAAGATCAACTATGGTATCATTCTAGTTAAATTTTTTGAATAAACTGCTAAATAAATATTCAATATTAAAGGTACACCGCATTATGTCATACTAAAAATAATATATAACTTTTATGATAACTAAAAATAATTTAATATTAAACAAAAATACGATTACCATTTTTTTTTAAATAATGTTTGCAGTTGAAAACAGTTTTAATAGGCAAGGGTAATTAACCGAAAAAGTCCACTATTCGAAGATTGGTAATTTTTTTACTTAGCGATACATATACAGCAAAGTAACGTAATTGTAACTATAAAAAAAACCTACATCTTACAATTACGTTATTTTTCAGTATATTCAGTATTGTTATTAAAAAAATTACCATCTTTCGAATAATGGACTTTTTCAGTTAATGACTGTGTCTTATCCATAAGTTATTACGAGACGCTCCTGTACATACACACTTCATAATGTAAAGATATGTTTCCAACACCACATCTCAAAGGGATCAATTCGTCTTCATTCCTTTCACATCCAGAATCCATGACTCCTCACTGTACATAAATATCTAATGCATCAGAGACTGTACAAATCTCATCTTAATTATTATACCGCAAGTCTTTATATAATTTCAGGTTCGCAGCTACCGCCATCAGTAATTATTATAGATCTGAGATAATTAAACACGTATACGTCGGAAAAAACGTATTGTAGCTTATTATTAATATATTTCTATATGATAGTAATAACGTTTACAATTTTTTAAATAAAATTTATACAAAATACATGATTCTTCAGTTCAAATATTCTCATTTTTCCCTCTCCAACTCTTCTGCGATGACTTGAAGCTGACGATGATGTACAAATACATGATATAAAAAGTTCCACCCAGGGGTATTTCCATTATGTTGTTACCTTCCATTGCGAGCCGTTGGACGGTTCACCGTATACTACGCACGCAAATGTCTACACTTGAATTAGTTTCTTTCCTGTCGAATCAAAATAGCAAACAATGTTACTCGTTTTTTTCCACGCAACGGATTTGTGTATGCGTGCGGTCATAATTTATTGTGTGCGGAATAGTTCCCAGTTGGTTTTAACCACGTGTAGGCAGACAGGTTTTATACCTTTTGTCGGTTTTGTTTTCCGCCAATCCCGCGACGTGGGACGGAGTTAATGGATTTGTTTGTTGACACGTGTTTTCTTCTATATTTGTTCGTGTCTTGCCATAAAAAAAGGTCTCGGATATCAAAATTTATTATATTTTTTTGGGTCATTTCATCTTTGTAAAAGTATCGAAAGTTGATATTTGCTTTTTGTGATTCACATTTTAATATTATTTTTTATGGACGTGCGAATAATAGTAAGTATAATGTGTTTTATTTGATGGCAGAACGCACATAATATAAAATGTAGCGGTCGAACCGCTTACAAGCGTTTATAACCACTTATAAAATAAAAATCTTTATAAGAATTATCTTTGCGATACTTTTTTAATTATCATCTAATAAACCTTTTAATTTTCTCACAAATATTTAATCCTTGGTGCCAACCGGTTTCCAAAAAATCTGCCTGCTTCGTGACAATTTAAATCTAATTATTATTTATTAAATTGTATTTGTACGAGTATTCAGTGTATTAAAATTTAAGACACCATCATCAATTATTAACAAAGTTTTATATACTAATTAAATGTATTAATTTAAAAGATATACATATAAAATTAATTTTATCGAAAAATATTGTTGCTACTGGGATTCAAACCTATGTTTTGAATAATTACAACTTCACAATAAGAATGTATTCTCCTTTATTTACATATATAAAACAAAGTCGGGTTAGTTACACCATTTATAACTCAAGAACGGCTGGACCGATTTTTATGATCTTTGATTTGTTGGATTTGTCTCCGCCCCGAATAGCAGAATAAGTATTAAAACATCGGAAAAAAATCACGGGGAAAAAATTATGAAGAAAATGTATGTTCTCATACATTTGGTATGGAATGGCTTTTTTGATGATATCTAGAGAATTGATTGACTGATTTCGATGAATTTTTTTTTTGTTTATCTCGGCCTTGAAAAGTTTCCTCGCGCATTATAAAAGTAAGAAAATCACAAAAAAAATTAAATCCGTTTTTAACGCCATCTCTGGTACATGACAGAAACAAAACACGGACAAAAATAAACATGGCGTTGTATACTGGTTCTGGTAATGCCAGTAGATGGCGTTGTGTGCATTATCCTTTGACAGTTGATTCAGTTGCGCGGTCCTTTCATTACATACCATTGAGCTAGCTGTGCAGAAGTGCGCCGCGATTTATCAGCATTTTTTTTCGAGTTTTCGCCAATTTTCATTCAGGTTTCATTCCGATCAATCATTCTGGTCTGGAATTCTATTTATCCCCGGAGATGCGCGAAATCTTCCGGGAATAATGGAGCCGATTACCAGCTAGGTGCACAAATACCTATTTCGATAGTGATTTTCAAACAGTAAGTTGCCTTCGAGGATGTTCACTTTGAAAAAGTTCGCGGCGGTATGCGATATGCACGCCACGGCTATCCCCTTATGGTCCAATCACACCCGAGATTCATGTCTAATGGCGGGAACTGTGTATTTTGATTGGTTTATGGTATGGCGCGATTTCTGTGAAGTGCCGTAAACCGCGACGAATCTTCTCTTTGTGAGGTTATCAAATTTAGAGTATTAATTTTAACTTAAAAAAACTGAATTAATTCAGCTAATAAGTTAACACAACATTTATTGATTCCGAGCCGGTACGAAGTTCGCCGGGTCAGCTTATAATATATAAATTGTATCAATGTGTCCAAAATTTAATAAAAATGAATTTTTAATTCTGGCGTCTGCTATCGGTTTACTGAAAGGTATTTGAGATTCCGTAAAAATGAAGTAGATGACTTTCAAATAATGGAACGATAGATGTATTAATTTGAAAAGTGTAATATATGCATATGTATATCTTTCTAATTAATACATTTAATTAGTATTTAAAATATCACAGACCTATGTTCTTAATAATTATAACTTCAGTATAAGAATGTGTTCTCCTTAATAAGTTGTATATAATGGATTCATACTTATAATGAGTTTTTTTTAAAAAAAGAACAGATTTTTAAATTTGTGTAAGATTTAAAGATACGGTATAACCGTAGTTGCGCGTGACGGATTTAACTCTAATGCGAGTCACTTATATCCCCCAATATGACTTACATACGTGCTGAAACATCAGCCTAGGTTTCTTCAAGGAAGCCACCTACAAACCCGATCTAACCCTGATGTGACTTTTAAAACAAATTAATTTTTTAAAGCATATTAATTCACTTAATATTATACAGTAATAAGTAATAAACCTTCCTTTATTTCCAAATTTACTTAATAATTTCTTGTAAATCAGTATTCTTGTTCCTACGTGCAATCTCTAGCCGTTGTTCTACAAACACCGCTCACACAATTAAGTATTAACGAAGGCCACAGTGAAGATAATATATACATAATTTAAGGTTTCTGACATCTCTTCTAGGTTAGATCGCGTTTTTTGTAGACGGTTTCTACGCCGACTATTCGGTACTGTAACACGTGCCATTGTCAAAGCGTTGACTAAAAAAATTATGGTACTACTATACTTTTTCGTAGGAGTTATAAATCTCGCACAATTGAGTAAATTTTAGTTTCAAGTCAATCCAACCTCCTGCGAAAAAGTATAGTAGTACCGTGATTTTTTTCAAACAACGCTTTGATAATGGCATGTGTTACTGTGCCGAAACGTCGGTGTAGAAACCGTCTACAAAAAACGCGATCTAAAATGTGTTTATGTTGAGACGGGCATAGTTTACAAGTAATTTTACAATAAATTTGATTATTATTAGTATCAAACCGAAATTAATATTTGCCTCGTATACATACATATTGTATCATAAATAAGGTGTATGTATTCCATCTAGAACATTACTTGTAATTACGCACTATTAATTGATTAGTGCATATGAAATGTCATATTTGCTAAGAGTTATTGCACACTACAACTTAAATTTTTACTATAAAAAGAGATATTTATTTTTAAGGAGAACACATTATTACTGTAAAGTTGTAGTTTTACAGAACATAGTTCTGTGATATTTTTAATACAAATTAAATGTATCGATTAGAAAGATATACAAATAAAATCAATTAAGATACTGAATAATAATAATAAGATGTACAAATTTGAAAATGCAACATATAAGTTCGAAAAATTGTCGTTATCTTACTATGGTGCCGTGGTGTAATAGGTCAACGCACTTCCCCAAATAGGAGGGGTTCCTGGTTTGAGTCCGGGTGGCAACAAAGATATTTGTAGTGTAAATCAGGTACCTACCAATGAAATACAGTATTGTGATCCGATATGAATACAAACTATAATGTAGTACGTCGGCCGCACGTCGCTATATAAACATATTGTGAGGCTACCATAAGCACACGAACTGTACAATGTTAATTACAGAAGTTACATTCTGAAGTTGAATCGCTTTAAAATGAACTTCGAAAGTTCCAAGATATGCTCCAAAGCTTTCACTTTATCAGAGGAAAATTCTGATAACATTTCTTCTTACACATTGGTGAAAGAAAGCTCAACGGTGGTAAGGTACTGGCATATTTAACAAAAGCACGTTGAATTAAAAATACCGTGTCCAGTCTTCATAAACAGACAGTTCTACATTATAGTTCTGGGAAGAATCAGAAGATTCATTAGAACTGAATCTTGTAAAATAGTATACAGATCTGTTATTATTCCTCACACCTACTACTACAGCAGCATTTTGTTTTTTGCTAATGAAGAAGAAATGCAACAATTTGTGTTGCAGATATCTCATAGAGACAAAGCTATTTTTTTATTATATTTAATGGAAAATATATTGAAGTATGGAATAATTACAGGGCTAATGTCTTCGGCTAGCCTAAGTGATCATTTTATATATTATAATGTTCACCAATTCTCACCCCTCAAACTCCACATTTATTAAATTTTTGAAAGTTATATATATATGTTAGTATGTAGTTGTTGATGTTGATAATTCATTTTTCCTTTTTTTTAACAGCATATATGTTATCAGTATGAGAATTTGATTTTTTTGAAATTATTTTAAAGCAATATTCTTTATCTGTAAAATGTTTTTTAATACTACTTTATTTAATTTATTAATTTTATACTAGAATACGCCTGAAAAATCAATATTTTTCAATTTTTTAAATATTTTCTAATTTTGACCAGTATATTATATTAGCATAGTATAGTATAGTATATTACATTACAGTATAATATATTATTTAACCGGTGTGTTCTTAGACATATTCAAATATTGTTAATGTATTTGTTTATAAAATCCTCACTAAGGAAATATCGGCAGAATTTAGAAGAAAAATGTATGCAAATGAACACGAACACCATACAAGAGGAAAAGATAAACTGAGACTCATTCAGGAAGAAGGCTAAATCTCGAAATCGATGATGTACAGTACGATGAAGATTTTTAATTAAATACCAAAAAACATAAAAAGGAGGAGAAACTACATATATTAAATTAATCAAATGTGTGAAAAAAAAGTTGTTGTAAAAATCAACGATTTTTATATTATTTATATTAGAGCATATATAAAAATACTTATGTATGCACTATATTAAGAACAAATAAATAATGCAAGACCCCAGACATCGACGTTTTGAAATATAATGATTTAAACCATGAAATTCTCCAGCATCCACCATATTCCTTTTAAATTACCATATATTTAAATATCTGGACTTCTTAAAGGGAAAAATAATTCTTAATGAAAAATAAATTAATTAGTCGAGGCCTTCATCAAGTCGAAAAATCAGATTTAAAAAAGTGTTTATGGCCCTTAGTAGTCATTGCAGAAGTGTATTAATTCTAATTATTAAAAATGTGTCTGCTAAAAATAAAATGATTTTTATTTTTCCCCATCTCGTATGCACCAACCTATTATATATATTATTTGTAACTTGTTTAAAAAGTTGTAAAATGTCACTGAAAGGTGAATATTTTAATTTGACAGAGAATAAGTACTAATCTACGATCTATAAAAGACACAAGAAGACTTGTGCAAGTAAATAGATTATTATGAAGTTGAAAAGAAACAAGTACTGAAGCACGCGAACTTGCCTATTTTTTGTCTTTGCCTTGTACAAAGTAAATTGAATAATTTAATCAACATTCATTTCCATGTCTGCTTTTGTGGGCCTGCAAACTTATCTCAATTCCTTATTTCATTCAATTTTCGAAAAATTTCTGTCTTTCAAACATAATATTTCTTTTGGAATGTATTTCTTAGATCGATAATCATATTTTTTTGTACCTATCTCGTACCATCGTTAAAAATATGCTTGTATAAAAAGAACATAGTTAATGTAAGACATTATGTAGTCTTTTGTGTTAATGTTTATATTCCGAAAAATATGTTTTATTATTACATAAGGATAGCACAAAGTCTCATTAGTGTTTAAGTATTTTTTTTTTAAATTATATATTCGATCAGTTGGGTTTATATTTTTATACAATGGTTAATTTAAGTTATGCACATTATATTTTCAAATAATGTACACTTTTGTACCTAGCATTATATAAACTATAAATATATGTTGTGACGTAACAAATCACACCCCTGTAGACGCTGCATTAGAAAATTAAAATGCGCGCAGATTTTTAATGCTATGTGGATTTGGCATTACAAAAACTCCGTGCCAATGGAACGCGAGTGACCGGTCCCCTGGCGGCGAATGAGAGAAGCTGGACCATATCGGCGACTTCTGAGCGGGACGGTACTGGAGAGACCGCCACCGCGCCAGGCCTCGGCTCTGGCTGGCAAAATGGAGAATTTGAAAAGGAAAAACTATTGGATGGAAGTCGGGAAGATGGCCAGAACAACGGACCAGACGTTCCTTCGAACCCTCCTTCTTTCGTTCCCCTTTTTTTCGGAAATTTTTGAGAGCTAAGAAACAAGGGCCCGTGACACTGGGTCTCCATTAGGTAACATTGAACCGAACTTTTAGAGATGGTGCGCGAAACAGGTGTAAATAAACTCGTGAACGTACGCCGAACCAAAATTTGAGAGACTAAAATTTGTTATGTTTGGCCTAGTTCCTACGTTAAATTATGTATGAAGCTTGTGAAGACGATATTGTGAATACAATCTGTATGAAAAATTTATCAACCTTGATTATACAGATCCATTCCCTCCTGTCTTACAGAATATCCGGCGTCGCACCAAAACTGAGCTGGTCGGTGGTAATGCGTTCTGGCGTTCAATCTGCAAGAACAAATAGCACTGTAACAATGTACCAATATACTTATAGGTACTGAACTGAATCGTCTTGCGGGAACATCTTGACAAAATTTTGTTTTCAGAGATGATCATCCATTACGTCAGTGTGGAGTTTTATTTACCATCAATTTGTATCCTCTAATGTATGTTACAAATATTTTAATAAGTATATATTATGTACATTAATTAAATAAATAAATACAAACCCATATCCAACAGTATTTAAATATGTATAGCACCTGTAAGTCATTTTTCTCGAAAGCAAAATTCAGCGCTTTGTAACATCACCCTGTCGAATATTTTCTTTTAAATTGATAAACTTTTTTTTCTTAAAGTTTCCAAAACGCTCATTTTACTTCGATTGATTTACGACTCACACCCGAAACTTATTATTCGCCCATCGTTCAGTAATAGGTTGTCTCCGTGAGGCAAATTGCTTTTAGGGAAAGCGGCCGAGTAGACAATAATAACGAATTTGTTCCCTCAAGTTCATCGCACAAAGGCGTCGTTTTAAGTTAAGCTTGTTTATTTACCATTTTTTTCTTTTTTTTATCACGTCTTAAATTTGTCGCCTTACATGGATACATCATAAACCCCAGCGGTTTATTTTAATACCGAGCGACGTACAGGAACATAACACAAGGTACTAATGGAAAATTGTTTGGGTTTATTAGAGTTTCGATGTGTGTGTGTATTTTTGTCATATTTTATCACATTTTTTGACTTATTCGTATCCTAATATAAATCTCCAATTTTCTCATCGCGGAATGTAACGTATTTCAAATTTTGAGGAAGTTCCGCACACAGACTACCAAATATATAGACATGAACTGACGGAAATTCCTTTATTCAATATTTTCATTTTGTTACCACTTACACAATCAAATAGCTCCGCAACTTTTTTAAATATATGACTCGATTGAAACGAAAATTTAAATGCTAACAGTATAATATGCATAAATGTAACAAATACGTCTTGTTTGCACAAATATTTAATTTTTGGAGAGTAAATACTTTTACTGTTGCATAAATGTATCATAAACTATCGGATTTATGTTTTCACAAAGGATATGTGTAGGATGCCCCTCATCCCGCAACTAATGTTCGAAACCTCTCTCCTATACGTACACTTTATTTCATATCTATTCATTTACTGGCCTGTAAATTTTCCATTTTCTCATCGTGGAGTGTAACGTATTTCAAATTTTGAAGAATAGTTCCAAATTATTTTCATATCTACGAGAACAATCTTTACGCGAATTTTAGATCTAAGCTACATTACAATGTTGATCGTTTGAATTATTAGAACTGTTATAATACTTGAAATCATATGAGTAGGTCACAATAGCCCTTTTTGCTTGATATGAGAATTAATTTTTAGTTTAACATGAACAACTTTCGTAATAAAACAAATTAAATAAATCAATTAGAAAGATGTACAGAAAAAAATCCGGGATACGAACCCAGAACTTTCCCTATCTGGGGAAACGCGTTACCATTTCGCCACATAAATTTCCGACAAATTAATGTTGAACTTATATTCTGTAGTCTCTTTAAATGATACGTGTATTATTCCAATTTTAAAAGCAATCAACTTTATATAATGTAATACAAATATTTTTTCCGTATATCTTTTTAGTTAATACATTTAATTTGTTTTAAAAATATCACAGAACTTTGTTCTCAAATTACAGCTTTATGGTAAAAATGTGTTTTCATAAATAAAAAAAATCGTAATGTTCGTTTGGGTATAGAAATGCTTATCGCAAATACTAAATCTGAAGAATCTATTTTCCCATTGACAATCTTATGAAGAAAAACGAGATTCTACGTCTTCTTTAGGAGAGGTTCGAAAGTTTGCAAAAAATCATTCTAGCTTTATAGTTTATAAAATCTTCGAATAGTCCATATTCGGATAAAATAACATTCTCTCGAAGCATTCTATACTTTTACTGTGAATTTTATAGTTGCCACAGTACGTATTCCAGCACACTGCGAACTAGAGATTTTATATAATGCTATTATAACTTAAGGATTATTTTAGATAGTTTTTTGGAGATCTACGTACACATGAAATCCTAAATTTTCATTTATCAATAGAAGGTAATCCACCCAGCAAGATAGAAAATGAATAAGTATGTGAAAACCGTGACTCAATAAGAAATGTCGCTCCCCTGGCTGTATTACCTTTTACGGTGTACAAAATCTGCTTTCGTTGATATTATGTGCATGTAGATATTATAAGCAAATAATTTGCCTCTGATACATATTATCTTTATCAAATTAATAGTATCTAAATAATAAGATAATAATCATTTTGTTTAAAACCACTATTTATTGATACATCAACATGTTTCGATACCTATGGTATCTTCTTCAGAAAACAATGTATACTCAAATTTAAAATACAATCATATATAAAAACAAAACTATAAAAGTATGAGCGGTGGATAACTAAATAGGAACTGCTGTGAAAACAAATTTAAACGGTGACTATTTGCAAAAAAATATTTGATTATTTATAATATTTCATTTACTATTAACATATTTTCTTATTTCTAAATTTTAAAATGTATCTTACTGTAAACCCTTAGTATTTTTATGTAAAATATGTATACCCTTGTTAATACCAAAAGAATGGTTTGTTTCCAAAAGATGATTGGCGAAGTCATAATAATTGTTACTATTTAGATATGTCAAGTGCTCCTTAATTCTAATATCGAAATTAATAATTAATAATATAATAATAGAAGGAATTTTTTTATTTCATTACAGATTCAGATATTTTAAAATGATTACCCACCTTATACACATTTTCAAATAATTTACTTCGAACAAAAATTCTTAAAACAAAAATATTATTTTTCTCTCTAGCCCGAAACATGATTTCATACATTGTACCTTTGTAATATGACAGTTTTGGGACGGTCGTTAAATCTATGTTCTCTGGCTTGAAGATGGTCCCTATCCCTATACAAAGTACAAGATCAAATATTTGATATGGGATTGGTATTCGTGAGGTCGATACGGATTATTCTGGATCTTTGGAGATTATTACCCAGATCTTATTCATTATTCCAGATTCAGCTTTATCTCCTTAGTTTAATAACATGCGCAAATTATATTATCTTCTCTCTTATATTTATATGAACCAGTGGTGTTATTAGTTAGGGAAAGGTTATTTAATTCTAACAATTTCGAATATACCCTTACTTTTTAAGTTTGTTAATCAATATTTTTTCATGTTTGGTGATAAATTGAAAATTTGGCGCAGTCATAAATTTTTTCGCACATTTTAAATAAATTACGCCTTTTTTTCAGAAATTTTCTTATTATAGAGATGTTGATTTTAATTATTTTTTATATGTATAATATGGAATTGTACACCTATGAACATTGAATGAAAATTATATGAATGTTGTAATATAAAGTTTCTTCGTATGATTTGTACAATAGTTCCTTGTAAAATAACAAAATAAGACTTATTTTGATTGATTGGCGTTGAAGTAATTTCAAGGGAATAGAATTCTCGGGTCGGCGAGTTGGCTCTGATCTCTATCATATGTCAATATTATCGATGACTTTTATGTAAAAAAAATCGAAAAACGTACTAATGTTTATTTTTCTATTGTTTTAGGTAAGGCTTTCCGGAAGATATTTGAAGAGATATCGGTTAGGAGAGAGATTTTCCAAGTAAGAAATCCTAAGTATAATTTATTTTGGCGATATAATTAAATTAAAATACTGTTTTCAAGTTATTATGTAAACCTTATTAATATTATTCTTAATACAAATTAAATAAATTAACTAGAAATATATACATATAATTTATACATATATATATATATATATATATTTGTTTTTTCTCTGTATATCTTTCAAATTGATACATTTCATTTGTATTAAAATACTACAGAACTATGTTCTGAATAAACTTCAACTTCACAATAATAATGTGTTCTTAAAAATATTACGTTTAATTAATTAGGCTTTTTAACCCTTTTAACTTAATTTGAAAACGATTTTAACTTATTGTGGACAACTCGCTTATGGACATGAAACACAGGAATTCAATATTCCAACAAGCCGGTCAGAATTAGTTGTTGTTTTAATTCATTTCTTTAAAAAAGTTAATAATTCATTGTTTGACGGTTTTACCTCCCCAACAGACCATCCGTATTTTGCTCTTATTGTAGGTACTGTATATCAACCTTTACTTATAGATATAGGTAGGTACTTACCAAAAATCTTATAATCAATCAAACATACCGTCATTCAACGAACAAAGGAATTGACGAGGATACGGCGCAACTCGTCTTTCTTATGTGATTTATTACTTATTTCATTTGTGATTTTCATTTGTCTTGTGTTCTCTCGCTAAGGATATTATTGATGCATTAGAAATTAGTTATTTGGTCGTATCTCAAGCTAAACCACTTCAGAGCCCATAAGGAACAGCTGCGCCATTACGAGAATGATCCAGGTCTGGAGCTGCCGTGTGTTTTAGAGATATGGAATTAATGGTATCATAAGACACACGCGGCTCTGGAAATGTATCTGAGCTACTTGAGGGGTGTTAACCTAAACCCAGATCGCCATTGGAGCACCAGCATGTGTATTCAGTAATACCTACTATGTCGTCAGTGTGATTAATACAGAGCGAATATTATGTTCCAGGCTAATTTGTTTGGCCGCCATTTTGGTTTGGCAGACATTTGTTAGTTCGCATGAGGTAGTCGTAGAGAGTAATTGATTACAATTTATAATGGGCGTCTGACGCCTTAACGATGTGTTAAAGTCATTAAATATTTGTATCTAAGTAATTATGGCAATGCCGTAACCATTAATGGTGATCGTTATCATTACATGTTGGATAACTTCTCGGTGGCCGAATTAGGAGTGGGTCTGCAACACATGTGGTTTCAACAGGACGGTGCTACCTCACACACAGCCCGAGCTACGTTAGAAATTTTTCCCGGCCGCATAAGGTCAAAAAGTGGTGATATCGACTGGCTTCCTCGATCACCTGATTTGACGGCTCCCGACTATTTTCTGTGAGAATACTTGAAAGGAAAAATCTATACCAATAAGCCAACAACAATTCCGATGCCACAGGATAATATTTGAAATGAAATTGCTGAAATAACATGCGAAGTGTGCGAGAATAAAACATCATCGGCCTGCAATATAATATTCATCCTGTATGTAGTTTTATTTGGATTTATTTGTTCATCCAGTCAACCATATATATCCATAATTTATATAGTAAACGTGTTGAAGGGAAACATTAGTAGATTTTCTGTAGGGGATGCGGCAGTAGGTATCGCCTGCGGCTTGTTATCCATTATTACCCTAACTACTTCACTAGACTCTCAACTTTGTTACATAGCCAGTGTTATTCGCGTGATAACTAAAATAATGTATATATATTATATCAATTAAATATATATATTATAAGATTATAAAAATCTACGCGATGAATCTATAAAAATACATGATGAATGTATTTTAAAGTCGTTGCGGTAACAATACATTCGTAAATTAGTTAGAATAAGTATTTATAATTGAACTTAGTTATGCAGAAAGCAGCCAGTATACTATTTTGTAAAAAATGAAATATTGTTTTGATTGGACGTTCCGCCTAAAACAGCCATACAAAATTGCTACTAATCTCTATCTGAACATACTGTTGATCGCAAAAACCCCCATTTTAAAATCTAAGAATACTTCATAATATGTATAGGTAAACCGCAAAAATCTATCCTTAAATTTTCTTAAAAGTCATACAAAATTTGGTACCTATATATTATTTATCATAAAAATGGTAAAGAACATTCAAGTTATTGTGTTACGCGATATTCACACTTCTCATAAAATCATTTCATCTCAGTTTGAGTTTGCTGTGACTGGCTACTTTTTGCATAACTGCGCCCAATGCATATGAATGCTTACAGTCACCAAAATAATTGACATAATAAATCACTAGTTTCATTGGATCTTACGTGGTCTTCGTTTTTCCTTTCCTTCCGGACTCTGGAATTTCATAATCGGATTATCGAAATCTGGATAATCGAGAATATATTTATCGCATAACCATTATTATATTTGCCACGCGTATATAATAAGATATATGTATATAGATATGAATCTGACTTGACAAATTTAAAAAATTATTGTAGTTTTACCAAAACAAAGCAATAAAGAATCAAAGAACTCTATTAATTTATTTTAATGAAAAACAATTTCATTTTATGAACCTTGGTCTTGTCATGTATTTGATCACCCTAACACACATTTTATCATGTCAACAAAAACACACGTTGACCTTTCTACCGTCTTGATCGAGTATATCTAACCTTGTTTGACATTGGGCGGGCTGCAGGCTACTGTCGTAACTCGGCTATCTTTTTATGAGCGGGAAGCTCCTTTCATTATTTGCGCTTCCACGGTATAATCTCTCCCTCAGACACCGACCTCAGACGGGTCGGCGCTTATTCACTGATATTCCGCAATTCTAGTCACATTTAAATATGTATTCTAATGGTTTTATGTAAAACGAAAAGATGAATATTCAAGTCAGCGAATTTTTTTATTAACCGTATTTCAACTGCGTACAGGATTATCGTGAAACAGCAAGACATTTAACAAAATTAAAACAATAAATAAATGAGCTTTATTTTAAAGAGAACACATTATTTACTTGTGAAGTTGGAATTTTTTCAGAACATAGTTCTGTGATATTTTAATACAAATTAAGTGTAACAATTAGAAAGATATGTATGGATATCTTTCTAATTGACACATTTAATTTGTATTAAAATGGTTTTTAGATTATATATCATAAATATACAAGACATGATTCTACCAAAACAAGGTCTAACTGTGACATCATCATTATTGTCCACGATTGTTCCTCGGGTTCGAAGACTAACTTTCCCGATTGTGGGTCCTCAGGTTGCTGAACAATCATATCCTAGATTCACTATTTCTTGACCACCTTGAGCATCGGCTGCGGGCTGACTCTTCTTTTTCTCTACGTTTTCTCCTTATTGTATCACGCTCTTCTGCTTTGAATTCTCGAGTGCCATTGGATATCATCGCTCTCTTATTCTTCTTCCTGTGTCCTATCCGTTCATCGGACGTTGACTATTATCATTTCGTTTACTGCAGCCCGGAAAATCTCTACAGTAGACCGGTCAAACCATTGTCTTAGGTTATTCAGCCATGATGTTCTCCTTCTTCCGGTGCCCCAACTTTCTGCAATATTTGCCCGCAAGATCTCGTACTTCTCCGGATGTCTCATTACATGTTCGAGATATTGAATGTGGTATCCTTGGGATGGTATGGTTGTGTATGTGAGTGTGTGTGAGTTCTGCATCGCCGGCACGCGGCAGGGCGCGGCCTCTTTCTCTGCGTGTTCATCGGCCTAATCGTTTAACCTATCCTAGTGATATACCTTGTACTAAATTGTATCGTATTGCAATAAATGTATAATTGAAAGAAGTCTATTTCTTGGACCTTCACATTACGAGGTGTATACTGGAGACGTACTTAGAAGACTAGTACGTAACATTGAATTATTCGGATTTTTATTGTTTTAAATATTTTTCTTTGTTCATCGAATCATAACATCTACATTCGTAACTCTATCCATCCAGCTTATTTTGACCATTATTCTGTAGATCCACATCTCAAATGCTTCAAGACGCCTTATCACTTTTACGCTAAGTGTCCGTGCTTTCATTCCATAAAATAACATTGCTCTCAGCCTTTTGAAGATTCACTATTGGGAATCTTTGAAGCATTTTTTTTTTGCCTTTGTGTGAGTGTTTACCCTAAGTTGGGAGTGCAGAATGTCCTTTGGCATTCTAACTTTATGACCAACTGCTTCAAGGACACTATCGATTGTGTTTTTATCTTGCATTTTATTTTTAGCGTTCTTCTTAAACATCGTTAATGGTGATTTCCAAGTCCTCGGTGTAACGGTGTAAGGGAATGTAAATGAGTAGCTATATAATAGTTTTGTACACCAACATCTTGACATCCTTTTTAAGTCACGACAACATTTTAAAGTAAAATATAGATCGCACGGAGAAGAATATATTACGTGAAGTATCCTTTTCAGATTTTATAAAATATTGTTTCCACTTTCACATAACTTCATTGGTAGAGATTTCAACATGCATCTACTTAGAGTTACATATCTTCGACAGGTCCGAACGTCAACATCCCCGCACGTGTTATCGGACGTACTCCATACACGAACCGACTTCAAACGCAATGTAATATTGGGTGCCATTCAAGTGCTCGGCGTTCAATTATTATTGCTTGTTTGGAGATGAAAGCAGGCCAATCTATCTTGTGGTTGATTGTTCAGGAAGCCCGCCTTCAACATCAATCGATTTTGTTGCCATCGTCCAAGTTAGTTTGACAGTAAAAATATTTCGCGTTCGCGTATTTATTTAATAAAATGTACATTTTCTGTGATTTTTATGATTAGAGACAAAAATAAAATTTCCTGTTTTTACTTTTTACATATATATTCTATGTAATTTTAATTCATTTGAAGTTTTTATTTTCAAAGGCAATTCTTTGATTACCTTGGAAACGAGCCTCTGATTTAAAACAGAAATCGTTTTATCCCTGACTGTGAAATAGATAGTAAAATTTTGGACTTGAATTATTCATACTCTTTATCTTTCGTTTCCGTCTTCGTTATAAAATTCTAATGAATCTGGATCTGCATTAAATTATATTTTCGCAAAATTGCTCAAAATATAACACTTATAATTATCTATCTATCTACTTTTGAACATTGTTAATTCATAAATTGGATTATAATGCGATTATTTAAAGTATGGAGATACATAGTAATTTATTTTATCAGTTTTTGACTTCTAATAAACATTTCCTTTTTATATCAAGAGCGAATCTAACTCTGACTTAATTAAACATCCCGAGTTACTTTTAAGTTAATCCGGGTCCGTAGGACTTCTTCTTAAACGAACATTTACTTTCTATTATCTACAAGAATCTACCTTCATTTGGTTTATACGAGAATTGCTTTGTAGGTACTTGTATTTTTTTAAATTTTATGTAATGTGAAATTACTGAGATATTCTAATGTAATTATAAAGTAAGCTTTTTAATGCTAATTGATTTAACCCAACAGTTCGATGTAATGATTTTAGGTAGATTTTGATAGAAATACTTCCAGAAAATTTGAATGTCCATTCTTTGACCAGGAAATCTATAAACTCCCTTCCGTTAAAAATGTTGTGTACTTGTATGGGATATAACGGATTTTGTGTACATGTAACTCCCTTCGTTCTTATCTAATTCCATCTGGTAGACATATCGCCTAAGTTCGTTAACTAGCCTGGTCCGCCATCTTATTTTAAAACTGTTGATGTTGACAGTTGTTTATTGGTCCTAGATAAAAAAAACATATTTTTCTAATACTTGATCCGATCCAAAAAAATGTGTGTATATATAGTGTTCAGCGGAAAAATTTCAAGATTAAATTGATTACTTGTAAACCATCAGGGTGAGGTAAGTGGGAAGGGTATTGTTCGACGCGCGTTATTTGCGGGATTGCCAGTCGCAATGAGTCACTGGTCGTACCGCGCGTTCGTAGTTGAGCAATATTTAAAGTGCGATGATTCATTGGTTCGTGCGCGCGCGCTTTTTGTACTCACTTTAATATTCGACGAGTAAATGATGGGCCGAGCACGCACGCAACTTATCTGGTGTTGGGTTCAAAAGTTCAGACAAGAAAGGAAAATGGTTAACCAAATTCCTCCGGAACCATCAACGTCAGGACCGATAAGGAAGATTGCAGTCAGAGATACAGTCACTGTTGACGTGTATTGCCGAATGATCGACGAGTTTTTGGTACCGCAACTGCAGCTATTTCCCGGGTTCAACAACAGAACACAATTTCAGCAGACGGGGCCACTCCACACACAGCTAGAGTTTCATTGGAGAAGCTGAGGGGAATTTTTCCCAATAAATTAATCAGCAAGTACGGAGACATACCCTGGGGACCTCGGTCACCGGACCTTACACCGTGCGACTTTTTTTGTGGGGATACCTTAAATCAAGAGTTTACAGCAACAATCCTCAAACAATTTAGGTCCTACAAGAAAATATCCGCCGTGAAGTTGCTGCCATTGAACCGATGCTTAGCTCTCGCATGTTCGCAAATTTAAGAGTCCGATTGCAAGAATGTCTTAAGAGAAATAGACGGAATTTAGACGATATTGTTTATAAAACATTAAATTAGCATCGTTAAACTCCATTTTATATAAATAAAATATGAGAATTAACATTGTAGTTTTTTTTTTTTTATTTAATATTATACTTGAAAATTTTCACTTACACCCTGTATGTGTATTTGTTACTTACAAAATACAACATTTATATATATGTATGTGTGTGTATTTTGTAAATTACAAATTCGTTACTCAAATTCTTTAACCCATTTACGACTGAATCTGGAACCTGATTAAACGACTTTTCAAAGTCGTTCTTTAAAATCCTCGATTAAGATAAATGCGTGCTGCTCGACATGTTACATCGTTACGTTTTCTCCCTCTATTTTACTATGACATTAGTAAATTGGTTAGTTAATTAAATGATTGGGTTAAATAAGAAATATTCGGGCTTTACCAGAAAACAAAATCATTTTAAGTATGTGGATTTAAAAAAAAATCGCACTCGCTATACTATTTTTTTAATGGTAAATAGAGGCGACTGGGGACGATTGGTTGGATCACGGGTATTTACACAAAGAACGTTAAGGTGCGGTAAAAATCACATGTCTGCCACTTCAAAGCTTAACATTATAGAGGCCTAAATCAATAACATACCGTTCTCGAACCTTCCAAATTGTCCGGCATGTTATATTTAATAATAGCCTAGAAAAATATCACTTTATGTGCAACACTACAATGTCACTCTCTGCTCATCAATAATATTTCATTTTTAATTAGTTCTTTATATAAATAATATATAAAAAATGTAAATTTATCGTAATCGTAAACGATTTCTGTAGTGGAATTTTTTAACAAGTTTTCTTGGTAGTAACTAAATATTTTTTCGATAAATAAATTTTTTATGTATATCTATCTTTCTAGTTGATTAATTTAATTTGTATTTAAAATACCACAGAACTGAAAATACAACTTCACAACAAAAATGTATTTTCCTTGAAAAATGATATTTTTACAGTGGTCTTTATTATGTAGTCAAGAGAAGGGGTTGATGGTGTAACACGTTGACAATTTTCGTATTACTTAAGTATGTAACCTTTCATTTATAAATGCTCGCTCAAGGTTTGCTTATTTGAACTAACGGTATAGCGTCCGCCTTATGTCCGATTGTATATAGTATCAGTTTAACTGTAAAAATATTTACATTGATGATACCTTTATCGAATTACATTAAAATGCGCATATTAAACGTACACATAAAGTTCTCGTAGACGTTATTTTATTGTTTGTATGCTAACGATATTAGTTTTTTTTTTTTTGAAGGGTGGATTTCCTAAGTAAAAAAAGAAGACGATATTAGTTTTTAACTTACTATGGCACGTTAAAAAGTGTACTTAAGACTGATATTTAAAAATGTGTATTTTAAGGAGTTTTGACTTTGTTTTTTTAATTACTTGTAATTATAATAAAGTGTAAATAAATAAAGTAGATTTAAAAACAATCAATTAAAACATTTAAAGGAATTATCTAATAACGTCATTAGCAAAATATGTTCTCCGTGAATAAATAAGACATGCCCAGCATGACTAAGTATTGAAAATGCAGAAAAGTGCTAGAGAAATGGCGTGACGTGCAATCTCTATTGCCAGCAAGATGAAATACCGAAGTAGGGTTTCTATCTAATGTATTGAAATCATATGTCTTATATATGGATTATACTAGCAAAATATTATGTATTGTCTGTTTACCAACAATTAATATTTCATCAATTATATTTTCAAATTGTTCTTACTTATCGTCAACTCTCGGATTACGTTAATCAAAATTTGTCCAAAACACAAGCCGTTCGGTCCTATTGGATTTTTAAAAGCAAGCTAATAGTAATAATCACCGCTAGAGCAGAGATACCCAGAATTATAATTGATTGCCACGTGGCACGTGTGTCGGGAAATGGTAGGTTACGTTATCTTTTAAATCATTTTAAGAAAGGGTATTATAATTTTAAATAAATTATATTTTCACGGAAATACTAGACATGTGACGTTTGTTTGTTATTGATTACAAATGCCAAATGCTAGGTAATATTTTATGAAAATATTGTACAGCCTCTAACAACCTACCGCATTACGCTCTTCATGTAATATAAATCTTCAAAACGTTATTCACAGTATCCACAGGGCTTATTCCGTTATATTTACATTGAGATCGTCGAGAATCTGATGTTTGCTTTAATAAAAAGATGTTTCGATATTCTTAAACCAGGTAATCCGATTATATTTTGCATGGAAATTTTATTAAAAAATATATGAGTGTTCCGCCCGGATGCTTTATGTGTGGTTTTTGTGACAATTCTATACGAAGAAGGGAGAATTCCAACAGCACCTCATTTTTTTATTATTAAAAAACATACGTTATGTACAACATACATTTATGTACTTATTAAAATTCAAAATTTCGTGTTGTATTCTATTTCATATATGATGGTTGCTGTTTTTTTTTATTTGCCAAGAGTTCTGAAATTGAAACGCCTTTTTTTCTTGGTTGACTAAAGGTGACTGGTTTGGTTATTTCGGCGCTGTGTAAAACATTGTTATTTTTATTTGATTTGATTTTGCATCTTTGCATGACCTTTTTTTGTATTTACTGTTGAGCATTGTTGAGTTCGGTCCTGACACCTAGAGAGGTTGGACGATCTCCACCGGGTAGTCAGGGGAGAACACGAAATAATGTGGGTGCGTTGCCGGATTCAGATCACCTATTCACCTCGTACAACATTTGATGATCATCATCGGAGGAAATGTGTATTCGTGTGGGTGTGCATGTGTCGGTATGTAGTGAAGTTTATTCCAGAATAAAAGCAAAATTAAATATAACAAACAAGAGAAAAATTAATTCATGATAAAAATATAAATTAGCCGAGTCTGGAGGAGATTCACGAGACTGTACAAAACAAAATTAATTATATTTCCACATAACGCCGATTCAATCAACAATATCAAAATCGCAATAAATCAACCATGAAGAATTTGTTCACAACTTATGTGGTACATCCTTGTCGCGGTGCTCCGTCCAATCTCCATGATACTGAGCGGGATCCGAGATGAGAATTCCTGTTTGCCGATCGTCCATTATCTCGACAAACTCATCCCAACATGTGCTTCCGGGTAGTCTGCAATTTATCAAATAGACCTGGCAGGACGCAAAAATTCTGCCAGACCTCTAATGCGTTCTGAGTGTCCGGCACAATCGATTCACTCATCGCGGCGATTCGTGCATCTCACAGGATCCGATCATCGCCAACTAATATGGTCCGCCTGACACTTGAAGATATGCAGTGGTTTACTCGAGGCGGCCTCGTAAATTTTTGTAGGGATTTTCGGTCGCTGACGAGCGGCTGGCACAGTAGCCATCCTGCTCTGTACGCGGCCGGTGTGCGTCTGATTCTCGCACCTTAGCTCTCCATTCCCGTCGCAATATTTCCATAGACAAAATTGGAGCCGATGATACCGGCAAATGATTCTCAAAACCATGCTATTTTATTATTTTTATAAATTCAACATTTTAAAATTGCGTGACGAAATTTGTTTCGTAACAGCATATCTATGATAGGAACCAAATTTACCTGAACCTTAGTGCTCCTTGACATCCTTCGTAAATTACATGTAATGAAAGGCAATCGCCGGGTTAAAGAATTACACACCGTAAATTGACTTAAAATTACACAAACCTATCACTGTATCCTGAACTAAAATGAAGATACGGTAGGAAGACTTTGCACGGACAAAGTACCTCGAGAGAGATAGGTACAACGCTGTCAAACTGTCTGTGTTTTTAAATGGATAAATACTTTTTTTAACAAGATAAGTAGTCTGTAAAAATTTCCTAAACATGAAACAAATTATAACAACAAAAGATTTATTTGTTAAGTTTTTGTTCTCTGATCAGCCCGGAAACTTTTCTCTATAGTACATTTTTTGCCGACAGAGACCATTCCATTTTAACTTTTTTGAATTACGGTATTAATACAGTAAATTTTAGTTAGTTATAATGAATATTAATTCTCGAAATTTTAATAATGAATAAATACTACCATACCTACATATCTCATCGTATTCTCCATTTGTTTTATAAGAGAGGCGCGGAATACTGCGGACTCGTGTACTGGTATTATTACATGTATTTTACCACTTCAAATGGTAAGATATTATTATTGAGTCTGTTATTATTAGAGAATTAGTAATTATGCATGTTATAACATACCAAATTATCATTGTGTAATACTTTGGCATGTTATTGTTTTGGTAAATCTACATATTCACGTTTTGTACTTAATGTTTTATTCTACTCTATATGATAGAATGTCAGAGGCGTGCACTGCATACAAGCAAAATTCTGAGCATTACTAAAAATTCTGGGAAATAAAAATAAATTAAATTATCTTTATCTTATGAAAAGACCCTGTAAAATTCTAGCCGTTATTACCCAAATTAGTGCAATCTTGTCTATGGCGTAACCCACGACTTTTGTCTAGTCGTGGGTTATTCAGAAAAATTGCGAATCATTTATTAACAACTTCATGTTGCTGCTTGTAGGCAATTTGCCTGCACCTAAGTTCGTTATCCATTTAAGTTGTCTGCTCAATCTATATGACAATCATACAGAACTAAATATTTTCCTACTGAACCTATTTTGGCATCTTTACTTCTGCCAATTTTCTGCATTTTTCAAACAATTTTTATTTAATTCTGTTGTCTTCGAAAGGGATTAATTCTCACTGAAAACTACGTGCAAATGATGCCTTCTATATATTTCAATATTTAATTTGAAAACTGCTAACAGATAAAAAAAATATTTTCATGGTGTATTCCAATCAAGTCCAATGTCATTATTTCAACGTTATTATTTGTCAAGCAAGCGAGTTTGCATTTTTTGTGATATTATTACATAAGTTAGATTATTAAATGAAATAAATTTATTTTTGTTATAAGTTTCGGCTATGGTAATTTGTAAAGCTAGTTAATTAAATATATGTTTTTGAGCACTGTTATTGAAACATTTTAAATCCTTTGTCCGAAGGAGTAATTGTAGATAATATTTTATGCGAATTCTAAAGCAGAGTACGGTACCGAGCAATAAAAGAACTTGCATTTTTTTAAAGTAATAAATTCACAACTATATTCTAAATTTAAATTGATTGAATCGTTCTGTAAATTAGAATATTTTTTATTGATACCTTTATTGTATACTTTGTAAGAATCGTCAGTAACAGCATAACCTAAGCTTGTGCCAGCTGCACGCCACTGTAGAATGAAACATTCTCGACTAATGGAGCCAACAATTCTCAGAGCTTAATTTGTACAGTTGGAATTGTTTTGTGTATCTTTTACCCTGTTTCAATAAAGTAAAGTTAGTTACATTTTGTACCTATATTTATTTATGTACCTACAAAGTAAATCACCTTAAGCTGGGTTTTACAGGTAATATTAACTAATTTAACTTCCTTAAATATATTTTTTGTTTATCAAAACGTTAATTTATTTTTGTTAAGAGTACATATTTGATGTTTTTCATGACACAAAGTAATGAGATGCCCGCTATCATATTAATAATGATTTTCAGATTTTAAACGTTCTAAAACTGCGTGACAGCACAGAGTACGCGGGTATTCATTTCGTTTGCTTTGTCAGCCTGATAAGAGCTCAACGTCATGTCTTTGTTCGTTTTTTTCCAAAATACTAAAGATAAGTAAATGAAATTCGTCCTTTTAAGAAGTCTTTTCATTAACTGGCATCTGCTTCAGGTTTTTCGTATCTTAAATAGCAGAGCTCATTTTATATGGTCATTTATTTTTTAAGGTGAGCATTTTCATTTATAAAGTACCATTAAATCACCATTACGGGGATTTTGTTTGATACTAGCATAGACATTAGAATTTTAAAAGATATCTGATATAGTGATCGGAATAAACGATTGTTTTTTGTCATTTGAAAGCTTTCAGAACAGATGGTAAAATTTTAAAATGTCCACATTTTAAAATATAGATAACTTGCACATATTGTTTGCATATTTTGTCGCTTCCGAACTCTCTTAGATACATTATTTGTTTGATCACGAGCTTAATTTAATTTGATGTACTACATAAAAAAAAAAAATCTTTTAACAAAAAAAAATCCGTTTCATGTTTTTGAACGCGTCATCAGAAAAAGCGCGTACATCCAACAATAGAATGTTAACAACGGTATGGTGACATCGCATTGAAATCTTTGTAATATTTCTCTTTGTCATTGCCCAAATGAAAAACAAACAATGCTTATAATAAAAAAAATGCCAGCGGGCAACTGCGAGTTTTCCTCCTGTACGAAGCATCAGATTTCTCTGTAACATCGACCGCGTGCTCCCCTCGGGCAACTGGGACAACTGGAACAAATAGTTTCTCCACAAAGTGCTAAACCCACAGGGAAACCAGTCAGGCTATATTACGAACAGAGTTTTGTTCGTTAGTATCGACTCCGGTGACTTTTATATTAATTTCACGAATTTCAGTTTCCACCCGTGCTTTTCATTTTGTGTTTTAATATTTGTTATTTTTTTTAAATACTTCGTCGATTTCACATTTGCAACGAAATCCTTTGACCACTAGAAAATTTAATACAGTATATTATATACATGATTTCAACCACACCCCTAGAACTTTCAGCCACACCGCATTCATTATTAATGTATTTATATGTATCTTCGTAGAAAGCAATCACTTTGTGGTTCGACATATTATATTAAATAAAATAACAATAACTTTGTATGAAACCACGATATTTATTATACGTCAACCGGTTTCGTTTATCCCGAGCTTCATCAGAACATATTTAAAACTGATCATAAATACAAAAAGAGTGCACTTCTATATATATACATAAAGAGAGAGATAGAATATAAAATTACATGTGAAAGAGAGAGACAGAATATAAAATTATATGTTAAAGAAGGCGACAGAATACATATACAGATGAACAGAACATTAAGGGATGAGAAAATACAGTGTTGTTGGGTGGATAGATTTCCTTGGTGTTGATGGATGGATGGATTTCTTTTAAAATAAATGTAATATCTATCAACACTGTATTTTCCCAACCCTTAATGTTCTGTTTATCTGTATATGTATTCTGACTCTCTCTTTCGCATATAATATGAATTTGTTTTTGATTTGGGAAATAAAAAAGCAATTTGCAAAACTATTTCCTACGTTAACCTTTAATAAAAATAACTCTTTCGTTTAGTTATTACATGAATGATTTTCAAACAATAAAATAATTATGTTCAATCAGTGTTCTTAAAAATGTCCATACATTTTTTATATTGATTTTTATAAGGGTAAGGAGGTATTATTTTACATTAAAACTTAAAATACTATTAATTGTACTCTAAAATTACAAATAAATACATGGTAGGGTCGTATTAACGACAGATTAATTTTGTCTAAAGACGATGATTGCATAATATCATTGGTAACAGCATAACCTAAATTTATACCTACTGCACGCCACTGTGTATAATGCCATTTTCGTAAAAACTTTCACATCAAGGGCGCTTTATACATAAACTGTTTATAGTCCTACATTATCCTTGTTTTTAAAATTAAAAATTTGTAATTTTAACTTAAAGAAATTATTTTTTGAAAAACTGCGTTTTTAGTCTCTTCATAAATAAGGTCTCTGATGCACTGTTTTTTATGACGGAATGCAAATAGTTCCACGTTTTTGGGCCTACCACCACAAATGCCCGTTCACTAAATTTTGACTTCTGGCAACGGTTGGTCGGTTCTACAACCCTTCCTGCGGATGAAGTAAAGGCTGACCTCAGAGTTTGACGTCTACCATTCAAATTGTCTGGGTTACAAAGCTTTTGAAGATACATAGGCACCATACCCTAGCAAGTAATAAATAGTTTGCTTTATATCTGTAAATACAATAATTTTTAGCGAAATTAGTTTTTACTTGCATAGGTACTAAAATGATTTAATAATAATAATAGTAATACTAGTGCATTTATTCCAGCGTGATCAAGTTTTTTTTTAACCAGATTTGCTATAAAGATAATACATTAAAGTTACGAAATAAATATAATGTTATGAAAAAAAAACCAAGGAAAATATAAAAGAATAAAAAATAGTTCACACATATATATATAAATTTAAACAAAATATTAATACTACATATATAAATACTTCAATCACGGCCATTATTGTATCTGTAGATATTCTGTGGGCGTTGCCATTCTCTGGTCAGAGTACCAGCTTTTCATGAGAGCGCCGCTTGCACCAAAGAGTTGGTGCTAAGCTCCAACCGCAGGTTTACGCC
Source organism: Eubasilissa splendida (assembly GCA_031772225.1). Lineage (NCBI taxonomy): Eukaryota > Metazoa > Arthropoda > Insecta > Trichoptera > Phryganeidae > Eubasilissa > Eubasilissa splendida. The sequence goes on along the minus strand of CM062853.1, from coordinate 12,067,022 downwards.
CGCAACTCGATGTCTCAGAAGCGGAACGAATCCATGTATACGGCATTCGGTAAACATTGTATATGCGCTGCAATAACGCGCCAATCCAAACAGTATTCTGTATGAGTTGTACTGAATTCGGAGACGGTTATACACTGTTTTGTGGCGAGCAGTTTTCTGTACATAATAATTCATTAAAGTAATATTCTTTTTTCCGTAGTTGTTACATGTTGTTTGTATTTTGGTGGGAAACTAGATTTGTTAGTTTCGGAATGACTCGTGAGGGAATATTTTTAGATGCGAGAGTAAGTTTGGTTCCAAGCCAGTAGTGATATTCGGTGCTGGATTCGTGTAGTCAGTAATTTCAGCGTGACCGTAATGAAACCCGTGGTACCCATGAATAGCCTAGAATAGAATAGTACATATGTAGTCCCTAATTCCAAAACCCCCTAAAACGACTTTGTGTTTTTGAGTTATGGATGAAAACGTATATTTTGAAAGCAAATGTACAAATTAGGAGATCCAGATTTGGAAAGAGATCCAGGTTCGAATCCCGGTGGCGCAACAATAATATTTTTCGATAAAATTGTCTTTATATGTATATCTGTCTCATTAATATATTTAATTCATATTTAAAATGTACAAATGTTTGTTTTTACATCAACATTTTTTAAAGAGACAATTCTGTAATATATATATTTTTTTTGTATGCATGTCTTTCTGGCAGTTATACTGGATTTTAGATCACGTGATTGTGCTGATCACACAAGCGTTGTGATTGGCTGATTTCATTTTAGGGGGAATAGCAACAGTCTGCTTTGGGGTATTTTGGAACTAACCCTGATTTTGAACATGAAATATCAATGGATTTAAGTGGGTTTGGCGAAAAACAATGTGTTATGCATGTAGCTGACAAAAAAAATCTACAAAACTGCATATTTAATTATCTCAAATCCATTTTAGGGGATTTTGGAATTAGGCGCTACATATTATTAATCTACTACAAGTAGTTCTTTATTAGTTTCTCTACAAAGTAAACCTATTGAAATAATTTCTTCTTACATAAATAAAAACGAAAAAACATAGTAAATTTTAATCAAATGAAACTTATTATGAATATTATGCATTTAGTACCATGATAGCCGGATTCGTATATAAGAGCTCTTCATTTAACTGTTAGAATCTGTTTTAGCGAACTGTACGTGTATACATACCTCCTGGCAAATAGACCCGAGACACAACACGAACGAAAAAAAACGCGTTGTTTAGGGTTTTTTCGTTAAACGTTACTAAGCTTAATTTTTCCATCATTTTTGGTCAAAGGAATTAATTTTTCATATTTTCATTCAGATTGGAGAGGTATCTAATAAAAAAAATATCAAATACATATCGATATAAAATTTTGGAAATAGATATTCTACATCTTAATTTGAATCGAATCAATTATGTGATATAACTTATTTCATTTGAGTTTTCGTTTTCCATATTATTATTATAGTGTTAAATATTTATTTGGTTTTCGATAAAACTTAGTATAATATATCTATTGTAAAATTGTAAAAGTTTTGATTTTATTTTTTTAAGGCCAAAAATACACAAATATACATATATATATTTGTATATTATTAAAATATACAAATTCTATATAACCAGTTTTTTACACTAATAACAAATTAAAGAATTATATATTAAATAACAAGGATAAGGACGATATTTAAAAAAAAACAGGGGTCTACAAATTAATTTGCAATGATTGCAATTATTTTTACATACGTACAACTTGTAGAAATTTTGATATTAAGGAGCATTTGAGATGCCTAAATAACAATAACTATTCAGAATTTTCCAATCACCTTTTGGAAACAAACGATTCATTTGATATTAATAACGGTTTAAAATTATATATACAAATACTAGTTTAGAGTTAGATATATTTGAAATTTTAGAAATAAGAAAAAGTTTTGATAGCAAGTTAAATAACCAAATCCTCTTTACAAATAGTCACCTTTTAAATTTGTTTTCATATTAGTTCTTACTTATTCACCATTTTATAATTTTGTTTTTATATTATTTCTTTTAGATGATACCATAGGTATCGAAACATGTAGAATAATTAATAAATAGTGGTTGAAACAAAGCATTTTGTATAATTATTAATATAAATGAGGCCACAAAGTAATTTTTCAAATATTGAAGAAGTAAAAATACAGGTTGAATTAGTGGAAAAGCTTTCGGAAAAGAAAAATATGTGGGAATGGTGTATTTGACCAAGTAAGAAACATTTTCGAAAAGCTTAAAGAAACATACGTGGTGGTTAAATACAGTGTATGACTGGTGAAAAGACTGTCAAACAGACGTATCTAAGAGTTGCAAGCAACCACGGGATCGCACGTTCTTTTCGTACAATTAATTTTCTATTTTTATTTATTAACTTTTTTTTAAACCACTTATTAATTAAGTGGTTAATAAAACAAAGTTAACAAATAAAAATATGAATTTTAACCACAAAGTTAATTTTGCTCATTTCAAAATTATTAATTTTCTCTTAATTTTCAAAATGTTTTTATCTAGATAAGGTTTATTATTAATTTATTGAATATTACATTAGCTAGCATTTAAAGCAATAAATACGGATGACATGATATAATTATTATGATATCAATGTGTATTCGTAATCGTAATTGAAGGTAATCAAATCAATCGGCTCTAATATAGTGAATTAGAGTAAACACACTACCAAAAGGAGAAATACACTTTTAGTTACATTAATTACTGTGATGTTTTTAATACAACACTGAAAATTTGTACAACACATTCATAATGATAAATTTAAAATATGTCAATATAACTGAAAACAGTTTAAGTTTGATTATTTTTTTTTTTTGTTTTGGATATTATATGTTGTGTTAGATTTTCACCGTACAGTGTTCCTGTCTATATATAGCTAACCTCTTTCAGAATGATGAATGTCACGAAGAGCAAATTGAATGGGAAATTGATACATTTTATTGAAATGTTATATTTGACCTTTTTCTACTGAGTCTATTGTCAGAAATTTGAAAATTGGAATACAAACTGCAGAACCTTTTATTAAACATTTTAAATTTGAGGCAAGGTAAGTGAATATGTAAATTACGTATTTAACGTTATATATGCGCAAAAATATTGTGCTAAATTAATCAAACAATTGTAAATATTTGAATAAGTAAATGTAAATTAAATTTATCTGTTTGTGTTCATCAAGTTTCGCATTAAATTTTGATGAACGTTTGATAAAATCGTTACATCAAAATCGAATTCAAATTATATCTTTGCTTCCGTCCGTCCGTTTACTTTTCAATTTTCATTGTTTAATTTTCTCTGTTGTCTCGGATATAATATATGAAAATTTAATGATAGGTATTCCAAAACCACTACCATTACTAAATTACTATAATTCATTGGATTGAATGATATTAGTATTCATTTGATTTCGCTTTGTAAACAAACAATTATGTTACAATTATGAAATTCGTGCTTCGTGAAATATCAGTTTTCTGATCAACTTGAAACAGGGTATAATAGAATTGCAGAGTAGCGGTACAGAATTAGTAGTAAGTCGTTCATTTATAAGCTACGTGTCGCATTTTGTACAAAGAACACGCAGATTCTGGCGGTTTACCGTCAAAATCTCGAGTCTCGAGTGCAAAATATCATCCGTATTCAGTGTGTACCAGCATCTGACGGTGATTTAACACTTAGGGCCGGTTGTGTGATCAGTAATAACTTTTTATGTTGGTAAAAAAAATACTAATATAAATATTATTTTTTTGCAAAAACGGGTTGAATGATCGTTGGTAAAAAATTATTTACTTCTCGAAAGTACATCTAGTAGTGAACTATTTTTACTCTCCGATATTCGATAGTAAAAATGTGAATCGATTGTTAAATATGGCGGACTCTTCACAGCTGTTTCAAAAGTCATAATTCAATATCCCGATATTTTAGTGATGAGAGTTCGTCCTATGATGATCTCATCGTTTAATATACACTAGTACATAATCCGAATAAATTTCGCCACTAATGTGACAGGTGTCGAACGCGAATTGATCATTTGTCATGTCACGCTGTGAGGCAAGATTTCTTGTCTATGTTTTGACAGTAGTAAATTTAACGTACCTCCCAACAATCGGCAAATATGTTTCACCACGGGCGATGGTAAAATGTTACTATAGTAAAAAGTTACCATGGTAAAAATGTACTACCGATCACACAACCGGACCTTATAGTTATGCCGTAGAATAGTTAATATCGAACATATTTATTGTCAATAAATGAATTCTCATTCGTTTTTATATAAGATTGTTAGTAGCACATAATCTGTGGGGTTGTACATGTGATTATGATATATTTTTTATATACCTACCTAAAATAATTTCGATTTTTTTTAATTCCCTGCTTTCTTTCCACGTTTACGATTAAATATATGTATTATTTTTATGTTACATACATTTGTAGAAATAATATTAACTATTTTAACTTGTATATCCATATATTGTGGATTCAACTGATTGCATGGAGCTCGTTGTTTAATTATCATCTGGGTTGAAATACTTTATGAAACTAAAATTGTTACCGGAAAGTTAAATAGTATATTAAGTATTTGTTTAACATTTCGTACCGTACAATTGATACGAAATACCTACGCACGAAGAGTTTATATTGTAGAAATATCTTAATTCCACCTTTTGCACGCATAATTATGTTTTAGTTGATTTAAAGTAATATTTGCTCATAAATGAAATTTTTTTTTTTGTTTCGGAAATTTATAAAACATTAAACTATAAAACCATCGCGGAATTTTTCTTTGAAACTCTTGAAAAACTTTACATCATTTCTCGCCCAAGGAATTTTTGAAATTAACGATCGTTCGTAGATGTCTGACATTAATACCTTTTCGTTTCTTATTCAAAATAAATGTATGTTTTCTTCGAATACCTAAATTTTTTACACTACGTCTGGTTTATTTAATATAATATAAAATATATTATCTTTTGACACGAACGAACAATACGATATTCATAAACATGAAGTTCGAAGTCGAGAGGAAATTTCCTCTCAGAATTTTGATTTCAAAAGGTGTTATAATCGGCTGTATTATTGTATGACACGTTTTGAAACACGTTCAAGAGATTACTAACAATATAACGGCTTCACGGCGATGTACAGCCGCTGTGAGCATTCACGCCAGAATACATTGTTACACGTGTCGTCTGATATACGCCCAGAGATTCCTACAATTTACACATTTATGCGATGCGATCCGTGTTCTTCGATACTGTACCAAGGATGTGTTTGGTAATTAGTATGCATAATAAATTATATTTTCTTTCACTTGTGAGGTATTTTTGAATTTATACCTTGATTTTTAAAAGTTTATTATATAATAAAGTTGATATTTTTCACTATTGCGATTTAATTGCATTATTATTTATGTATTTTGACCCAATATTATAATAGTTCTATTTTATTTAGTTTTAAACGAACACTTCGTCTATTTAATAGTATTATTACTTAATACTAAATATTTTATTGTTATAATGCCTAAATTAATTCGAAAAATATCAAGAGAAAGTAAATCATTTTGAATCAGATACTCTAAAATTGCCCGATTCTGCCAATCGATATTATCGTCGCACAGCTGACTACGGTGTAGGTTTCCACCAACATGCGTGTATTTTAAGTGATTACTAATTACTTATATCTAATTTTTCTGAGTTTGCTCGTCTCGCATCGCTGTTACTCTGTGTAAACGTTTAATTATAACAGACGGGACGCAATTTAATACATCAAAGACAAAGTGAAACCTGCATACACCGTGTGCGACGGTGTACGTATTTCTATGAAGATCGCCCGCTGTGTGGGTTTTGTCTACGTCCTGAGCCGTAAACTGTCAACTGTCCGCCGTGTAGAGCTTGCTGCAACAACTGTTTACTTGTCCAACTTGCGGCACTCGTGTGAACTTCAGATGTGGTATTCTCCACAAATATTTAAGTAAAGTAAATACATGCGCGAGTTAATTGTACACGATTATTAAACTAGCATTCGTTTTATTATAATTTAAATTGATTAATTATATTTTTATATCTGTTAAAATTTATATCATCGTTATTAATTTATTAAGTATTCATTGTGTTCATCGGATTCATCATTACACTTGTAGATATTTTCGTAGTAATATTGGTTAAATAAAAGACAAAAATTCCTGTATTTCAGAGCTCAAGTACTTTACGCTGAAAAGATTTTATTATTTAATGATTACGATTGCAAACGTCTTAGGTTACTGAAAGTTTACCTAATTATTTTGAAAAATACAAAGATTACATAACGCCAAGTCCTGAGGACCGAACAATTATTTTTAATAATTCTTATAAATACCGTTTTGTTATTCTTGCTTATGTCATTCCAAAAATATTTTTTAACATGCAAGTACTTATTTGATAACATTGCCAAATAAAGTTTTGTTTCAGAACATTATTTGCAGAACCCAATCGATCTCTTGGCAAGAATTTTCTGACGAAAGAAAGAAAACTGTATAGACTCTTGGGAAATTATTCAATGTATTTGTTTCTTGATCAATGTTTGTGTAGCTACGTCAGTCAAGACGGCAGAATGTAAAAATGGTTTATAGTAAATATCGAACTTATCGATGTAAATTACTTTTTTGTTAGTTTTTCTTACTCTATAGTTATTTTGAATTATAATGAAATTTTAAGCACAATAATTTTTTTTTTTATAACGAGTAGTGGATGTCATCGAACACGTTCTGGAAAAGTTATAAAATGGTAAACTAGAGATATAAAATAATGTACTACCAATCAGGTCAGTTGGCCTCAACAGCTATGTCATCTCTATTTTTGCAATCAAACTGAATCACGAATTAAATAATTATTATAAAATAAAAATAATCATTCATAAGAAAACATATCACTGCGTAAATTTCCCAAAATGATTTAATAACGCTCGCCGATGGTTAAAACTGTTGGAGCGTTTCATTAATTAAATACAAATTGAACAAACTATGTGAGATGTTTTTCGAGTTGGAACTTCCCATTTCACCCCTTAACAGCAATTAAGTGAAATATTCCCCGTTTAATATGCGAGCGGGGTGCCGTTAGTACATTCCTGAATATATGAAATCGATTTGGCAGACCATTCGAGAAAACATCACCTTAATTGAAATTTATCTCCCAGCAAAGTTTTCCCCACTTCCGTATCCCTCAGGGCCTGTGAAAGGTTATGGTGGTGTCTTTTGATAAATTTAGAGCTTTTAGCCCTCGCCCGGATGGAACGCATTTTTCAAAAAGTCGACAAATTGTCTTGCTTTTGTTCTTATTGAAAAGTTGAGCCTTTGAGATCCTCGGTAATTTTATAAAGATTGTTTAAAAGTTTAAAGGGCAGCAGTATTATTAAGTCAGTCTTATTTTTTAATTACAATTCAACAAAATATGTTGAAAACTTGTAAGCTTTAATGTTATGGTAGTTTGACTTAGTATTCGAGAAATTTAAAGACGCGGTACATAGAAAATTATATAATCGTGATTGATTGCAAAATTCATGTAGGTGTACGTGTACCTGTGTTAACAGCGTGAGAACAATCTGCGGTTTTGTTTACGTATAAATAATTAGAATTGAGAATTAATGTGGCAAACTCCTAGATTGATTGCCTTCTTTGAGATTATATTCCACCACGTGAGGATTTTATTAATTAGTCTGGCTAGTGTTCACGTTGTTCATGTAAAATTTTGTTACTTAATTAGGATAATATTCTAATAAAAAAACACATACAGTCACAGACTAATAAGTCTGTGCTTACGGTAATATTTTAGATTGTTGCAATGTTGGAGTGCACGTTTCGTAGGCCATAGATTTATTTAAATATTATTTAAACGAAAATTCTCAACACCATAAAATTTTGTGTTACACTTTTGTACTGACAAAGCGATATATATACTCGTATACATACATACGATTATAAATAGTTTACTACTAGTAGTAGTAGTTCAGTACTATACCATTGATAGGAGATCGCTTAAGTGGTTTGGTCATGTGGAAGGAATGATGATGAGTGAATGGTAAGTGAAATATACAATGTGATTATGGAACACGCCATAAATATGGGACATTCACCCAAAACCTGATAAACCAGGTAAATCAGATATTGGAAAATATATATTTTTTATTATAATATTAAAAAATATAATACATTTTAGAACTATCAGTAGGATATATATTTCATTTAATATTTATTTCTTCTCTATGAGAGTAGGACTCGTGTATAGAGGAGTATGTACGAGATAATTTATGTTTCAGTTAGTCTGTGTATATATTTTTTTTACTTCTGATACAAATTGATAGTAGTCTGTAATTGTTCTAATTGTGATGGAAAGGTTGTTAAAAAATTTAATGCCTAGGATAAATATAGTGATTTTGGGTTGCGGTATATTTTAGTTCTGGAATATCAATTTGGTCTATAAATCTTGTAGATCGAATTTCGCTTCTAAAGTTTAATTGATTTTTAATTTTGAAAATTTGGATTATTGAATTTTTTTGTATATGTCTATTATTTTTGGTACTTTGAAATCTGTGAAAAGTTGTATACTTGGATAATCTTTTTTTTTAGAATAATTTTTTGTTATCATTCTTTGAGTGATTTCTAATTGTGACATTGAAGTTTTATATGTTCCTCCCCATCCAATAATACCGTATTGCAAATGTGACTGTACAAACGCGTAATACATCTTAGAAGTCTAAACAATAAGCCAACATGAAGTATAAATCTAGTTTTGATCGCGGGCGGGGTGGGGTGATGATAATGTGTCAGTACAGAAAACGTCTAGTATTTTATCCTCTCTGACTGCATCCGCGTGCGTGATGATAAATCATTACAAAGATTATTATACTAACTAGTTCATCAAAAATTTCTCAGGTTCGTGATATATTAGTTGCGGCCACAAAGTGATCACTAATGTTGCGGCGATGGGCGGGAGGACCGAGGGTGCGTGGATTTAAACCAACGGATGGTTTCGGGCGAGTGGGTGAATTCGGACGGATATTCAGGGTGTATTCAGGTGTGAGAATTTACTCAGGCGGGAGGGGGTTGTGAGGGGTCGGAAGGAGTGGGAATTTAGACGGGTAACCCCAATACTTATAATCGAAAGGCTGTCTTAATTGGGTCGCAAAGCGACCACTAATGGTGTGGCGAAACCATGTCGTCCGGATATAAAGCCTAGCAATGACATCCAACTAAACCATTTTTATTTTTGCTTGTTGTAAATAGAAAACTAGAACGAAATAATTCATTTCCAATTGAAAACACTATTCTTAATTTATTACTAGTAATTCACTGTTAATTTAATCATTCCATGTAAATAAAAAATCCCCTCCGTCACTAATCGCAAAAATCAGGTAAATTTCGTATATGTGTAAAGTACGTTTTTTATTTTTTTATTCTTTTTTTTTTGACCGGATTAAAGCGCGAGAAAAAGAATAACGGACGTTTTACCTTTTTTCTCTAAGACCAAAAATCGTCGCCATTTCACTTAACTGAGAATCTTCAGATCACCAAATTATCAGATCAATTTTTCAGAAAAGTTTGATTTAATTCAGATAGGTACTACGGAATGTCCACAAAATCCGTTATATCCCAAGTATACATTCGTGAATATATATTTGGAATCCGTGTCCATCGGTTAGCACTAGTGTTCGCTAAAATTAAACCTATAACTATATATTGTGACGTGCGAGACCTGTCTTGCTCACATCCACCGGCTAGTCTACCTACTTACCATTTTTTATCAATGCACACCTTATCACTTGCGAAAATAATAAAAAGGAGTAGTATCGACTATAAGATATCAAAGGGAACAATCTCTGATATTAAAGAAGTTGAAATTTTACCAAAGATTATATTGTATTATAAAGAGATTGTAAAGATAGATATAAACAGAAGTTCATTTCTATTCCTGTAAGAAAATTCATGATAAAATTTCACTGTTATAAAAATTAAACACAGAGGCACAAGAATCTCTAATCTACTCACCCTTCTTTTAAAAGTCCGAAATCGTACAACTACATTTTGAAATATCAAGCGGACGTGGACCGTCCTACCATTAGAAAGTTCTGACAGAAAAATCAGAATGCATTCATTTACGCACTCGATCGCTGCATTGCCATCATGCAGGCAGTGTAGTTGGTCGGCTTATAGAAAAAAATATTATCAGTACTTACGTGCTATGAAACTGCAACGTTACAATATGTAACAAACTTTCTAAGAGAGTGTAGTTTCAAGGTATCCTTGTTACGGTCGATGAAAGAGCATTGAAATCTTCCATATCTTGCTTCATGAGACCCTCTGCAATTGGTAGTATTATATTTATATCAAAATCTACCCAAACACGCGCACACTCTCTTCCGGTGCACTCCCCAAAGCATTTCCCCGTCCTTCTACTAAAGTTCAGATTATTTTGGAATACCGTGTGCTATCCGTACGTATTTCTACAAAAGATGTGCACAGTACCGCTCTGTTTTGTATGGCAGGTGGTAGGTATGTATAACTTTTTAATTAACTGATCGAGCAACAGCGGTTTGCAAAATAGCGCTGTTCGCAGTACATCAGGTTTTAACATTGTCTGTAAATTGAATTTATGTGATTAGTTGGTTCAGTCCTTTCACCAACAGAATTAAATGAATTTTAAATTACATTACTCATTACAAAAATTAAAATTGTATTGCAATGCGTTTGATTTTTTTTTTACTTTGGCAATGTGATCATGACGTATATTGAATTATTTTATATTCAACATATGTATAAAAATATACTGTATTCAATCATGGATACACATATTATGTACACGCAATTTTGTTATAAATCTAATAAGAAATGTAAAAAAAAAAACTTTTTTTTTTTAACATATGAATGTTGTGGTGGAATCATAGTGTTTGTAAAAAAATAATCAATAATTATATTAAGAAATTATTCGACGAATCAGTTTGAAAATTAATTAAAGTCAACCAAAATCAACTGTTTAGCTAGCTGGTAACCGAACCAGGCTAAGTAACCAATAAAATTATATTCTGGGAAACTATTAATATTCTGTCAACTTGATATGTTCCCAAACCTATATACCTAACTTACAATAAAAGATATGGTTGTTGCGTAAAAGCATAGATGCCGGAAGAAACAGGATATTCGGAAGGAGATTTGCGCTCACCACAATCCAGTTCTTCTGACACCTCCAAGGTGGACTGTAAATTTATATTTATCACTATCTTCGTCCAGGGGTCGTAGTCCTTTAGAATGCACTGTATTAGACGCGACGTCTCAATTTAATACTATACTTCGATTCACAATAATTTGCGGTAATCCGCACCGTTTCAAGGTCGCCTTTCGACTAGCGGCGGCGTGCCGGGTGAGGAGAGGAGGTGAGAAGAAGGCACGGTACACTATTTTCGTTCAAGAATAAATATATGTCCCAAACAATGGTCATCGACGGTCCCAATTAAAATTTTGACAAAATCCATTCGGCTGCTTGCTGTTTGGTATTGAGAGTTTAGTAGATAATACATACAGAATATTATTTTACAATTTTGAAATGTAAACCAATATTGCTTTATAACGATTATTCGATTGTTGAAATAGATATTTGAAAATTTCTTGTAATATCAGAATGGAAGCTCGGAACACTCAAGTTTATCTCGACAAATAGAAGAACATTAATCTATAAAAGCTCTTCTCTTTTTATTATACCCATTTGTTCAAACTGATCCCATCGTATCATACCATCTTATTTTTTTGTCCTATCCAATCTATGCGGCTTCGTTTTTTTTTTTTAAATCTCAACTTGAAGTAACAACGCGCTCCCTCTTTGCATCGGCAAAATCCGGCTTTCGTTTTTTGACATTTTCCAGATAATTTTACAAAGAAAACTTCTCCTGCAGATGGTATAAACGTTTCCCGCACACTTTTTAACAAAATGAAATGTATTTTTTAATGATCTGTTTCCGTTGATTTCGCAAGAGACGAAAGAACTTTAAAGTAAGTAAGCCAGTAAATATTTGAAAAAATTCGGCGTAAGAGAGGTTTATATTTAGTATAGCTCGTAGCTATTTAGCATTTTACGTATAATGTATCGTTAAATATATTAGGTATCTAATATAGATAACATTTATACTATTTACCAAGTAGGTATTTCTTCCATTTAACTTTGTAACGTGGTGCTTTTATTTTGCCAAACGTGTGGTTTATTTCACAGAGCTTGGATTTAATTAATGATTTATTCGCACGAACATTTGAACTTTACTTCTGAATTAACACGCTGCAAGATTATATGCTTTAAGATTGTAAATGACCTGAGAACCATTCTTAGAAAGAAGATTGACCAAATTTTGGTACTAGTACAGTGTAGGGTATTGTGATACCGGAAAACCTTGTAGTCCATTTTTTAAATTAATAATTCATTTTAAAATAATACATTTTTTACTGTTAACAGTTCTATGAAAATCTATATTTTTTGTCTCTACATACACTTTTTCGTTTTCTTAGCTTACATTATTGTATTTATTTGGATTGCTTGTTCTATATAAAAAAAATTTCACATCGATATAGTGAACCTCCACGTAAAAGCCCGACGAATGAAAAAGTAAAAAAATAGTTGCTTTTAGGCAAAAAATATTTTTTTTACGCAATGTAAATTTTATTTTAATTACTAATTAAATGTATGTGAGATGAAAAATGATGCTTTGCACTTCGTTATGCTCTTTGGATATATTCGAAGAAGCGAATAAGTTAATCATTTATAGCGGGTTCTTAGAATTTATGCAGGTATACCAACGAAACATTATTCAACAAACGATTATAAAATAAAGACAAATTAAATGTAATAATTAGAAATATATAAATATCAAATCAATTTTATCGAAAAATGTTGTTGTTGCTACCGGGATTCGAACCTGGATCTCTTTCCAATCCGGGGAAGGTGCATTCAATTAGTATTTAAAATATCACAGACCTATATTCTGAATAATTACAACTTCACAATAGGAATGTGTTCTGGAATGCGAAATTTTTTGCTTATTTGTTAGGAGTTATAAACTCAGTAGTGCGGTTCAATTATTATTATTACATACGCGTTCATATAATATTCGATTAATAGATAATACAAGGTTCAATATTAATTATACTGAATTTATGTTTTATAATTAAATTAAATAAGATATATATAGATATTTTTTGAGTTATCTCAACTGATGGCCATTCTAGTCCAAGCACTGTTGATGACGCAAATCAATGACGACTAATTTGAAGCTGTACTTGGGCGAATTCTACTCCTGTTCGCCTTTTAATCTAAACTTACCTTTAACGTGCCTTCATAAAATAAGTCCGGTGACGCGGAGGCCAGGAGGATGCGGAGATGAAATATTTAATGCTACTTCGACCAATTCGTTCGGTTTTATATATAAATAAATGTATAACATTTCTCATTCTATTCATTTTTGTAAGATTTCTTGACGTGCTTCCTCTTGTGAATAAGAGATATATTATTTAAAAATTTAATCTTATATTAAGCAATAGTCGAGAGTCTGGCGGTAAAAACATGGTAACCCACAAAATGTTAAAAAACTGTTTTTTTCAGTCCTATGCAAAAGTATTCGATCTTCACTATTAGACGGTAATTGCACTTAATAATTGTATCCTATCGACTTAAAAGTCATATGTAGATACCTAAAGTTTTTGTCAATAATTTAAACACAACTTCTCATTTTGGGATATCGTGTTCTTACCTTAAATGCTTACGCTAGCAAGTTTCCCTTATGAACGTATTAGTTGGATTATTGGATTATCCCGATCAATTCATTCAATAGGTACATATGAAATTTGCGATTATACTTTCATATAATAATTATAGAACTTTAAATAGAATTAGTTGGTTTCAGTAAAAGTCTAGCAATTAGTGCTTTAAATTTATTCATTAATATTATAATACAGAAGTATTTCAATTATGCAAGTAGCTTAACGATACTTTAAAATATTAGATTATTTTTTTTTTTTGTCTACTTATAAAAAAACCTCCCCAGGCTTAAATGTACATGGAAAATGTAAACTGGCCGTATCACCACGTTTTGCGAAATATTTTGTTTTATAACGTTTTATATGCGTGCCTCACGTCGAGAGCGGTGATACATACTCACCATTTACGTTATCTTTTAAACACACTAGTAATTATTTTAATTTTCAAAACATAACTTTGCACTACATACACGATGGGTTATTTTCACTACTAGTTCGAGAAGTGCAGTCCCTCTCATCATCAGGTGATAACTAAATTAATAATAAACAATTTGGAAACCGTTGAAATACAAAAGAATTTAAATTCGAAGAAAATACTAATTAACAACATAATTCCCTAACACTTTGCCTTTACTTTCTTAACTACCGAAACCTCCCCCCCCTCTTCTCAAGCCCCACCCCATTGCCCGAATAAATTACAATACAGTATTTAGTTTATTCATCACGTGATGATGAGAGGGACTCCACCTCTCGAAACTAGTAGTGAAAATAACCCAACGTGTGTGTAGTATAAAGTTTTGTTTTGAAAAATAAAATAGAATTTTTACACCACAAAGTAACCGCCATGATAATTAATCACACTAGTAATTAATTAAATCATTGTTTATTGCATTTTATGTGGAGAAGAAATTGAACCAACCGATGTGTATTGATTAACCTTCACTACTACTATTGGTATTTTTCTATAATTTTATTATTATTTTTGTTAATGTGTTTATTATGTGGTGTCCCGTTTTCTATAATATAATATTCATTTATTCCAATTTATCATATACAAACTCATACTCTAATAATACAATTCATGTTCTGATATCTACGTATAATTTTTTTATGTAAAGTGTGTTTGAAACGTTAGTTAAATTACAGCTTTCTTTTAGGTTACAATATTTTCATACGTGTTATAGAATATAATAAAAACACCACACAATTTATTTATGTTGGGGCGCACACGCATTAAATAGACAATGAAGTGTGAAGTCACGTTCAGTTTGAGTTTATCTTTGCGGTGTGATTACTTATTTTTACATTAAATTATTTCTGCAATCATCTACAGAAAACAAGCGTCCATATTGAAAACTGTTGGATTTGTCTGTTTTGTTTTATGCATCCTTTTTCGTACCTGCGAAGGGCGGGTCGCCTCCTGATTTATTTAAAGTTACCCTTTTCCGCCTAACCGCGAATACTTTTACATAATTGATTTATTTTGTAAGCCCGTTGCTTCGTTAATATTAGAATTTGGAAAGACAACTTAACATAACTGACAAATTCTTTGTTAGCGATGCACAACATCTAGTGTTAAACACCAACTTATTAGTGTATAATATGTTGATTATGTTAAATTGTGACCAAGCGGCGTAATAAGTGCTCAGTTACATTTTCTACTGAACAATATTAGGAATCGGAAAGGAAAGAAATTTACGGAAGATTTGGCAAAGGACGTAGAGATGGAATCGGCAAAGGACCAGTGTAACGTACAGAACAAAGACTATATTTCCGTTTTGTCGTAATCTTTTCAGGTAGTGGTTTTTTCAATCTTCATATGATTTTGTACGCTTGATAGTAAACGCAGTAGATGTGCGTGTAGGTTACATATCAGAAGATTCAGGATACATTCGGTCAATAAATAGCAGCTCAGTTTGTTGTTATACGGCAGATTTATCAAAAAAAACTGTCCAAAAAATATTTACTGTGTCTTATATAGGCAAATTTACAGCCTACGTGCTATTTACTCTTATATGACGGACGTGATATAAATAGGACGTTATATCCTAAATAAGAACAGGGGTTCTTTCTTCTTGAGAACTCGGGCGCAAGTACATAGCAATGTACGTAATCACGTGTTCCATTTTTGCTGTTGGCGTGGTTCATATAAATTTATGTACGGTGCATTTATTTACCTACAAACGGATGCACATTTATATGAATTTTTGGATAATGATTAAACATGTTCGTAACAAGCCGAGTCAAAAGGGAAAGCATCGTTAGGAACCTTCGTTTTACCTCGATGTATTCTCGTTGACGTTCTCATCTTGGTTTACCTTTTAAGTCGCAGACAAAGCTATATGCGAATATTTACAAATAGTCAGATTTAACCTGAATTGTCCACATATTCCATCCTACTGTAGTAATATGACACACGGGAACTGAGAACATGATCTAGTCTTGTTGAAACATTAACGCGGCTAGTCTAATATGACCGGAGTTGTGGATCAACGAAATATTCATAACGGTCAATACGACAAGCCATTATATAATAATTGAGAGTAACCTAATGTCATTTTTTTCACGAAATGTATGCAGCGTACTTGGGAACGTCTGGTGTGGCGTAGGACAAGAATTTGGGGTAGAAAAACCATATTTAATATGTGACATTCAGTTTACAAAAAAAAATTAATATTGAACATATACTTTAGTTAAGCTTCTTCATGTGGCGTTTTTTTTGGTTATTTTTGCAATCTTTGAAAATTATAAATTAAACTTATTTATTTTTTAGATTTGTAACACATATTCAAAATATTTTAATTACGTAGAAATTCTCAAAAGGCATCTACAATGTCTCAAAGTTTTGACACTAGCATACGAATTTTCCACGTCATTAGTCAAATCAGAGTGATATTATAATTGTTTGAAACCTATTTGAAAAATATTCTACAAATCAGTAGAGACGACCTCTTTATGACTTTAGAGAAATATCTATAAGATTTTATAGAAATTTATGTAACAGCGTAAGTACATTTTCGGTAACACAATGCATATTTATCCATTTATTTGATTCAATGAATAAAGATAGTTAATTATTTACTTAATTATTGTATTAATTACATCGTTTTTTTTATTTGATTTGTCACCACCACCCTAACGCAGCTAAAACCTATCATTATCGACAAACTTTAAATAATTTTTTCCGAGTTTTAAAGAAATGTCCTGCAATAATTATTTGCTTTATTTTAAATATAAAATAATACTTATTTAGTATCACAATGGCGTTCTAAAATGTGTTATATATCTCAAACACCACCCCTGCAAAAAACGTGTTTTTCTGGTTTGAAAAAATATTAATACAGTTCAAATA
Organism: Eubasilissa splendida; assembly: GCA_031772225.1. Lineage (NCBI taxonomy): Eukaryota > Metazoa > Arthropoda > Insecta > Trichoptera > Phryganeidae > Eubasilissa > Eubasilissa splendida. Next base: position 12,049,863 of record CM062853.1, on the reverse strand, counting down.
ATACAATTAAAATCTTCCTGGCGGGGAAGCTAACTCACATGTGAAAAACATAAATAAGATGTAAAAATAGCCTGTTAAAAATATCTTAAGCTCATTATTATCACCAGCCTGTTACAAATTTCACCAGGGAACACTATATTTTAAATGAAATTATATATTAATATTAAAATTTTGTGTTAAATAATAATAAAGTACACCACAGTCAAATGGGTAAAAGCGAGATAATAGAGCACTCACTTAGCAAGAGAAGATCGAGAGATCGATCTTGGGCACCTCCAAAAGTCTTTTTGATTTCAAAAATGTTTTAGACACGCCTGGCATAGATACCCGCACCAATAAAGGCGAAAATAAAACACAATATCTGAGAATATAAATATGTTATGAAATTTTCTAACACTGTTTCTAACAAAATTTTACTGGGGTATCCGCTTTACAAACATATTATATGATGTTGAAAAATGTTTTTTTCGCTTTTATCTTTTAAATTTTATTATTTATTACATAAAAAAGGGTTTTGGAGTATTTTTCATCATGAAGGAGATAAGTAGTAAAATCATTCTGTTACGTGCTCACGAATTTAGCACAGCGTGCGAATTTTCATATTTAAAACGCCAATCTAAATTCGCCCAGATTTCCCTTAAAGCGAATCCAAATACAAATAACGACTTTAGGTCGTATTAAGCGTTGAATAAACAGAGAGTTAATCCGTTATATTTACACACGCTCAAAATTTTCCCCGTGTTTGCTCCGAATTCATAACTAAGGTTAAATTCGCCCGACACGCGTTTAAGGTGAGAACTCCTGGCTTCAGGCTAAGGGGTCAATTTCTGGATTCTCGGGAAGAAATTCGATCGGAATATATTCTCAAAGCGTATGTGGATCGTTATTCTAAATAAGGCTGTTCGATTTTATGCAAAAACCTCAAAACACTTCAAAATAATGTTTTTTTGTAATGGTGCTACATACTTACGCGTATCATCATAATATGTTCCCAGTATTCGACATGAAGTGGATCCCAGAAAATCTACTATCAATCTTAAATCTACACTTATAAAACATATTACGTCCGAGAAGATTGATGTTTTATATTATTATATATATTTTATTTTCTCAACCTATATATTATTATATGAATATGGTGCATTGCTTGGAATCATTTTAACGTAATGCATTTCGTGAAATTCGGTGACGAAGAATTTTTAATCGCTGAAATTGCGTCTCACTTTCGCAGTTGGATACCGATGGGGTTTTATTATTATTCTCCTTCGTATGTACGCACACCTGCGTTCATTGCAAATACACGTATTCTCGCTTTAGCGTGAAGGATAAATTAACCATATCTTTGAAAATATGGCGTCGGTATCGGGATCGAATCGAATCTAAACGCGTGGATCGAATCTCAATTTGGCATCTTGAAGCTTTTCTTTTTATACTATGTACGTACATACCAAGATTTTTTCGATTCGTAAATAATTTTAATAAATATTATATAGTATTTTTATATTCTCTCAATGCATACACAAAAATTACTTTTGACACTTTTAGCTTTTTATTTGTGTTTTCACAGTATGTACATTATATATTATAATTACCTTGAATCTAATTCTGACATGTGTATCAATAGTGAGTTTTGATTAGATTTTCTTAATGTGCAATAACCTATGAATCCACTATTTTATTACTTTTATCCGTTGAACTTCATTTGAACCCTTAATTTATTTTAGTTATCTAAACGAAATCTTACCTTTTAGCTATTTTCTGTTTTGCGTGACCGGAATTATCGCTAGCAATTAAGAAACATTCGCAGCGATTGAGTTTTCTATTTTTCGTATATTCGCTGAAATTTGACATTACATTAATTATATATATATAGATGCGTAGATAATCACTACACTACAGACTTTTCTCGGACCGGCAAGAATACGTATGTATAAATGTTATGTAACAATATGATAAATAATAAATTACTCTTCTTCTTTTTAATGTGTTCTGTCAGATCACCCTAGTCTTGGCCTCCCTATCCTGGGCTAGATGGAACAACTCTTCTACCCTTCTGATTCCGGTTATTCTGAGCCTTAATACTTCAGAGTTAGTGATTAAATCTGTGTGTGGTATTTGATTTATTCCTCTATGTAGCCAAATTTTCAATACTCCTAGACGATTCATGATATTAACCATCATGTTTCAACGTTATAGAGCAATACTGCCATGTAAAGTTTAATCATTGATTCAAGATCAGATTGTCGTTGCTAAATAAGTCATGACTAATAAATCATTTCTGGGACTAATTACGGGGAATTGACTTATCAGGTGTAACAAATAGGAAAGCCTACCATTGCCTGTACATACAAATATAGTTAATAGTTTGTTTAACCAAGTGATAAGTTATGTATTCATTGACGTACTGTCACACTGTTTAGTAAGGGTTTGTTTAGCAGTGTCATGTATACCTATCCTGATACAACTTTAGCTTCTATCGCACGTTTACCCTCTGTGTATATAATCACATTTATTTTTGTAGCTTTTCTCAGTCATTAAAAGTTCAATATTTAAATTTAAAAGTTCTGGTAATAGATAAATATGTAACGCATATTGTTTTTTATCTTTCACTCTTCTTCTTCTTTTTATTTTCCTATCAAAACACATTTTATGGTTTTATCAAAGTGTATTAGCGAATTTTTTTATTTTTTTTAATCTGGAGATTGACAACAGAGTACTGCGTATCTACAGGCTACGTCTGCTACGTACGGTAGCTGGGGCGGTTAGGCTAGTCGTTGATTATTAAGGCAACTGACAATTTTCCACATCAATATATTTTTCTACTTCTGGTTTAACATGTTCACTTTAGACTTTTAGTATCACACTTGCCTTGTGCAAACACCTTTTTGTATAATTTTATTTTAAATGCTGTCCTGTATGAAATATATTATATAGGTGTATGAATATTAATATGCTAAAATACTGTTCATCGTATTTTATAAAACTGACAATATTAAAAGATCATCGTTTTCAAATATTATACGTCACTCTTTAAATCATTTAATATTTATAGAAGGTCACATACGAACTGATAAAAAATATAATGTTTTAAAAAAACTATGTCCCATCACCATAAAAAAATCTTTATATTTATAATATGTTTTACTCTTGCGAAAACGTTCCTGTACTACTTGGAAATTCATGTCCTCTTTCGGGTTTGCCAATACTGTGGCCCTAAGAATGTCCAGAAAGCTATATCGTTTCGTTCTGCTCATGTTTATTTCCTGAATTCACCTCTTACGTAGGCTCGCCCGCTGTTAATACCTGACCCGAGTCACGATCTTGTACCGGCGGCGGTCATTTTATCACCGTTGCCACCGTAGGGTAAATAGAAATTATTTTGTATCTTTTCGTACAGTTGCCTAATCAAATGAATACGTTATGTGTGTTCTCATTTTTTTCCATTTCATTTTTTTTTTCCGATCAGCTGGCAAACTTGCCAAAACACGTATTCTTTAATAAAGGGTGGGCCAACTTGGGCCGACTATTTTAAAAACTTATAACTTTGATGGGGTTTATTTTTAATTATAAATTTTTTTGCAGATAATAAATAATTTATGAAAGTTTATAATGGCTACTTACCCAGTGCAAGGGCGCGTTAAAATTATTGAATTTTATTATGTTTTGCGACGATTTATTTTCGGTGACCGGCTAATTTCAAAAAATGCAGAGTTTCCTAGGTCTCCCCGTTCCCCAGATTTGACGGCGCCTAATTTATTTCTGTAGGGCTACTTAAAAGTCCGAGTTTACATGAACAAACCTGCAACAATTCAGGAGCTTAAACAAAATATTCGTGTAGAAATAACACATTTGGAGACTGAACCGTTGCGTAATGTAATGTAAAACACTTTAAAAAGAGTAATTATTAGTCAACAAGAAAATAGAGGTCATTTAAATGTTGCTATTTTACACACATAGATTAAAAAAAGCTAACAAGCTTAGCTTTCATGTAATAATATTTTTTTTAAATAAATATTAAAATTACAAAAGTTATATGCATTTTACATCAGTCAGTCCAAGTTGGCTCACTCTGTACAATACCTACATTAAAAACATAGCGAGAATGTCTTGACAGTGTGAAAAAAGCACGATATCTACGTTTGTTCGTATCACGGGCTCGAGTACAAAATTTTTATCTAAATATATCAAGCATGTATAAATAAATTTGATGCACGATAGCGTAATTATGTTTTTCCTAATTGCTTGTGGTGGAAATATGAGGAAGAAAGGAAGGTACTTACTTTTCGTCTGCCGGATGCTGGTTCATTTGTTGATTCCTCTCCACCACAAATACAAGCGTCGCGGGGTGTATACTAACACTCGCGAAAAGGATTACTATCTAGAAGCGGGATTAAAGTAATAAATTATAAGCGTTAGCGGAGTAAAGCGGAGTGAAGCGATGGTAGTTATCCGTACGAAAGTTCCAAGCGCACCGAACTTGCTTGCAGTTGGAAGACTTTAATCACTGCGACATCTTTTTTCTTCCTTGTGCTTAAAGATAGGTGAGGTAAAGAAAGGGAAGGATATACACTGGTTAAAATTTGGTAAACCGCGAATTGAATGTATGCATGAAGCAACAAGTCAAATGCCAAAAAACTTAATAGAAATTAATTAATTTTAAACGGCGCTCACAGCATGAAAGAATGAAATGGAGGTAAACCTATAATATAAACAATTAAGCTTGTCACATTATTCATGTTTACGATCTCTCGCTTTACGGAAACCTATGTAAACAAGTAGGTATATAATTTTTTAACATTTGTGCGTGTAAAATCAAAAACGAAAATTGGTTAAAATCATTTCCTAAAAATGAGTATTGTATTATTTTTCGAATATCGATTTACCTCAAAGCTATTCGAAGCTATGTGAATTAAGATAAATTTATTTTTAATACAAATTAAATGAATCAATTAGAAAAATATACAGTAGTACGTTTTCAGTGTACACCTCGTAAATGAGAGGGTCCAAGAGAAACTCTCTGTGACAATTATACGTTTATTATAATATGATACAATTTAGATACAAGGTATATCACTAGTACAAGTCAAACGATAAAGCCGATGGACACGCAGAGAGAGCCCGTCGCCCTTTATATCTCCGCACACACGCCCACAGATACGCTACCCGCCCCGGCGGTGCGGCGCTCACACACATACACATATATACAATTCCAAAGACATCACATTCGTCTTTATACGATGCGAATGAAAGTTTAAATATAATGTAATATTATATATTAATATTTACAAAATTGCACACAGACAAATCGCAATATGATTATTTCATGTTTTCTACAATGGGTATTTTTATTGCTGACTTTCCACGCGATGTGTCCCACAGAACTGAGTTTTCAAAAAAGATTTATTATTTTCGGAAACCAGAAAAGCCACAGTCGGACCTGCTGACCCATAGTTGATTTATGTTTGTAACATTTTCCATATAAAACATCTGTCGCCTGGAAAACTGTGCTGGTTCATACGTGATCATTTTGCTTGCCAATTTACCAACAAAAAATTTTGCGGATAATTTTTAAATTTTTCTACATTATACATACACATTTACATTTTTAGTTTGTTATTATATTATTCATTCATTACATTAATATTATATTTCTACAAATCTCTTTCCAGAAAATCTAATAACTTTCTTAATTTTGTAAATTAATTATGTATTTCAAATTAGCGCACTTATCATATACAGAATATTATTTGTCTTCTTTGGAAAATTTCGTTCACAAAAATGTATAAGTTATCTAACGTACAACGGCGTGAAAGATTCGGTGTGGAAATAACAAAACGCGCTATGTCAGAAACATTTTTTTATATAACATAATTTTTTATTATTATTAAGAGAACACATTCTAATTATGAAGTTGTTATTATTCAGAACATAGGTCTGTGATATTTTAAATACTAATTAAATATATTAATTAGAAAGATACACATATAAAACCAATTGTATCGAAAAATATTGTTGTTGCGCCACCGGGATTCGAACCTGAATCTCTATTTCCAATCCGGGGAAGTACACTACCAATTGTGTTATAGCGCCAGTATTTTTCATGACAAATTTTCGAATCTATATGTTATATGCCATCTACATTGTTTTTTTTTACGGAATCACAAATACCTTTGAGTAAACCGCCTGCAGACGCCAGAATTATCAATTCATTTTTATTAAATTTTGGACACATTGATACATCTTATATTATTAAGGAGAACACATTCTTATTGTGAAGTTGTAATTTTTCAGAACATAGGTTTGTGATGTTTTAAATACTACTTTAATCAATTAATTATAAATATATACATATAAAATCAATCAACAAAATTGATCATCACAGACCTATGTTCTGAAAAATTACAACTTCACAATAAGAATGTGTTCTCCTTAATAATTGTTATTTTAATTTTTTTTTAAATTGTTTTAGACAAGAGTATAACTTGACATATATGTTTTTGGTAAGTTAATTTGACATCCTGAAGAAGGAAATGGTATTTTCTAAAACCGGTTGGTGTTTTAAAATTACTTAGAGGTTATAAACAAAGTTATATAATATATTTAGGAGAACACATTCTTATTGTGAAGTTGTAATTATTCAGAACATAGGTCTGTGATATTTTAAATATGAATTAAATATATTAATTATAAAGATATACATATGAAATCAATTTTATCGAAAAATATTGTTGTTACGCCACCGGGATTCGAACCTGGATCTCTTTCTTAACCGGGGAAGGTGCTTTATCCAACTAAGCTACAGCGACATTATTTTTAGCGACAATTTTCGACGCTATATGTTACCTTTTTGATATTAATACATTTAATCGTTCCATCATTTGACAGAGCCATCTACCTTATTTTTACAGAATCTCAAATACCTTTGAGTAAACTGATAGCAGACGCCAGAATTATCAATTCATTTTTAATAAATTTTTTGGACACATTGATACAACTTTATTATTTAGGAGAACACATTCTTATTGTGAAGTTGTAATTATTCAGAACATAGGTCTGTGACATTTTAAATATGAATTAAATATATTAATTATAAAGATATACATATAAAATCAATTGCTCTGTCATAAGTTCATAGTTTCATAGTTCTGCTCTCCTCGAGAATATATATTCACTAGTCTTTACACTAAGCTGTTTCTCGCTATCTGTTGATGCTAAAAGGTCTTTATTTATGTTGCGTCTACCTGTTGTTCGTCTTCCTCCAGGTTCATCATTGAGCAGATATTTCCGACTATATGGCCTAGCTATCGTAACCTCCCTAATTTTATAAATTTTGTGACTTTCTTCTTGTCATATAGGTTGTAAAGTTCCTGTTTATAACGCCCTGTTTCACACTCATTTTCATTGTCTGCTCTGAAAATTCTTCTGATGATCTTTCTTTCAAAGACATCCAGTGTTGTTTCATATTTTATTTTTCCAGGCCAGAGTTTTCAGAGTCCAAGTTTCTGGTGAACACTGTACTCAAATAAAACATAAATCCTTTTTTAACTTAAACAAAATGGTTTCTCAAATGGCTACGAAAAACATGGTGCTTCTTTTATTCCACACTCTTAACCCTTCATACATTTTCGATTATGTTTATTTAAGACAACAGGAGCATGCTCGTCTTGTATCGAACCACATTACTCATTCTCTCGAGGCTCATGTGATTTGTATTCTGTGTAACACATTCCTCCGTAGGCCAGTCCGGACGTTGGATCGGTTGGGCGAGTGGCCTGGCTTACCCCCGATAAAGGTGATGTTTTGAATAAATTGATGTGGGCGCTTTGGCGCGATACATTTGTAAGGTGTCTGTATTTATTTTTTAATCTCCTACAGCCTTACAAATTAATGTCTTAAATGTAGCGCTTCTCGAGTGTGTATAATTTTCAATCAAAATAAATCAAAATTATTAAATAAATAATAAATCTTTCGTGTAAAGACTTTCTACTACTACTACTACTTTCTACATGTTCGTTCGTCCGTCTCGTTAAATATTTATGTGTTTTAATTTAATATATACCGGCAAAAAAAATATTTACTTGGTTATTTCATAAACTATATTATTTCAGTGCTGATAAATCGGCGTTTATTTTTATAACATTTCTTTTATAGCTTGCATCAATATAAAAATCTTTAGTACAAATATTATAATACATTTCATGTACATATTATTATTGTTATAGCTTATTTATTATGTATTAAATATATATATATAGTGATTACTCATGCCTAGCTAAAAACGTATTATTTTTAGTGGAACGTATTGAGATACACCAACGATCTCCATTTTCTTAATGTTTCTTTGCACAGTAACATCGTAATAACAATGTCCCTTTTTTTAATACGAGATATAATTCCTCTCTTAACAGAAGTATGCGTAAATATGTTCATCATTAATTTTAAATTTTATACTATGTACAATATTTAAAAAAAAACTGAAAAATAATAATAATAATAATGAAATGCAAATAAGGTACCTCAATTTAAATAATGTTGCTAACATATTATGTACACGTTATCACGAATTATGGTAGGTTGAAATGACAAGGTAGGAATCGCTAGTCAAATGACATCCATATATTTAACTAATTGGGATCTAAAATATATAGACGTATTTACATGTACCTACATAATTAGTTATCTGCTTGTGTAATTGTTAGGTACTTGACTTCTTAGTACGTCTTTAGTGTACACCTCGTAATGTGAAGGTCCAAGAAATAGACTTTGTAACAATTAATCTTTTATTTCAATAAGCTACAATTTAGCACAAGGTATATCACTAGTATAGGTCAAATTATTAAGCCGACGAACCGCAGATAAAAGAGACGCGCGCACTCCCGCGCGCCGTCTTTATAGCCACACATACCCGCATCGGCGGTGCGGCACACATACACACACCATTCCAAAAACATCACAGTAATGAAATAAAATTCTATACTAAACATGTTTGTTGGAAATTGTTTCGTAATCAGAATAATATAGAAAAGGATTTTAAGTTTAACGGGCGATATGACTGTGTCCATGATATGGCGTAATTGACTTTAGTTCATACAACCCACGAGTATATTCGTAAATCAATGCGCAACTAGATGCACTGGGCGCGATTCTTCTCTCCTGTCTCCCCCTCTTCCTAAAGGGTGGCAGACGGATTGCTGCGGGGTACGTGAGATACATTATCGCCTCCAGCCCCCAAAGCCACTTTTCCGAGCGCGGGTTTTGTATGCTTGGCCAGTTTTGATAACTTTCATGCACATATTCGTATGCTATATTTTACCGAAAATTTAACCGCCAATACTAAAATACTTTTCAAGTGTTTTTGTTTTGTGCTGTTGTAAAATAATGAGTTTCAAACAAATATTGGTCAATTAACCATTTATCTAATCAATCGAATATAGTATTTTTTTATTTTATTGTTTTAGTTATTCAAATTTTGTATCGTTATGTAATATTTATACCCTTGTATTTACTACTTTTTTATTACTTTATTTTGTTTTCATGGATAATTTGAATTTATGCTTTGCTGAAAAAATTATAAAATATCGATTAATCTGAAAAAGTTGTGAATATTTATCGCCGATTGTTAGTTTTTAAGTATTTTATTGTCGTATTGTTATGAATGTTTTTTTTTATTGTTAGTTTTAAATATAAATGTACTAACGTGTGGAAAAGTGAACATACAGAATAAAGAATAATATATTCTTTAGGGTATTCGATTCAAATGTTCCAAGAAAATTGCAAAAAGAGCATTGGGTTGAGCACGTCGCTCAGAAGTCGAACAATCATTTGACAAATGTAGTTATCCAGTGGTATATTACCCGAAGTGAATCGAAGTGACGAAATCATCAAACTCTGCAGAAATATGCGCCGAATAAAAATGACAGAGAAGAGCGAGAGGCCTTCATTCAGGAAACGCTTGATGTTAAACTTAATGATTTTTTCACCAATAAATTAAATAAAAAATCATTCGTGTTTTATTAATACAAACGACCGTATTTCCTCGATTATAAGACGCACCCTTATTTTTATATACCAATAATAAAATATTATGTAAACTTTATTAATAACAAAGTCATACAATCACAATAAAAAGGATTTATAATACGCATATCATTCATGTACTATCTATCACCATCAGAGTCTGAAATTTCTTCAGATTCAGTGTCTGATTTTTCTGAATCACTTTCCGACTCAGTTCTACTAGTAATCAGTGATGATTCATCACGACTGCGGAATTTTACAGCAATTGTAAGACGCGCCCCGAATTCAGAGACACCAAAATAGGAAAAAACATGCGTCTTCTAATCGAGGAAATACGGTATATTTATTTTTATTAATGTCTGCCTACTTTTTAAAATTATAAATGTCAGTAAAATTTGAGTACAATTATTGTTTTCCAATATTGTTCAAGTTGTTTTTTTAACAAAAAACTTTATTTTGTTTCAGACATTTCGGCATGGCTTTCCATTTTCACCAACGGCCATCGCGTGGGATCCCATCCAGAAACTACTCGCCATCGGAGACAAATCTGGATCTCTGAGACTGTATCCTTTTATAATAACTTATTTATACACGCATCCCTACATTTCTCAGTAGGTAAGTGCTGATTCGAGTAACCAAAATATACGCCCCTTACAACATGTTATGTGGCGAGCTTCATTGCCTTGATGGTACTAAAATTAGAATGGTATTAAATTTGTCATAAATAATTTTTATTTATTTATCACTAATTATTTAGTATTAAATACATATATTTCTTAAAAACCAAGTAATCTGCGGTGTCCAAATAATTGCGCATAAGACAACTGCACGCCGACAATAGCGCGCAATACAAAAGTAAACTAGGACATTTATACCCATGTATTTCATTTAAAAAAGTATTTTAAACATATATACTCATCACATGAAAAAAATCAGAAAAAAAGATCGTTCGGAAAGAAAGTCAGTTTTTTTGTAATCGAACTGTTAGAATTAAACAATTATTATTATCGATCAAGTGACAAAGTTTGAAGTTTTGAATTGACGCGCATGCTCAACATAAAACCAAGAACTATTGTTAGACAAGTTGCTATTTGTCAAGCGTGTGTTATTTCTATTTCGTCACCTTTTTAACTAACCATATAATTATGTCACAAACTAAAAAAAATTATGAAATGAAAAAAAGTTATTTTAGTTAGGTTAGGTTAGTGAATTTTTTTTTTAAACACAAATTAATTATATCTTCAAATAATATATGGTTTTTCCTATCTTTATTATTTTATTAAATTAAATATCAAATTTTATTTATATTGCATTTGATATAAATTATTTAAATATTCATTATAATTTTCAGCCCCTTGTCTTTGAAAGGTCGTCCCTAAGTCACGTCAAGGCCCTTCCATCTTCCCGTGTCTTGCGCTGTTTCTGTACTCGATTATCAATCGGCACCTAATTTGACTTCATGAAGGTTGTGTTGCTGTTTATCTCAATTGAGTCTGATGCACCAACCGCTTTCCCTCCGGAGTAGCCAACTATTACATATTGCATAGTTGCATCTCGGTACTCGTTCTTCTGACATTACCGAGACGTGTCCAAGCCACCTCGATTGATTTCTTTTATGTGCAGTAATAGAAGTTTCATACCGAGGATCTCCCTTGTGTTGTAATTCATATTATTGTCCTACACTCTTGGTCTCACTACTTTCGTGAGACAAATGTTTTTTTAAATAAATGTAAGCGATCTATACAAATTGGGTTATAATATATCATATGTCACGGGGATCAAACCTGCTTCGTTACCACACCAAACATACAATTAGATACAGATAGATACGGCGTAGATATAATACATATGACTTCTCTACAACTTCCTTTAACATCTAATTATATTGAGTCTCCCTGCTCCACAGGCTGGTACACGCTCCAGCGTTCCGACGTTATTGCAAATAATATTTATAGTTCTCCCTCGCAAACTCGCGCATCCGCCTTTTATTCATCGTCGAGATTTTTCCCGTTTCTGTTTTCTGCGCCATTCTTCTATGAATATTTTCTTGTGATTATAAAAAATATTAATTTCATTTATGCCCTGAAACCGTTTTCGTAAGGCGATTGATTTCCACATTAATGAGACCGAAATATAATTTATTTTTTTCACCAGGTGCTCAATATATTCCTAAAAAAAAATTTCGCCAATTTCTTCTTTTGCGTTTCATATTGATTGTTATTATCTTCTTCGAAATTTTAATACGTCCTTCTTCTTATTTATCCGTAGATCTTTTCAACATTCAAATGTTTATAAATGATTCGTGTTTTCTTTGTCGACTCTAATTGTATAATTTATTTATTGTTTTAACTCTTAAATTTGTTTAATAAACATATACCTACATGACCCAAGAACGCAAAGAGTGGAGACAAGCACTTCGTGCTGTGGTAACAGAAATTACGACCGCGATGATCAGTCATGAGCACATTGACCGAAAGAAAGATTCCTACCTTAACTAAAATTGTTATTAATATTTTTTATACTTATATAGAATCTCTACAATTTTTATATTCTTATTTCGAAAATATAATCTATTAGGTATAACTGACATATTATAGAATTCATTATTATAAAATTTAATTAGATTTATAACAAAAATAAAATTCAATGAAACAATAGAACTGAAATGAACAATGCTTTATTTATGTCTTTTGATTTCTATTCACAAGGTTTTGGAGAAAAACCCTCTCTTATCTAAATGGCTTCTATCTATAGGTTCAATGTCCTCCCCACCCCGCGCCTCACTATACATATCGTATGTACATGATACGAGAAAAAGATTATTTGGCGTGGGGCAGGGGGGGGGGGTTTCTTTGAATGGTTTTGTTGGTGAAACGTAATTCTAATTAACTTACTTTTTGTCTGTACTTTTTTTACCTCTAACTATGAGTAGCTGTGAATGAAACGTCTATTGGAAAAGAGAATCAGATATTTTTCTATATGCTTTGATAGCATATTACATAGTTTATTATTTTATTTACTCTGTAGTTGCTGTTTTTTTCAATACAAATTAAATGATATACAGAAATAAAATTAATTATCGAAAAAATACATATAGTTGCTACCGGGATTTGATCTTGGACCTCTTCCTATTCGGGGGACCGCGTTAACCATTTTCCCTATAACAATCAAATACATTTTGGACAAATTTTGAATTTATATTCTGTAATCTTTCCAATTGATACATTTACATTTTTAAAAACAATCAACTTTATATTGCGGTGAATACATACAATACTTTGATTACTTTTGGTTAGCTGAAAATTAACCTGCATTTTAGAAAAAAAACTTGTTAACCTCTCTCCTGAAAACGGGACAGTTAGGAGATTGGTTTTTAGTATATAGTTCATTATTATTCTACAATAGTTTAAGAATACAACGATTGTGCCTGAAGAATGAATTATTTTACACTGGTAAACATTTTCTAGTCAATATTAATACTAATAAAAATAAATTGTTTATTTAAACACATGAATTTTATATTAAAGTGCAACCGGTTTTAGAAATATACTTTTCTTTCATCAGGGTAATAGTAACGTGGATAAATACAAAGTTTATTGTATAAATTTTCTTTAAAATGTTTTGGCTCTCTAAAATATTATTGTTATATTAATTAAAATATGCAACCACTATGTTTTTGGAGTAAATATCAAGAATATAATTGTATTAACTCACAACACTCAGTAAATAACTTGACCATGTCTGGTGGCACATTTTAACGACCATAAGTATAAATAAATTTAATTTTTTATCTGTTATGTAGAATAGACTATCCCTGATAAATAATAAAATAAGCTCCTTAATAAATTGCTAAATAAATTACAAAAAAGAATCTCGATTATTTTTATTAAATCATTGCTCATATTTCAAAAAGAGTACAGTGGTATTCAGCTCTGCAAATATCAAATTTTTGTACCCAATCCTGATACAAAATTAAATTCAGATGAATACGCGTCGCGTCATCACCAGAAGCTCTCCCCGTTTCCAGCCTCGCGCCGAATACAATGCATTTAAAAAAAAAAAATTATTAAAAATAGTTTAGGGGATATATTTATTTTACATTTGACGTAATTTTGCCCGATGCCTTTTTGTGAAATATATTATATTAGCGGAAAATTATCGGCTATTAACGATCGCCCGTTGCTAGTTGGCATCTGTGACGTCACGCCCGGTGTTTCTGTAAAACTAATTTTTCAACCATGAAAATGGAACTTATCAGAAAAGGGTAGTGGTCTACCACAGTTCAACCTAACTAAACCAATTAATGCAAAAATGCCGTAAAAATAACATTTACGCAATGTCCGTTCCAGCGCTAACACAGCTTACGTCCTCCTTGACTGCCGAATGGTAAGTCTAATAGAGCTGACTGTGCCGAATGCCGAGCGTAATGATAGATTATGTTAATACCGTAAAGTGTAACGGCTAAAACGTATATCACCATACTTGGGTGGAGATTTCTCAAGAGTTTTGGAAACAATGTAGTATATACATGGATGTATAATATGTGCAAATTCTGCACATTACGAAAAATATTATTCCTCGAAATTTATATTAAAGCATGTTAAGCTTTATGTCTATGTATTTCGAAATAAATATTTTGCGAAATTTATCTTTAACCTATATCTTTGCTTCAGACCCTAAATCATTAATTAAACAAAAATTAGTCTTGCCGCTCGAAATTTTTGTATTCAATATACAATTTGGAATAAATAAAATATTTTAATTAATCGAAATCATCACATAATTACGATTTTTATGATTGACATGGTTAAGATTAGGCACATATTCATTCAATATTTTCGACTCGTAATTTAGTCAGGAAAATATTGTGAACTAGGTCTGTTACACATAATACACATATGCCACAATATAGTACACAAGAAAATTTAAAAAACTTTCATTATTTTTATTAAACATTTAATTTTATAGTGTTACTTTATCGAACTATTATAAAGTTTTGTAACTATGACCGTATCAGCTTTCTTGTAGTTTTTTGGACGATTCCATTATTTGTCGCAATCCTGCAGATATCTGCCTTGAGTACAAACACTTTTGATCCAAACTTAACCATTATTTTAAATATCACTATTTATTTTAAACGTATTCCGTGACATCTGTCAAATAAAATGTATGCCATTAACGAAAATGACTCGACATACGACAGCGCGCAGTAAAATTGTGAGAACTTCGCTGAAATTTAAAAAAATGTTTTTAGTCGATTTAAAGCGCTTTCTCGTTCAGCTGTTGTTGATGTAAACAAAACAAAAATATTCCAACAGTGCTGTTGCTGATGCAAAAAGGGGAACATAGCTCGCCCAACCAGATCAACTGTAAACATTTTTGCTGTAGCTGAAAGTGTTGTCGAAGTAATAAAAAGAAGTGCACAATTAGGCACTTAATATGATACTTTGCACTGTATATTGCATATAGATCTTAACTTGAAGACTTATAAAGTGCAAAGAGTTTAAGTAAAGTAAAGAAGGTGGTATAATAACAGCTATGTTTGGATCACCCATTAAAATGTTATATACATTTATGGTATATACGGTGTATCAGTATATCCTATAAAAAAATTAACATATCTTTAACATACATTATATCCGATAACTAAACATTATCTTCTGATTTAATCTTCAGAAATTTAATTTTAATTGACTACTGGAAGATGTCTTAACCTTCAAGCGGGGGCGCGGTTTTTTGAAACGGCAGCGGCCGCGCGTAGTCGTTTCGACCTTTTCATTTTTAGGTATTATTAAACACAAATTAATATAATACTCTTTTAGGAGAACACATTCTTATTGTGGAGTTGTAATTATTCAGAACATAGGTCTGTGATATTTTAAATATGAATTAAATATATTAATTACAAAGATATACATATAAAATCAATTCTATCGAAAAATATTATTGTTGCGCCACCGGGATTCGAACCTGGATCTCTTTCCTAACCGGGGAAGGTGCCTTATCCAACCAAGCTACAGCGACATTATTTTTAGCGACAATTTTCGACCATATATGTTACCTTTTTGATATTAATACATTTAATCGTTCCATCATTTGACAGAGCCATCTACCTTATTTTTACAGAATCTCAAATACCTTGGCGCAACAACAATACTTTTCGATAGAATTGATTTTATATGTATATCTTTGTAATTAATATATTTAATTCATATTTAAAATATAATAATCATTTATTTTTTATAATATGAGACATTATCTTTGGATTAGGAAACATTTCGGCTGCAAAAACCTTACTTAAACTTTAAAAAAAAACATTTTTTCAACAATTACTCAAAATTATAAAATCAACATTTGTCAAATAATTAGTTACCTAATAGTTTTTATCTTCTTCAAAGTCCCTAAATTACGCATATGAATAAATTCCGAGCTTGTACAAAAGTAGTTACCCCCATTCCGTTTCTACGAAGGGCAGCCTCTTCTGTAAGAATATTTTGTGGTTGACGTCTCACCTTATCAAGTCCCATAAATAATGCAGCTCTAACTGATAAGGGTACATCATCATCGACTGAGCTGCTTGCTTCATTTACAGATTGAATTCTTCAGTTTCTTCCACATCTGATAGGTGATCTGAAACCTCGGAACCTTTATCACTGAGTGTTGGTTCACTTTCTCTATCTTCTTCAAGAAGTATTCGCACTATTTCATCATCCCTGATATGTCTGTGAGTCATTGTATTCTGACACAAACAGCGCAAAACTTTAACGAAGAAAGTCACGCGTCACTGATTCGAAGCCTGGGCGCAACTGAAACAATAGCTCTCTGTACGGCACAAGGTGTGCGGGAAAGGGATGGAAATTATTCATTTATGTGCGAAATGAATCTATCACAGGATACTAGAAATGGGAAGTATCTACGATATGAAAGTACGATTTTATGAAGGAATACTCGCCAAGTTCGGTCGATTCGACGCCGCGCGACCGCTTGTAGGTTAAGCAATCATATTATCTTTGGGGCTCCATGCCGAGTATCTCTCTTAACTCGGTACTTCTCAATCGGATCAATGATATTACTCCTGCTACTCCCCTAAGACTCAGCTGCTTGTATTTTTGTTCTCACTTTCTCCGTAAGGGTCCATATTTGGTAACCATGTATTAAAGTGGGGTTATACAGAGCTTTAAAAACAGTCAGTTTAATCTTGACACTTAACTCGGATTTATTTACCACCCTAATATGTATGGTAGATACTCAAATTGAATCAATGTTTTCGTAATAATTTAAATTTATTTAAATGATACTAGTAGGTATTTAAATGATGCACAAAAAAATTGTTAATTTTGTGACTAAAAAAATATTTAATCTCTGAATAAAATGAAAACCTGAGCAACAAATAATCATTTAATGGATAATAATGAAAGAAAAATTGTCAATTTGGTGGTCTTTAAATATTTAAAAGTGGCACCAAATAATGAAAACTTATCATTTATTTAATGAATACCAAAAAAAAATAATTGCCATCTTAATTGCGAAAATTATTAAAATTACTAAACCTAACATATGCCTTTAACTTAAATGCGGAGAATGTTTTATTGTGTGACAGCATTTTGATGCTCGTTTAGTCAAATCGGTGGCAATTCACAATATATACCATTACAATATACAATTATTTGCGCCATGTTGTTAGGTAGTTTTGTTAATATATTAGTTTTATTACTGCTCAGATTTGATACTTACAAAACAAAATAGTGCTCATTTTAATCGTTTTGAGTTTCAGTGATAAATGGAGACAAGCAAATTGAAAAACACATTTATTTTTTATGATTATTTTCCTTAACTCGATTTGACATGTAGCGACTTTCTGCGCTTCCTTCATAATTAATTTATGGAAACCTTTCTTGAGTTGAAGTATCCAATTTCAATTTATTCTTACTTCGCCTCAAACCTACCAAGACTTGAAATTGCTAAACTTAATTATGCCAAGAACAATTTGAATATCTTAAGCTGTCATGTTTCAAATATGGTTGTCAGACATCTACATAATTTATTTTGAATTTCTTATGATGTGTATTCTTTTATATTTACATTTTAAATGACAAATTTTAAATCGCAATATTAACATTACACATTGTCGAATTTTTTTTGTATTGGATGAACGTGCAGGCCGGTTGATTGACTTTATACTAACCTAAAGAAAATATTTTTATTAATTTGAATAGTAATACTTTATTTGAAATATAAACTAATAATATATTGTCTATATTTTGTTTTTGATCGTTACAATTTTTTAGATCAATCAAAAATAAAATATTTTTGAGAATTTATAAATTTTTCAGTGGGTTCACTTTATTTTTTAAGTTGTCGGTACGTTTGGCCACGCCGACCTTTAATAACTCTTTTTTTCAGCAAATCATAATTAATATTTTTAAAATTATGCACTTTTCAGATCCAATTAATTATTATTAGTTTATATTATCTGCATTATGAACATTGAAATAAAGAAAAATTTAAAGTTTCTACATATACAGAGTGTAACAGACCTAGTCCACAGTATTTTATAGGTACAAGTCGAAAATGTTAGAGGAATATGTACCTAATTTCAACCATGGCATATATATAAGCATTTCAAAAAAGCTTGAGTATGCTATTATTTCTATTAATTGAAATATTTTATTGATTCCATATTAAATGTCATCGAATTTTGAACGACTATTTTCTGATTATGATTCATGTGATTTCGGGTCTGAAGCAAAGATATAGATAATAATGGATTAATTTCGCAAATATTTATTTCGAAGTACGTTGACGTAGCTTAACATGATTATGTAAAAACTTCAAAAAATAATATTTTCCGTAACGGCGCAGAATTAGCACATATTCGACTCGTAACTGAGTCAGGTATTCACCCATAAAATATTGTAGACTAGGTCTGTTACACCTGTATATGTATTATATATTATAGAAACGTGTGACGCACAACAGATACCTTACCGTTTTGTAATACAAGCCGGTTTTACTTCAGTGTTGCTTGGCTTCTTTTTGTTTATATTTTTAACAATATCTTCCTTATAAAAATATCTTTAAATATAATAAAATTGTAGGAAACTTTCCACGAAAAGTCTTCCACTGTTGGGACAAAGGCTTCCATTGTTCACATTTTAAATTATATTCAACAAAAAAATCTATCAATACAATTAGTGTTATTTGTTTTTTATCCTTTACCGTTTATGACATCTTCTAACGTAAGTGGTAGAATAGGTATTTTTAAGATGAAACATTTTTCCTCCATTTTCTCAAACTGGCATCTCTCGCGTCTAGATAGTTTTGTATGTATATTTAACAAAAGCAATTTCCCGCAAGCGGTGATACGTTTCTTACCCAGATTCCTCGGGTTATTTATTTCTTTAACACATCTTCAACTTCTAGCCTCGTGGTTCAGTCTGCTATTTAACATTTCAGCGACGATTTCTTTGTGAATTTACGCTTTCAGTGTAATATACTTTTTTTTGTATTTGTTGTGTTAATTTCCTAAACACATCTTTATATTTATAACGTCCTTATTTTCTAGATAAAGTTATTGTCTTTTAATTATGTTAATTAGAACTAACATTTACGAAATATTTTGTGTCATTATTTTCATATTATTTTTCGAATATCTTGTGCTTAAATGGATACATTTTGAACCTATTTAAAATGTTTGTTTTTTCTGAATATTGATTTACTTAAATTTAATATTCAAATTAAATTTTATCGATTGAAGAATTAATAAAAATTGGGTCAAAATTTTGTGAATAATATAAAAATCATTATAATAAATAATGTAGTGCAGTATGTTTCAATATTAATATTTTCTTGGTGTACGTACGCGTAACAAGTAGTAAGTAGTTTATTTGTACTGTGAAATTATTTTTCATTTTAATTTTTTATATTTCTACATCGTGGTGTAAATATAATTTTATGTACATACCTACTTATAATATATACTAACCGAAAGCAATCGGTTATCGCCCAACATCGCCTACTATCGCCGATTGCTTGTTGTTGGTTATATAAAGCAAAGAGTTTCGTGTACCATCATTTTTTTGGCGATAACTGATGTGAACGTAGCGTACAATATATTTATTATTACGATTCGGATTAGACTAGGTATCATTTCATCTATACATCCTCCACCTTTGAAATAACTTCTAGAACATGTTAAGTGAAAAAGGAAGCCTATGTCTACTGCGTTTCTCATGCTGAAAACCATATCAATATATTAATAATATAAATATTTACTCAAACAAATTTATAATATATTTAATGTAATAAAGTTGCTATCACGCCAGGTGCTTACACGAAACTTTGAAGATATTTTGCTTGGCGACTTGGTTTTATATGTCGAAAACAAATTTACTCAATTCGGCTCGCTGTTGACAAATTCTGGCCAAACTTTCCCGCCAGACCAAACCATTCACTTCGTCTGAGGAAGTCGTACCGTTATTTTTACACGATAAGTTTCCTTTTTTTTTATACAGATTCCTCAACTTTTTCTTTTACTTCCTTTATTAGTGCAATAGCGCGAAATTAGCTTGTAAATATGTATAGAATGCATCAAATAATTTTTAGGCATATTGGTAGCTGCTTTATTTCAGCTATCTACTTACATCTTCCTTCAATTCAACAAGAATTCTACGGGATTAAATTCCCCGACTTGAGAAATGTTAACATTTTCATGCGCATATATATAAAGAAATGTATCCTATCTGGGAACGTCAATTTTAAATCAAGTTTTAGAAATTATTACTCAATTGAATAATAAAGTATGCTTCTGTTCTGCTTCCTATGATTCTATAGTAGATTAATCTTCGATGACGGAAGTCTTAACCCTTCGACATGTACATCTAAGCAAGCCAGACTATGACAAAAATGTTAAAGTTTTAAAACATACGTACTCGAACTGCCGTATATCCTTAATGCATTTTAAGTATATACATATATATATATACTCGCATATTATACTTTAAAGGAAACTATTAAATCAATATATTGATTTTGCTTAAATCATGTTGATTAACAATTGTTTTTTTTTTCATTTACCCATATTAAATGCTAAATTTGTATATAATATTAAAATACACAGAGATTTCTACAGAAGGAATCTGCATTACCTACTGAGTAACATGAAAATATTACCAGTGTTAAAAATATTTCCTATATCGCTGGCACCACATTAAGCAGGCTGGTTTAATTTTTAAAAAATATTTGAGATCCACGGAAACCCCTGCTTATAATAATTACAAGAGTCAAAGATATTTTACGTGTGTAGGTATGTATTCTAAAAATAATTTACTCAACATGGTCCAGTTAGATTCTGACAATTATGTATGCCATTGTTCTTTCTGTAACTTTAAATAAAATATTTTTTTAAATATAACAAACATGTACGACGTAATGTGTTATATCAATATAGTAGATAGATAATATTAAGCCTTTAACAAAATTCATTGCAATTGTGTTGATTGCAAATTATTGCCTGACATCGCCTAGCCTTTAATTAATCAAAATTGATATCGTGTATGGAATATTTTGACGGGGTGATTTTATAACCCGTTCCATGTTTCTATATTGTAAAATTTAATCGCCATTTCTGTCACAAGTGCGGACATGTTGATTTATCTCCCGCCAAATCCCCTTGATGGGAAAACAACCGTGTTTGTTGTGGATAGGTGTTATTTTTTCTCTTCTGATATTTTAACCATTTTTGATGTACCCAATCACAAAGAGGGATCGCGCGATGTGTAGGATTTGTGACGTTTTAATTATCGTTTCATTAGTTATGCTGTACTGTCATTGCCACAGTAAAGTGTCGACAAACAACATTTTTCTGTAAATTACATTATTATAGTTTTAAATTTAATGACAAATACGATAGTTAAAATCAATTTTTTCCCTTTCTTAATCAGCTTATTAGCTTATTGTTTATCCTCGTCACATAATATACATAGTCATTAATTTTTTTTATAATCTGGATACTTACATTTTAATATTTAACGCAAACACGTTATGGTTATTCATTTTAATAAATGATTCATTGTCTTTGCGTTTAACTATCGTGAGTTTAATATAATATATACCAACCGTTTTCGAAAAATACTTTATAAAATATCATCAGAGTGATAAAAAAACTATTTTATTTATAAAAAAAATACATTTTTAATATTATGAAATTAATATGTAATAATTTAAAATAATTCTAGTACACATTTTGTTGCGCGTTCGTGAAGTCAAGTTTCGTGGTAGGTACTCGTCTAGCAGTGTGGATTTTTCCCTTCTTTTATTGTTTTCCTCCCAGTGCGGGCGCTTTTAGCTGTTTTTTTGTCGTGTTGCCTGACAGCGGACAACCCCTTTGGGATTAATTTTTCAAATTTCTTGCTATGCTTCTATGAACCAAAGCTGCCATATATAATATAAATTAAAATTAAATTCTGCAATCCAAACCCCTTTCCTCTTATAAATGTAAATTATAATTTGTCCGTACAAAGATTAAATTTTATGCTTTTCGAAAAATTTGGTACTCTTATTATAATTAGTTAATTTTGTTGTTTGACTTCGGATTAACTTTTTTGTTGTATCATATTTTTATTCTCAATCAATATTCACGTCTAGTTGATTTGTGTTCGATCAAACAATATGTTCATCGTACATACATTGAATATAATAATTATAACCACTGGCTACTGCGAAATACAGACTAAAAATCGCGCGTTGCTTTGTGTCTCAGTTCTGACGTTAGTAACTAATCAAACACAGATGCTCGGGCATGGGTTATTGAGAGAACTTCGCATTATATATTTATTTTACATGTAAATTGGCGCAAAGATAATGTTATGTGTTTTATTTGCTGACGCTGATATTGTTCTTATCAATGAAAACCTTTCAAAATCTGTGGAAAAATGGAAGAATAAAGAAAACGAAATAGAATTATGGAGAATCGCATTAAAAAATGATGGCGTGCGAATTAGTAGAAATAAAATCGAGTCCATAACGTTTAATTCTATGTATACAATATATGATCTCGGAATAACAAGATGCCATCCGACAATTTAGTGAAGATTGACTTTAAAATATGAATTAAATATATTAATTATAAAGATACACATATAAAATCAATTTTATCGAAAAATATTGTTGTTGCGCTACCGGGAAAAAAAAAAAAAAAAAGATTGACTTTCTTTAAAATTCTGACAATAATTTTATCTTTAAAGCCCTGAATATCAAATTTCCTAGTAGTGTATGATATAACAAGAACACAAAGTTATATATATTTTTTAGAACAACAACTGTTAATTTGAATTGAATTAAAATGTGTGAGTTATATTATATGACGTGTCCAAAATCATAACGATATTTTTGTAAAAATTTTACCTCGCGGGCGATGATCAAACTCCGCTGAAAAAAATCAAAAAATGAATATTCAAAACATTAATATATCAGATTAATGTAAATGTCAGATGTATTCCTTATTGTTCCAAGGGAATGAATAGTTAAACAAGTTCTCATAGACCATTCCTATTACAGAGTACATTTATATGTCATGTCAATACACTACCTGGGCTCTTTAATATCAGTGGACACCATAGCAGATCTTGTCATAGAGAATAGATCTAACACAGCAGCTTAAGTGAATGCTTTCGTCTGGAGTCTTATGTGATAATAAGATTCCAATAAATACGACGGACAAAGTATATAAAACAGCGGTTCGGCCAACTATGCTCTACGGGGCAGTGTGTTGGCGAGTATAACGAAGCAAACAGATAAGATGCGTGTAGCTGAAATGAAATACTGATATCTCAAAAAAAATATTTTTAACTTTGTAGAAGTCTATTTCAAAAAAATTTACTTTTAGAAAAATAAAATACAACGTTGTTTACTTCACAATACAGTTTAATTAAAATTAACTTAAAACTAGAAAATATTTTATTATTAACAATGATAAAATATCAAACAATACATACAAACACCCAAATATTAATATAACGCTTATTTTAAGATTTACGCGAGCACTAGTGTATGAAACTGGCGTCTCTTCTGGGTTAGATCGCGTTTCTTGTAGATGGTTTCTTTGTGAAAATCTAAGCCGATGTTTTGGTACGCTATCACGTCAAGGCGTTGCCTCAAAAACTTACCTACTCGTCACTCGCAACTAACATATGAAGAAAGGTACAGAATTAGTTAAATAATGGGTTGACTTCGAACTAAAATTAACTCAACAGTGGTATCACTGTAATTTTTTAATGTAACGCCTTGATACCGTGATACCGTGCCGAAATGTCGGCCTAAATTCTTTAAGGAAACCATCTACAAAAATATCTAACCCAGAAGAGGCGCAAGTTTCAAAAATATATGAAATTCCTTGTTCTAAACAAATTTGTAAATTTAGGAAATATGTACACTTGGGACGATACGGTTGAGAAAGATATCGATATCAGTAATGGGGTGACAATAATAATGTACGAAAACGAAACCTATAATAGACAAAAAAAATTAAAGATGGATGAAATACGTACGTGTGAAAAGTCTAAGTACAATAAAGTGAAGAATTAACGAATCAGAAGAGATTGTAGGTCTGTTTCTAGCGTAGTCGCTAATATGGTTTGGGCACGTGGAACGTTAGAGTGAGAAGAGGATAGCAAAAAACATATATACGAAACACCTGGCTTGATCAGACAAATCAGATATTAGAATTTAACGTTCAATAATTGACGAATGTCCAAAAGAAGATGTATGAAAGTGGACGAGGCAATATAAGAGTGCGTCAGGATTAAAGATAAGACGAATGAGTATAGAAGAGCTTAATTAGTTAATTCGATTATGTCTACTTTTCTTTCATTTATTTCATATATTATTTCAAAGAAAACTATATTTTGTCAAATTTTTTTTTCCTTGCTGCGTCAAGATTGATTCCAACACTATTACATCTGTGTACATCACGGTTGACGAAAATTTTATATAACAGCGATCAAATATGATTGTTTAAATACCGAAAACGGTTGATACTTAAAAATCATGTGTACAAAAATATGGCGTTTTATTATATTAAATTTAATTTGCAAACACCGTTTGAGTGCAAGTAGTAGTCTAGTGAGTACCGACCACAAATACCTGCACGATTTTTATCATCTGTAATTAAAAAGAGAAGTATCAATCCTCTTCATGGGCAGTTAGCGTTATTAAATTTTAAAGTTTTCAATGGAAATTACTTATTGGTAATTTGAAAATATTCAGGGAAAAGTTTTAATTGCCAATTAATTTTATACTTACATATCTTTCCAATGGAGTGTTATAATATATCGTTAAAATTACACGCTTTAAATTTTCACTGTTATAAATTCAAATTAGCTTTTAAAGTTTTATATGTTCTCATATACGAGTATAGCTGAGCTCATAAACATTATTTTTATGTTAGTATTGGCTTGATGCATACGTTTGTAGCGTTTCGATTTTTCAAGGCAAGAATGCTTTGAATCGACTTTTTTTTTACATATGTCATTATCATTTTAACTCCATTGTATTGTTTTATTGAATACCTATATTGAGGCTGCAATTTAAGAAAAACAACCGGATAAATGGCATCAAATAAAACTGTTATGCAGTTTGGCAAATAATAAAATTATAATGTATATAAATGTAATGTAGTTGAAATAAAAAAATAATTTTAAAAAAATGTGATTTTTCATCATGATAATTCCCGACCACATCTGCCATCATTACAAAAGTGGTTATCCGAAAGCTCGGTTCAGAAGTCATTCCACATCCGTCTTCTTCTGATTGTGCTCCATCATATTTTCAACTTTTTCCTTCTTTATTCAACAATCTCCGTGGAACCTTTTTTAAACACGACGCTGTTTTTCAAAATTAGCTTGACGATGTCTTCATCTTTAAAAGAACTGGAATACCTCATTGAATTTTATTGTTTTGTAATTCATCGCCTCCCTGCTGCTTTCGCAATTTGTGTAATACGTGTAATTGTGTTCAGCTCAGGTCGTACGCAGGCTCTGATAATCCAGGTTCTACTTTTAATATTTTATTTTAGAAAACATCCCTAGATTAGCAGAGATGAAATTATATTTCTTTAAATAGCCCTAGATAGATGTAATAAGAGAATCAATTTCTTTTTTTTTAATGACCAACAAGGTTTAATTAAGATATTAGACCTTAATTTTTGAAGAGTTATTATTGTGAAACTGTAGTTTTTTTACAACATAATTCTGTGGTATATAGATTCAAAGCTTTTAAAAATTAAATAACAGATGTATCAATTTGAAAGAGCTGCAGGTTCGAAAATTTGTCGTTAACTAACTAGGTTAACGAGGTGTAATAGTTAGCGTATTTCCCCGGATAGGAAAAATCCTGGTTCTAATCCCGGTGGCAACCAAAATATTTTTTCGATAAATCGATTTTATCTATATTTCTTTCTAATTTATACATTTAATTTGTATTAAAAACCTTTAATTTACTTCATTATTGAAATGTGTAAATATAATATGTGCCTAGGCGCCTATTTATCTGTTGAAATAATTGTTTCTTTTGGATCCCCAAACGAACATATACATATAGCATTAAAAAATATGACAAAGTTTGTCAAAGAATATTGCGCTACGCAGTATGTTGTTTATTATTTACCAACGTCGTAAAAAAGATATAAAATTCAAAATGTCCATTTTACTGCGTGGATTCTGACACTCATGTAAATTATGCGAAAGTTCTTCTAGAAATTTTCCGGCGAACCCTCCTAAAAAGTGCTTCGAGAGATTTCGTTCAATGTGATGACAAAACATAATGTCGCCATGAAGAAAAGTCTATTGTTTTATTTCAAGACCTCTGTAGACGACTAACTAAACGCTGTTTGATTAAATATTTTTTATTTATATTGAATTTCCGCCCTTATGGGCTTTTACAAAATTAATTATAAAAACATATGCAGCTACACAAGTAGCGTGGAATATGGATTTTAAAAAAAATTAAAATAAGCAAAACAAACAATAAAAATGCAGGTTTAAAAGAGATATTTTTTTAATTTAGGTTATACTTATTATACCTTTGACTCAGAACAGCATAAAAAACATCACTCTTATATTTAAACATTGAACATCAGAATATATCTACATGACCAAAATCGTTCCCAAGCCTGTGAAGTCTGTGTGTGGGTGCATTACTATAAAATATTGTGTATGACACATTTACATGAAACAGCACCTGGTACTTCGCGCGAGAACGTGGTATAAAATCAATTCCGTCAAATTAAGGGCGTCCAGCATCCCAGTTACTATTTTAAATAAAATTAATAAATCATTGTCTCAATATCTCAATTATATTGGTTTATTTTTTAACCTTGTGTCATTGAAGCCGATAATTTGACTTATTGAACTTAAACTAACGTAATCAAAGGCATACACAACAGTGCGTCAACGCAAGTATTTTTTACTGCTTTCTTCTAAAAACCTAAGCAATATATATATATATATATATATAGTTCTCTATTCAATTATACACTTTTTGACCGATCTAAACTAAATTCGCATAGTAATAATTAATTTAAATGTAATTCTTTAGGACATAAATACACATTCCCTTTGGCAACTCCACATATTACTTTATTTAGAAGATTATATCTTGGATGACAGCTGACTATTCACTCAAATTTTAGTTGAATTGTGTTCAATTTTGATAAATTCTGACAATCACCAGTTTATAATGTTACACCGTACTCCGAAACAGTTAAAAGTACAAAAAAACAAGATAATGCTATACACAAATACACGAACCTGCATTAACAATGTGACATTAAGGAGAACACGTTTTTTGCTGTGAAGTTGCATTTTCAGAACATAGTTTCCTCGGATACGAAGAGGTTCGAATCCTGGTAGCAACTAAATATTTTTTCTGTACATCTTTCTAATTGATTAATCAATACAAATAAAAACTTAGCGGATAATGAAATATACCTATGATTCAATCTTCAATTGAAACATTTAGTGATAAAACTATTTGTTTTTCATGATTTACTTTAATATTTCAGTTAAAATATGTATCAATACAAATACTATTATGGTATTTGTGTCGGGCACCAGAAAGTTCACACCGAACTGGTCCATATTACAAAATTATAATAAAATCAAATTACATTATAGTATTGTACACACTGTGCATGATAATTATTCACAGTGGTATAATTCCGTAGAACTTATAGATATGCTATTCCAGTCTGTTTAATGTAAACTTAGACTCGTAGTTCCCCAAAGCTGTAGACAATATTGAATTTCAAGGCACTAATTGGTGGTTTCGTCTAGTCAACAGAGCCTTAAATCTGTACTAATTGCATCACTACTTCAATCTCTGTAAACTGATCATTATCATGTGCTTCTTGTTTCATAAAACTTGTTACATTTTCATAGCGTAAACGCCTTACTGGATGTAATACTGTACGCCTTAGTTATACATTACATTTTTACTTTAACAGCTTTCATTGTGTAAATTTGAATACTTTATTTCATATATTGTTTTATATTTATTACGTACCCAACTTATATTATTAGTTTGGTTATTTTTTAGATGCGCTTGTATCAAGAGGTATCAAAGTATTATTAAAATGAAATACTTTATTCGTTTTACAATGGTTAATTAATTTATCTTGGTTGATGAGAGTACGAATGCTTACCTTTTGACTTGAGGGTTCTTCCCGTTGACCGCATTCATAAATCCATCCTAATTTTATGATACAAGATGCTCGAGCTCCAGAAGAAAAATAACATAACAAGTTGTTACGGTGCCTTTGGACCCTAGAGGATAGGAAGCCATAGGGGCCGCCACCGATTTAGCTCAGTCTGGGTCCTCAAGTGTGTGTGTGTGTGTGCTTTGGTGTTGCCTGCTACCTCGGATGGGATAATCATTGATTCAAAAGCATTCTGACTTTCATTTTACACATTTATTCATATAACACAATTTATCCTGTTATTGGATGCACAAAAAATGTTCTTTAGATCTTCCTTCTTTAGGTCAACATTCCTCTGAGGGAGATCACTTTTAAATATGAATTAAATATATTAATTATAAAGATATACATATAAAATCAATTTTATCGAAAAATATTGTTGTTGCGCTACCGGGATTCGAACCTGGATCTCTTCCCTAACCGGGGGAGGTGCTTTATCCAACTAAGCTACAGCGGCACTATTTTTAGCGACAATTTTTCGACCTTATATGTTACCTTTTTTGAAATTGATACATTTAATCATACAGGTTATAATCCCGGCAGCGCAACAACAATATTTTTCGATAAAATTGATTTTATATGTATATCTTTATAATTAATATATTTAATTCATATTTAAAATATCACAGACCTATGTTCTGAATAATTACAACTTCACAATAAGAATGTGTTCTCCTAAAAAAAAATACAAAGAGTAATCACTTTTATTTATTTATTCTATCTACGGAGTATATCTAATGCTAACATCAGCCAATGCGGCCGCGGAGTGCCAATGCAGCTGAAGACCCGGATCGCCACACGCCCGCGCCAGGATTCATCTCTTGCCCAAGAGATAGACCGGACACCATCTCGTCTCAGTCTTGTCCATATCGGCCATCGCTCGCTTGCCGCCTCCTTGCTCGTTACAGCGAGGTCTCTGCTCAACCCACGGGTGGTCAAGGACCATCGAACTCTGGATCCACCGCGGTTATTTTACTCTTAATCTCCGCCATATTCCTCCGGAGCGCAGCTCCACCGACGAGCCTATCTTCGAGCGTTCCCACCAAAAGTGACGTTTTGCTCAGCTGCCCACCAGAGTCGGATTCTCGTCCCTGATTCGTCCATTTAGACGGCCAATCATCATAAGTCGGCAAAGTAGGCTACCCAGACCTCGGCGCGCAAATTCAAACATTACAAAGTATATTATTTATACATATCGACCCCTCCTTCATAAAGTATCGTAAGTAAGAAATTTTTTTTTTAATTATTCTAGTATTTTGCACGTATTTGATACATTTTTAAAAACCTGTAATTTTTTCAATATTATGTTTATTGGTGCCTATATCATAGAATATAATATATTTTTATAAAAAATCTGCCACGTAAATAAGTATAAAATACATGCGAAATACTAGAATGATTAAAAATGACATTTTTCACTTACGATATTTTACGTAGGAGGTGTCGATATGTATTCATTTTAAGCAAACACATATTTTGTTCGGCATTTTTCTATTTTTTTTGTGATCAAATATGCCGTTTTATTGGAGGTTTGAATTGAATTGAATTATAAGTTTGAATTTGACCTTAGCATTCCTTTAATGATTGCCTTTCATAATTCTTAATTCATAATTATTAAACTTCTCGGAAACCTTTGAAGATGGTTATTTACTTGAAAGTTATTCGCATAATTTTCACTATCACAGGGATGTTTGTCTTATATTACTTACTTCTTAATTAGTCACCATAAAATATTATTAAACGAGTTATACTTGCTCTTAATATGTTAAATAAAATAGTGGCTCTATTAAGGACATAAGAAAAATAAATTATGTATAAAAAAATATTTTCATCCAAAGCTGTGTAGATAATTAGATTTAAGTTTTTAGAAGTTTAAAACCTTTTTATAATTAATAAAAATTAATATAAAAGTATTAATTTTATGGTCACTTAGATTTTTGTGTTAGGAGAGTAGTTTTCTGTTAAATCTAATTAACACTTCGTATTATTCCCAACAAAATTTTCATGGTCAAATTGATGAAACAAACTAACGTAACTCTAACGGCAGTAAAAATTGTATAGGGCTTTTAATTGTGAAGCATAATTTTCAAATTCGTTTTTATTATTTATATTAACTAACCTCCCTTTTCAACAAAAATACACTTATCAACCCTGTCTCACATTTAGCTTTTTAATCGGTTTACCGCGAACCTATATTTCTTTCTGACTTTAACTAGACAAATAATGAGGTCTACAATAATGTTTAATGAGCTAAACATCTCTAAGTTTATAAATTTAGGAAGACTTCGGTGGTTGAATCACTGTCACTGCTAAATATCCGACCAGTAGGATGCAGAGGCTTGAAAGACCTAAGCAAAGTTGGAGCGATAATGTTCTTAAAGACCATTTGCCATTAAGTCCAAAGTTGAAGAGAAACGGCCCAAAATAGAGATCAATAGAGGAAAACTCTTGAAAAACTAAGACGCATCGGGGGTTGAATTATCAATAGGAAATTAAATATATAAATACAAAATAAAGTAAGCCAGCGGTGTAATCAATAAGGTGTTATAAATATCTATATATATTTATATTCATATATATTTATATTTATATTCAACAGTTTGCAACTGCTATTACCTATGATATTACAGTGAACGGCATTAACTTAATGCCTTATCATTAACTTATTATTATTACGAATTTAGTGAAGTGGATAGGAATCAGGTGAAATGGACGTGTAGTAATGATTAAATAATATTAATGGTCTAATGAATTAATATTTCAGACATGTGTACCTAAGTACAAGGTTTGATGTGCGTTTTAAGGTTTCATTCAATATTTGTATAAATAGTAGTTTGTTTTTCTAAAAGACGGTAATTATTATGTTTAATAAACGAAAACTTCGACTATACCTAGTAGTGACCTTTCAAACATGTTTACTTTTAATAAATAACTGGAAGTTTTTCTTTGATCATCGTGTAGTACAAATTATGAATATTACAACCCTCACTAGTCTCGCATTTCAGATCTTATTCAAATGTGAGAGTTCAGGGTGAAAACATGTCAGCAAAACTCCAAATTGCACTTAACCAGTCAATGTTTGTATTATAGTAGTAGTTTGCTCGGTAAGTAATATAATTACTGGGTAGAGAGAGGAGCAGCTCTAGAAAATTATATTACAGTTTCGCATCCTACATTGTCATTATGCCGGAAGGTTACGACGTGCACATTATGCTACGTATCTCGGCAACTAATTAAACACATGTAAATAATACCCTCGTATAAACCGCACATCGGATATTACATTAGACGGAATAACGTCATATATGACGTGTATTGACGAAATATATTGATGATTATGTCTTACATCAAATTACTAAATTGCATTTCTACTTTTGTTTTATTACATTGCCATGAAGCATTAACTTATTTTTAAGGGAAACACATTTTTATTGTAAAGTTGCATTTTCAGAACATAGTTCTGTGGTATTTAATATAAATTAAATTAATCAACTAAAAAGATATACAGAAAAAATCTATCTATCGAAAAAATATTTATTTGCTACCAAATTTGTCGATAATGTATTTGAGTGCTATAGAAAGTGGAGAATGTACTTCCCCGGATAAGAGGAGCTCCAGGTTCGTATCCCGGTAGCAACTAA
This sequence comes from Eubasilissa splendida, assembly GCA_031772225.1. NCBI lineage: Eukaryota > Metazoa > Arthropoda > Insecta > Trichoptera > Phryganeidae > Eubasilissa > Eubasilissa splendida. The sequence goes on along the minus strand of CM062853.1, from coordinate 12,017,454 downwards.
ATATTTTTTCGATAGATAAATTTTTACTGTATATCTTCTTAGTTGTTTCATTTAATTTGTATTAAATTTTTTTTATAAAATTCATAACATTAAAAAAATATATTTTTAAAGAAATTTTTATTTTTTATTTTATTCTTTCATTTTGAATTTTACGTTAATGTTTTATAACACTACTGTTGTAATTTTTTTTTATCAAAAATGGGTGTAAATAATAAATAATTAAACGTTTCATTACTTGTGCCACTATATATGCCTACACCAATCAATTAAAAATTGAGAATTGTTTCTGACTTGTATTTTAAATACAATAAAAATATGTATATGGATAATTGTGTGAAAGAACTGGAATATATAAAAATAGGAGCGAAAATAGGCTATTTGATTATATGCTGTTTATTGTACGCCGATGATGCAGTATTAATGGCGAATAATGAACAAGAATTACAGAGGCTAGTGAGTAGAATGTACGATGTATGCGACCTTATTATGAATGTCAACAAGTCGAAAGTGATGGTATTCGAGAATAAGGAAAGCAAGACAACGTGCAAAATACATATCATATCGTATATATTGTTATATCATTTATGACAGAGTAAAGAATGAAGAAATAAGGAAATAATGTAAAGCTGATCTTAGTAAAGTGAGTAAGATTAAGAAAGGATGGTTTGGTTATATGGAACGGATAAATGAGGAGAGAATGGTAAGAAAGATATATGACGCAAGTGTTGATAGCACCAGAAGTAGAGGACGCCCGCGGAAGTCTTGACACGACCAGGTAAACCAGATACTGGAGGATGGTCTTGTTAAAAGCCTCAATAATCGTCGAGCTTGTATGAGAAGATGTACGAATGTGGATGAGGCGAGAATTGTGTGTCAGGACAGAAGAGTGTGGCGCTCTATCTTCTCTGCCTACCCCTGCAGAGAAACGGCGTGATGGTAAGTGAGAAAGTAAAAATATGATAAAATTTGTGAATCTCTCGCAGTTATTTTTTTAACTTCTATGTGATGACATGTTTTTTCTCATCATTATTTCGATTTATTTGGAAGCTTCTACTTAACTACAAGAGTTATAAAAATTTGAGACGATAATGACTTTTCCAATTTGTTCAATAGTTCTAGAAAAGAAAAGATAAAAAAAGAACAACAAAATGACTAACTAGAGGACGTTGCGAATGCTTTTAGTGAACAAGTAATAGGGCTCCAGTTAGTTAATATTCCGCTTTTATCCTTACTGCAACTTTAGTGATAATTGAAGTGGGTACTATCATTTTATAGCATTACTTCTTATCTTTAAAGGCTTTCGGATGTTACTTTTTAAGTTTACTCCTGCAAGGCAAAATGTACTTATTATGGTTGTAGAAGAAATAATTACTTAAACGCATTTATTTATTACATCAATTTAATTAGTATATTTTTCTTTGCTATTTAAAATTTAATTTTAATAATGTGATTTAAAAAGTGATTCGAATTTTACAATTCTCTTTCAAATTAATTTCCGACATATTTTCTCACAAGCATAAACTGCGCGCTTTTTATCATTTTATTAATTTGTCGAAAATCGGAATATTGAAATTGTAACAATGTAGATGTTTAAATTAACCATCAAGATCCAAATCCGGTTTTAAGAAATAAAAATGTATTCAATGAAGAACCTTTCACGAGACGTTTTATAATTTTATCACCAATATATTTTATAGTTTATTTCCACATTCTATTATACATAAAACTAGAGGCATTTGGAATTCATTAAAAGTTGGTAAGTAAAATGCAAACTTTTCAGTTTTTTTTCCACGAAGTTTCGCGTCTCTTCTAAAAAATGTGGAGTGATACGTTTTCCGCGCTACTGGGAAAAGGAAAAATCCGCTCTAGAGCCGAGAGTAAATCTTGGAGACGGTCGTAAAGTAGCATATTGCGCTTTAGAAGTTGCGCTACTGTTTTATATGCGGGCCCCAACTCTCCGGCTTCTCCTGCGGTGGTCGCTCATATTACTTTATTTTCTGTCGCTGCCACAGTTTGTCCATTGATTCTTATTTTACTTTGTTCTATTAAAATACACTCATTTTAAAAAATATCTTTGATAATTGTGTAATGCTGAGGCGATTGATTGGTCGACTGCAAATGAAACAAAAATATTTATTTTTATTTCAAAACATTTGTGCGAATCATTTACACAGAAATTTTATTGTTAAATAAATAACAGTAAACTCAATTTTACGTAAATTAGCTTAAAAATGTGTCACCATGTGAAGCAATCCATTAAATTTAAATTAATCATTTAAATTATATTTTTTTATATAAACTATCGGTGCTGTATTTTTGTTATGTTCCATATTGACTTCCATTCTATCGTTATAGTTAAGTAGTATGCATGTATATAAAAACTAAAAAACTGATTTTTATAGAAAAACTGATTCTGAAAATATTTATAAAAATCGTAGAACTAAAATCTGTTTGTCATAAATCTGTTTTAATTTTAATAAGGAAATTACATTAAAAACATTATTATAGAAAAATCATTGAAAATCTTTAATTTAATTAACTACTTAAAAACCTAATTAGTGGAATTTTATTTTAAGGCAAAATCAATATTCCTGATATCTTCTGTTGAAATATTTGATCACTGACAACTTAAATTTAATTTGAAAATTTTTACGATTTGTTAAATACATATTGGCTTTCAGAATGAATAGTCCTCAATTGCGAAATACGGCAGAGTTCGCTATTCGTGTACATTGGACGAACAGCGTATCACCAACGAATATGCGAGCTGATTGTAAATAAGCAATTTATTTCAATATTGACACACTGCTGGGAGCGATGCATCGCCCTAGTTAGATTGTGACTCGTTTTGTCTAGTGGCAAAAAGCTTGCAAGAAGTAATTGGGGAATCGATCCTTGTCCTGGAAGACCATTTAAGTTAGTTAGTTTATAAAATAGTCAGCATTATATATTGACGTTAACTCTCCAAGGGTTTTTGGTAAAACTTTGTGGAATTCCATGATTATTTTGTAAATTAAGTCAAAACACTGTTTTATTCCACTACACTTTTCATTATGTTAAACGATATAACGTTTTCGGGAACATCTTCCCATTACCAATATTATAGTTCAACTAAAATTAAAAACACTTTCAGACATGATTCATAATCGTGTAGTGAAATAGAACAATGTTTTGACTCAATTTACAAAATATATGTGATATGTGCATCTTTTTTAAAAATTATTTTTGTTATTAAAACTAGACCCACAAAACATATTTTTAGACGTTTGTGTGCAGGTATATTTATATCAATTTTATTACGTTTAATATAATCAAAACACAACAACAGTGTCACAGTTTAAACAATTCATTTCATTCTTACATATACAATTATACAAATTATCTGTATTTTTTATTTGTGTTATTTCATATCATGGCATATATTACGGCATAAACTTACTTGTCTTTAAGACGTTAATCTATATTTGCTTTCGACTTTCCATTATACATGAAAAAATATTTTAAATTATTGTTAACTTTTCCTGTTTTTGTATGTGACATTCGGCTTTTCGCTTATCACAGCAGGTCCAGTATATTTCTTTCCGATATTTCAGTACCTAATTAAGTTTGATATTATACTATTAACATGTATAATATAACAATAAATAATTCATTAACTTTGTTTTTAACCACTATGAGTTAATTATATTTACCAATCGCTTTCGATAAATGTTTTTTTCTTCATCATGGTGATAAATAACTAACTAAAAATATATGTCAAATTACAATTTAAAGAATTAATTATTATAAAATGTAATATTAACATGTTTATATAATATTAACTTATTCGTTACTTGGCTTAATATTATTTTCTGTAAGTACTATCTACATTCCTTACTCTTTTATTTCTTATTTTTCTTACATTATAGTCGATCCAGTTGATCTTACATTATAGTAGTCCACCGCTTTCAATTTACTTTTTAAAAAAATCTTTCAATTATTTTATAATCATTACGGAGAACACAACATTATTATTCTGAAGTTGTAATTATTCAGAACATAGGTCTGTGATATTTTAAATACAAATTTAATGTATTAATTAGAAAGATATACATATAAAATCAATTTTATCGAAAAATATTGTTGTCCCTACCGGGATTCGAACCTGGATCTTTTCTAATCCGGGAAACGAACATTATCCGATTATGCTATACCAACACAGTGAATTGACGACAAATTTTCGAATCTATATGTTACACTTTTCAAATGCATACATCTATCGTTCCATTATTTGAAAGTCATCTACTTTGTTTTTACGGAATCGAATAAACCGATAGGAGACGCCAGAATTAACAATTATTTTTTATTAAATTTTAAACACATTGATACAACTTATATATTATTAAGAAGAACACATTCTCATTCGGATTGGAAGAGATCCAGATTCGAATCCCGGTAGCGACAACAATATTTTTCGATAAATATGATTGTATATGTATATCTTTCTAATTATTACATTTAATTTGTATTTATTTTATAATCGTATATTGAATAATGTTGCGTTATGTATACCTGCATAAATTCTAAGAACCCGTTATAAATGATTAACTGATTCACTTCTTCGAATATATCCAAAGAATATAACGAAGTGCAAAGCATCATTTTTCATCTCACATCATATCTTGATTCTTCCTTCCACCCCGTGTTAACTTGCATCCAAGATATAAAAATTCACTTACTATTGCTTCAAACATGGTTAATAAATGCACCACGTCATCATAATAGATTTGTACATTTCCATTTGTAGTTCGCATAACGCTCTGGGTTTTCTCATTGATTTTTTCTTGGTGATATTTTTTATCTTGTTAGTATTTTTTATAGAATAAAAATGATGACAAAGAGTTTTATATAATGTACTCTTTTATATAATGTACACTTTTATATTAAAACTTAACACAAATAAATATATCATATTTTCTGATATTCATTTTTATTTGGAATATCTATAGGACATAGGTATCGTCTCTAATTGTAATCGTGGTATTGAAAATATTAAATGTCTTTAAAAAGGGAAAAAATTAATTAATGAATTAAGCAGTGCAGATTTGAAACATGGTAATTTCATCAATGACTGATGGATCGATAAAAATATTTGTTTTAAAGTAAATTAATTCTCTTAGAGTAGAATAAAATCAATTTTTTTACTGAAACACCATTAAACATGCTATCGTTCGTCCCGTGTCAGAAGATTTTATAGCTATGAATATATACATGATTCATAATCGCCCTCTCGGTATGGTGTCAGACAATATGCTCAAAATAAAGCAGAAAACATTTTGTGCCTATTGTCTCCGAGCAACTCCTGTCTAAATGCGCCGCAACCCACCTAGCAGCGGAATCGCGATTCTTGCCACCTCCGTAATCCGTAACACGAATTATAATATAATATAGAATCGTCTTTCGTGAGAAAGTCGTACGTAACTTTATATTTTACACCATGTCTTATATGTTTTATTTAGAAGCACTTTTAATCTGTGTTGAGACATATTTAGGACTTTTTAATTTAATTATTATTCATTCAAATTATGTAGTAGCTACTAATTTTTCACTAATGTACTCATTCCTTAACATTTTAAAGATAAGTACTTTTTTTAGTGTTCCGTGCAGGAAATGTGATATATATAATCAATTTATTTAAAAATTTAAACACTCAGATTTGATTCCAAATGTAAATGAAATTAAAATTAGTTAATTAGTTTTTATAATTTGGAGGTGTTCTTAACATTTAGTCATTATACCTCAAAAATCTACTTATATTTGCCTAAAAACGTATAAAATTGTCTCGCCGAGTAAATGTGTTTTTCGTGTCGAATAGCTCTATTTCAAAATTATTGGAAACATTTAATTGCGAAATTATTCTAGTTAAAAACACTTCCACTGGTCAGGCCCTATTTATCATTCTTTTTGCTTGTATATTTTCTTGCTCGTAGGAACCCTCTTCAACTCTAGTCGCCGTATGAGTAATCGACTTTATAACTTTATAATTAGTAATTTATTTATCAACATTACGATAATTCTCGCCGTCTGTAAGCCATATGCATGCATATTTCATGTTTTATTTAAAATTATTATGTAATCATCTGGCTCTTTGTCACTTGGCTGCATATGAAAAAAATTTGCTCTTTGGACGTTCCATTTTTTTAAGTAAATCAACTGCGCTTTGCGTAGCCAACCTAGATAGGTAATCTACTACCCATTTATTCAATAATAACTAAATGAATCGACTAGAAAAATATACAAAAAATATATTTTAGTTGCAACTGGGATTCGAACCTTTTCCTATTAGGCGAAATGCATTATACAGTTTCGCCACACCAACCGAGTAAGTTGACGACAAATTTTCGAACTTATATACTGCAGCTCTTTCAAACTAAATAACAACAAAAAAAGAGAATAACAGATGTATCAATCTACCTACCTATCGACTATTCTGTGTAAATTAGAAAATATGTGTTTTTTCTCTCACTATTGATAAACTTCTACCTAGTTTAATAGCAATATGGCTCAGTTTTAAAAAAAGTTAAAACAGTTTTAAAATGGGAAAATCTTTTGATGCGGCTTTTTTTGAGTACCTTTTTATCTGTGCACGGTTTTTCCTTCCGAACAATGTTCAGCTGTTGTTTTGAAACACGACCGTTTATATTGCGAGCTGGAAAAGGGGAACAATGTGGAGGATTCGCCAGCTTAAGACATCCTGCAGGTTCCTGTAGTCAGACGTCCTGCCGGCTTCTTGAGTGCCACTCGCCTACCCACTGTGCCTATGCATTACCTCCCTCTCCCGGAACCAGAAATATGTTTTCATTGTGTTCGCTGCCGAGGCACAATCGCCTCATTGTTTGACTTCTGCCTGTGGGCCGCTGCATACATAAATAATTATTTTGACTTATTTGTTTACTACAATATTTTGCAATATTTTTATTTGTTACTTTCTAGATTATTTGTTCGATTGTCCGGCTATACAAATACGCATGCCTAATTTCTGAACTTGGTGCGCCAACTAATAGGAATAAACGGACAACAGTTCTTGCATGTTACTAACAGCTCTTATCCAAGCAGATATTTTTAATCGTGAAAGCTTCGTATTTTACTTAAGTATGTTTTTTTTTTAGTTAACTGCCCCATAAATTTAATTTTAAATATTATATTTAAAGACGAGAAAAATAACATGAATATAAATAATAAGTAAACAAATTTTATTTAATATTAAAATTAAATGTCATAAAAAAAAATGTTGTATTTTGCGATTTCCTTTGAATTTTTATCAAGTGTATAACGTTTTTATTTATTGATAAAAATCGGCAATGTTTTGAAATTTCAGTGATTTCGACAACCTCCATAGAAAACTTGTTCCCTATATTTGCTATGTTTTTTTTACTATATTAATTATATATATGTACATGCATAATCCTTAATTATATTATCATAGAAAACGTTAGTAATGTGCCAGCTTTAATGTTGTAGTTTTAATATAAATATGATTATATTGAAGGATATTTTGCTATTATTACTGAGTGTGATAAATACGACACTACATTCAGAAATCAGAATCAGATTTGGGTGCGCGGGTTTAAGTCCCCGGCCAGCAAGTTTTTTTTCCAATTTATTTTAGCAACAAACCACTTCATTCAGCGAAATTCTTAATATGCTGCCAGACGACGTCGTACATTCACTGTAAATTACAATTCTGTACGATACATTATGTTTTTAAATCATTTTCAACACTTAAATAAAATCTATTTTACTGAAATACTAGCCATCGATATATATCAGGCCATTGACTGTACATTCTAAATATTGCTGTTCTCTCATATAATATAGTGTGTCAAATGATGTAGACTTACAAACGAGATCAAGCGGTTTTTTTTTGGATAGAATTAAATGAAAGCACAATGAAATAGATGTTAAAATTATGGCAATCTAAATTTAAATATTAATCTGTGCTTTAATTTATACCATAAAAAGATCATAATACAATCCATTTAATTGAAAAAGATAGCCATCACCCGTATAGCTAGACCGTTGAATAACTGCGCGGAATCGCTATTGTGAAAGCACTCAGATTTCGTGAATCGCGTAATTTTTAGATACACCACTTACACTAATATGCTTTCACTCGTAACCCAATTATAATAAATGTATATATATGCAAACAACAGCACAATATTAGAGAAAAGATAAATCTTTGTCACTATCATTTAGATGAAAATGTAAAAATAAAATATATTACGTTGAGGCTAGAACCGAAAATTCGTTTTTTAAGAAACAAAGAATAATTCGACTGTTCTTATTTTGTTGCGCACTATTTTTTATTTATTTTGCTTCTGATATGAATGTTGGTATGATTTTAGTTAAATTTTCTATAGATCCTTTAAATAAATGTATAATAACCACATTCTGTCAGGTCTTTATTATGTGATTGGTTTTCTAGAATATTTTTCTTTGTTTTAACCTTTAATCGACAACTTTTTATTATCATGTTAGTATTGCCTTCGAATCTCAGACTGCTCTTAATAATAAAATTCAACATTGACTCTTGAATATACAGATCATAATATTACATTTCGCGACTTTCGAGAATTAAATTGCTGTTGGCACATAGTTTTATTTCGTCTAAAATACAATTAGTGCATAGGTTGGTTACATCGGAAGGTTTAACTTCGGCGACATACAATCAATTGCCTAGGACTAAATCTCGGCGATTGTGTATCCATTTTGACAAAAATCCAGCTCTCAAATTAGATCTAGAAAATTATTCGAGAAAAGGCCTGCGTCTGCCTAAATTGAGATTTTTTTCTCTTACATATCTATAATAGTTATAAGAATTTTTAATAAAATACATCCATGGTTTTGGTACAGCACGATGCATAGTAATATATCACTTATTTATTGTTACAGAGGTATGTTTGTAGAACTCCATAATCATACATATAAAAATAAAAACACTTGTTTTTTTTAGTTCTACTCGTTTAATTTTCGTGAGACGCGGTTCGCCTTATGAGGGCATTATCATTATCAGTAATTTGGAACTACTGCATCCTTAAAATATCAGCAGTGTTCAAACATAATTGTTAACTGGAATCATACAAAAACACCTGTAAAAATAAGATTATTTGCAAATGATGCGCTCATATATATAGCAGGAGACAATTATGCAACTATACAGAAAGAATTAAATTATGACTTAAACAATATATCAATATGGCTGAAGAAAAGTAAATTAAAACTAAATGTTAACAAAACACAATTCGTGAACATTGGAAGTAAAAAAATACCAATCACACCAAAAATTATCATAGATGGTGAAAGTCTGAAGGAAGTGACTGAAATAAAATATTTGGGAGTCATAATAGATTCAAAATTGAATTTATCGCAAAATTCAAGATACGCGACTAAAAAGATTGCTAAGAAAATCTCACTTCTGGGAAGGATCAGAAGATTTATTAGTACTGAGTTTTGTAAAATAGTTTACAACTCTGTTATTATTCTTCATATCAACTACTGTAGCAGCATTTTGTTTTTGGCTAACGAAGAAGAAATGCAACAATTGTCAGTGTTGCAAAATAAAGCTATGAGAATAATATTCAGAAAAAATAGATATACTCGGATCAATGCTAAAAGATCTGAATATAATGACCTTTAAGCAGAAAATATATTTTAATACAATGGTATTTATTTACAAAATCATCAATAAGAAAATAACAGCGGAATTCACACGAAAAATTGATGCAAATCAACATGAGCACGAGCATCGTACAAGGGGAAGGGATAGACTGAGACTGTCATTCAGGAAGAAGACCAAATCTCAGAAATCGATGATAATCCGATGAAATTTTTTAATGAAATGCCAGAAAACATAAGAAAGGAAGAGAAATTGAATAAATTTAAAATGAAACTGACTAATTATATAAAAGATAAGTTTTAGTAAAAGAAAATGTTTTAATCTTGTATATATTAGAGCATATATAAGGAGTGATTATGTATGCACTATGTTAAAAATTTGATATAAAGAGGTCCCAATGGTTAGGGCACCACTCGATATGGCGTGGGCTTTCGTCCTCGCCCAATCATCATATTATCACTATAACTGTTAAATTAAATTAGCGAGAAAAAAAACCTTAGGCCAAATTCTTAATCTAACTTATGGTCTACTTAATTATAATCTTAATCTATCTTAATTAAGTTGGTGATGTTTCGGTCCGGGCTTCGCCGATCGATGTCTGCTGCCGTTGTCTGCCGCGCGGATGGTGACCGACGACACGATCTGGGCGGGACCGTGACTTCAAGTCCGCTCTGCAATTTCGTCCTTCTGGTGGGTGGCCTCGTTCATCAGCTCCTCCGGGCTGCTTTCTTACACCTCCGCTCAAGTTAAACCACCGTTCGGGTTAAACTTCTCCGATTCCGCGCTGTCAGAGTGCTGAGTCTAAGTGCTGAGTGTTAGGTGCTGAGTGTTCTCTTCATCAGACAGTTTAAGCGCCTTAGGGCGTGTCCTCAACACGTCCCTTGGTCCATTCCTTAAACGGTGATTGGGTGCTCTCTTTTACTCAATTACAGAAGCATTTTACGGCTCTGTACCCGGATTAGCTGTGAAATTCCTTGTATTAATAAATATTTGGGATCTCCCGTACGAGATCCGAGATCTTTTTCGGCTAATTGCGGCCGTCGCAAATGCGCATTCTCCCGGCCATATATTATTATTTTAAAAAGTAAGTCGCCGACAGTATACATTTAAGATGAAATGCATTTCTCGGGGATGGACCGTCATAAAATATTCCCTAACTCCCCCAAGAAAGCGGCACGTTCACTTAATCTTATTGTTTGCACGGCCCTGTTACCCATGCAAATCCCTTAAAGGAATGCACCGCGTTCGGATTAGCCGTTAAGTGCTCCTTTGTTAATAATATGGAGAAATTTGCGTCACATTTATCGCCGGGCACATTAAATTAAATAAATAAATTTTTAAAAACGTAAGAATTAACATGAATGTTCTTTACCACATTAACATAAAATTGTATAGCTATCCTTTTACATATATTACCTTTCACTAAAATATCAATAGTGTTTGAACAACATTGTTTCTTACAATCGTGCCAAAATATAAAAAGCCCAACATTACCCTAATCACTTAAAATTGTATAGCTATCCTTTTACATATATTACCTTTCACTAAAATATCATTAGTGTTTGAACAACATTGTTTCTTACGATCGTGCCAAAATATAAAAAGCCCAACATTACCCTAATCACTTAAAATTATATAGCTGTCCCTTTTTAATAAATTTCATATAAATACAAGTTGTTGAATTTAAAATTGTTAAATTGATAATGCCCTTATAAGGACGCATTTATGATCCAAATTACGGCTATAATTTTAGCTAATAGAACGACATTAAAAGCCAATGAAACTGCCAAAAAATTCTCGGCCTCTAGTCACACCACCGCGCCGCGCCACTGATGGTATTTCCAGACCTAGTTGTTTTGTGGCTCTTTTTAAGACTATCTTTGTTCCGCTGTCAAGGCCTTAATTCGTCCCTTTTCACAGAGCCCGCACGGTAAGATGATAATTATCTCGTTTTTTGCTTAAAATACCTCATTTTTCATTTTCCGTTTTATTTATACCGTACGTGTGCTACCACGCTTTCGAAAACTAGAAAGTGGAATGAATATTATAAAATATTCTCCACTAGTTTTCTTTGTACAATATATGTACATGCATGTAGAATATTGTGTTAAAAAAATTTAGCATGTTTATCCGTAACACTTTTCTCTAAAATCATTCCTCAAAAAAGAATTACATTATAAATATACTGTAGAATTTCCCTTAGTATCTATCTTTAAATTTTCCGTGACAATGTGTATATTTTTATTTATATTAAATTAAATTAAATCTTTAATATATAACATTTGAAATACATTTCAAACCTATTAATATACTAGTGATGAAAACCCGTCCTAAGACACACGAGAATTTAAATTATTACCGTATAGTATAGCAGCATTACAGTTAGGGATTCAGTATTCTCGGGTAGCTTAGATTAGCTAAGCTTAAGTACATTTATAAATTGATTATAAAAAACAAATACGTCCATAAAAATTGGAAATATATATTTTTTTATGCACAAAAAAAATTGATAATGAAACACATCGGAAGACAATAACATATATATTTGGTCAATATCAATGACAAACTGTCCCCTAATAACGTTTATCAAATTATTTCATCATATCTAAATTTTGTTTCGTCAAAAGATGACACGATTTTATCTTAAATATTTACATCACATTTTGCAAGGAAACATAATCCCTTGTTTGAACAAACCGACAAAACTTTTCTCTTCAGAATCAGATCCCTATACAGAATCTTTATAACTGACCATATATTTTTCTCTTTTTAGTAGTTAAAAGCTACAACAATTGATACACGTGCACCGCTCGTCGATGACTGATATATATTTTTTTATATATCTTTCTACTTGATTAATTAAATTTGTATAACTTAATTTATTTAAAATGAATAACATCATGAAAAATCTCGAGTCCCGGAATTTAAATGGGATTCCTGGGTTATCTCATCACAGAATCATTAATTACAGCGTTCTAATTTTCAAATTTCTGAGAATAAAAATGTACCTGAAAAATTAACCTCCTGAACAAAAAGGTCACATATTAATTCACATTTTTAAATGAAATTCACTCTAATGTAGATAATCTACCAGTTTACAGTTTCAAATATCCCTAGGCGTGATATTATGTATTGAAGAGAGCGATCAGGCATTTACAGTTTAACATAATTGATACACTTACTTGGAAAGGATATTATGGATTACGGTGGTAACTCTTATGCATGATGAATAATGTTATGAACAAGATGTGACGTAATATTTCTTTTATGAAACACACTGTATATTTAATATCTGTAATAAGTAGAAAGCAAATGCATAAACGCAATCCTCGTTCCTTGCCACGACACCCATATTTATTGGCTTTTTGGTTATTTTGGTTTACCCCTTCGTAGGACCACTCTATAAATAGACTTGTACCTTCGGCTTTCATGGGTGGCTATTTTAAAGCGGTCAGTTGAATTATGTATCCAAAACAAAATACCAGTGTTTATGTAACCCTCTAGAGTAACATTTCAAATAACTAATTAGTCATTTTCCACGCCGGAGGCCTGGGGTAGTTAGTTACTCCTTTCATATTCACAACGCCCACCACGGTTACACCCCCAACGACCTTTTCAGGTATTCGGTACTAAATAAAATTAAGGGACGAGTTGCGTTACTTTATAAAGGCTGCTAAGTTAAAAGGTTTTTGACTTACCGGAAGCCAAAAGATAGGCTATAATCCTTTTCCATCTCTGCGTTACCCCAATAAAATATTCAGATTCTTCTAGTATGTGGAAACAAATTAGTTGAAAACAAGCATTTCAGCGTATCTTTTTGTTTTTTTTTATTTGTGATTTTTGAAGATATAAATAACCTTAACTATTCGGCGTAAAAAATGGTTAAAAGAAGCTTCTTTTGGTTATCTTAAATTTATTTCAAATGAAATGTGCACGTGTACGGAATAAATTAATGTTGGTAGCATTCTTCAGTGTAGCAAATTGTCGAAGTTTTAATCGATTTAAGCCATCACATCAAAATATTAAAAATATATAATGATATTCGCCCACATAGATACTCGTTTTAAAATGTATATTCTGGTAATTGGCTTAGTCTAGATTACTAGCTTCCTACACGCTTCAAATGCTACACTATATGCTTCAAATTCCTTCACCTTTTTAATATTATTCGAACCACTTGAAGACTTCGTTTATACTCGAGTTTTAATGCTTTTTTATGGTGTCTGTAATCCGTAACATTTTAAATTGCCAAACATTTTACACACGAGAAAACCTATCTACCCTAAGTCAATATTGTATTATACAAGGGTTGTATGATAAGTACCCGTGTTAGGGAAGGAAATACATTTAAAATTATTTTATTTTATCTATTTCTCAACAGTCTCCTTTCAGCCAATACACTTAGTCCAGCGATATTCCAACATTTTAAAGTTTATTCTACAATACATTTAAGTCTATACTACAATACAATACATGATTCATATAAAATGATTTGTTTAACTAAAATAGGGTTATGTTTTGGCGACGACTACCTCGTTTAACGTGGACGACTTTCCACTTAGCCATTTTTTCATGATCAAGCCAAGAGATCACAGGGAGCCAAATCTGGAGAATTGAGTGGATGAGACAGCAATTCGTTGTGTAATTCGGTCAGTTTTGGTGTGGCGACCCGTTGGCCGCGGTGCATTGTCATGGTGAAAGAGCATTATGTCTTCGTCAAACGAGGTCATTTTCTCGTCAGTTCAGCGGCGAACTGGCCCAACTAATCAGCGTAGTACTGCCCCGTGATTCGATAGTCGATGAAGATGATACCCCGCGAATTCTAAAAAACGATAGCCATGACTTTTCCGGCCGATGGAACCATTTTAGCCTTCTTTGGAGCAGGTTCGCCAGATGTCCACTGTTTTGACTGTTCTTTCATTTCTGACATGTAGTGATGGATCCATGTTTCGTCAATTGTCATGAAACACCGCAGAAACTCTTTAGAGTTGCGCTTAAATATATCCAAACCATGCTCCGAAGTTGTCATGCGATTCGGTTTTTGTTCCACTGTGAGCAAACGCGGCACCCATCTTGCCGATAGCTTTCTCATGCCAAATTTTTCGTATATATTTACAGTATATACAGCATATATATACAGCAATCTCTCCGATCTTCTTATAAATATCATGGATTTTGTTGACCATATCCTCCGTAGTTACCTCAATCGGACGACCTGGACGCTCTTTTTTTAAATGGATGTTTCGCCACACTTGAATTCATCCAACTAATATCTGATGGTAATCATTGAATGTACATAGTATTTTTAAATGGCATTTTGATTTTTTCACACATCTTCCCTTCCAAAAAAGGATATCACACGTCTTCCCATCTGAAAAATGATATTGCTCTTTTTCCATGGTTGCAATAAACCACTTGCCCACTTTCAACTTTTACTTGCCCATTTTCAAGAGCTATCAAAACAAAACTTCTCGATAAATCTGTCGGAAATTTTGACAGGCGTCGTTCGAAAGATGGCTATAAACAATTATGATGGTTTACAGATTTAGCGTCAGTAGCTCCATCAGTCGTTAAACACGGGTACTTATCATACAGCCCTCGTCTACTTAGCATGTCAATAATATTTTTTACTTACTTTTTTACATTTACTTCTAAACCCACATTACGTATAAATTGGGTACCAAGTTGTTATTTATCTAAATGTTACCTATCTTAAAATGAGATATCAATTTACTTATGAGTACTTTAAAGGGTTGTTTTTTTAATTTTGTGTACATTTCCAAAATATTTCAACTTTTTCGTGACTATACACAATTAAAACAATTGCTAATTCCAGAAATATATAGTATATGAGCAGGTTGTAGGTACTCACTATCACCTTTCACTTATTTATTTATGTTTTAATTTTCCTAAGTTATTGATTGCAATATATTATATTGTAGATTATGAAGTACATAGCCAAAAAGTATTCAGAATATAAATTATTTTTTAAAAAAATTCCAAGCCAAAACATATAAATATTGTTTTTAAAACAAAATAGTATGTAAGATCAAATTGTTAAGAAAAGTTATAGTAAAGTTAAAGTAAGATTTTTAAAACCGTCTCAAAACCGCATCAGCCTTTATTAAAATGCCAATTCATTTTTATATTAAATTAAATAATCACTTTGTATGGAACCACGAAATTTATTATACGTCAACCGGTTTTGCTTATCTCAAGTTTCATCGGGACGTATTTCAAACTATCATAAATACAAAAGAGTGCAAGAGTAAAGAGGGAGATAAAATATAAAATTACATGTGAAATAGAGAGAGAGACAGAATACACATATAGTTAAATAGAACAGCAAGGGAAACAGAATATAAAATTATATGCGAAAGAGGGAGACAGAACACATATACAAATAGACGGAACATTAAGGGAGGGGAAAATACAGTCTCGATGGATATTAAATTGATTTTAAAGGAAACATACCTAATATGGGACTAATGGATAAATTAATTTGATCATTAAGAATTGGCGTACCACTATTTATTGCCTTTTAAATTGTCCAACCGGAGGCCAAATCCGTTTTTATGGAGGATATTGACCCCTGTGGTATTATTAAAAGAATGATATTTTTCAATAATATGGTTGGAAAATTATGAGAAACTATTACTATTTAAACATTTAATATTTTCTTTGACACGAATGTTGATATTACGAGCAGTTTTGCCTGTATAGAATGAGGGACAGTTATTGCAAGTTAATTTATATATACCTGAGTGGCTTAATTTGTTATCTTTATCTTTTGAGTTTATTAAAAATTTTCCTAAATTGTTATTTGTGTAGACCGCTAACCTGAAGATTATTCACGTAAAGGGAAGAAAATTTTTAATATATACAACTCTACGCCATTGGTAACTTACGTCATTATTAATGTTTTTACCGGGAGGACTAGTGAACAAGAAATTATTAGTAGCTATCTGTTTAAGCTTTTTATTAAGAATTATATTAATAAGGTTCGTATCATAACCATTGTTTGTCGATATTTGTTTGATTGTTTCTAATTCTTTCTAGAAATCAATATTTGATAAAGGGATTGTGACTAGCCGATGAACTATTGAATGAAAAAAAAAAAATTATGTGTTCCATGTTCTTATTATATCAGAAAATATTTAAAAAAATTTGTTTAATATAAATTTAAATAATTTTTGGAGCCAAAAATATAAAAAGTCTATTGGTAATCAATGTTGGTTGCTCCAGGCAAAAATATACGATATAACCTAATAACTGTTTTCGTCTAAAGTTATAATTAGTCATGAGCTAAACCGTTATTTTAACCATGATGGTGACTGTGACTCTGAGATTTGTGTTCGATTGTAACGATAAATACAATACACTAGAAACTGAACCTCTTACAGTTAGATATCAGTTACCAATCAACGTTACAATCGAATAGCATTTACACAATCACGGTTTAGCTCATCACTAATTACAATGTATTTTTGCAATCTCTTTGAAATCTTTGTATATATTTGTTTACTGTTAAACAATTGCGTTCGTACACCCAAATAAACACCTCGGCCGTGAGGTGTCGTACGTCTGTAGAGAATTATTTCTGTTTGGTCAGTAGCGTTTAAGTCCAGACCACATCTGACAATGTTTGCGGTCCAAAGTTTCCAAACTTTGTCATTCTCGGTCTTTGTTTACCGACTAACTTCCACTAACCAAGATCCAAGATGGCGGCCACGGCACGTGATGTCGCTATTCTTCATTGTATCTCGGAGTTTATGAAAAAATCTAAAAGGTTTGTTAATGTGGTAATTCGCGACGTATAATAAATATGTCGCTATTAATTGGATAATGTTACATGTCGTCACCTAAGCAGCAACACCACATATCTAAGAATTGTATACTTTACATGAGAGATATTTGTAAAATTACTGAAATATTACTTACCTTTCTAGAGTTGTAAAGTGGAGCGGATTGTTTCTAAACTGAAACTGAACTAAACTTAGGTACGATTCCTTTGACTTGTGCGCACTTGACAGGGAGGTTACAGATATGTGGTGATTACATTTATTTGATTTGCACGCCCCTAGCGGACACTATCGTGAAACTAGTAATATATAACGATTCTCCGCGAAAATTCAAATTCAATGATATAAATGTCTTAATTTGACAATTAAGATATGCCGCCGTGTTGCTGCTTAGGTTGGCAATATTTCTGAATTTACAGGCAGTGAAGCGGACTTAAATAATAATTACTGTTTTTTTTTATAATTTATATTTACACATATTTTTGGAAGTTAATGTTGTGTACATGTAATATTCCATTTTTTAAATACCAAGTATTGTTCCATTTTTACACAAGTATTATTAGAACTATGTTCTGAAAACGCAACTTCACCACAAAATTGTGTTCTCTTTAAAAATATCTACGTTGTATCACAGTTTATTCAAATTTAATAAAATAGATTAATTAATTTCACGACTCCTAGCGTATTTTACTCAAATATATTGGAGATTCACCGCATTATAAAGTAGATTATTTTTAAAAATGGAATAATAGATGTATCAACTAGAAAGATTAGAGAATTTTTTGTAAATGTATTCGATTGCTATAGCGAAAATGCTAAATGCGCTTCCCCGGATAGGAAGAGGTCCAGGTTTGAATCCCGATAGCAATTAAATATTTTTTCGATAAATATTAGATGTATTCATTTTCAAATCTATCAAGCGCTATCGTGTACGTACTTTATAAATTACTTATGTAACTTAAAGAGATTTGAGTTGTAACTAAAAACCGTCTTGTCATTATTTGTCTGAAAGTCTAATAAATGTATTGTAAACTATTTTATCGTATAATTATTACAATCATATAATCAACCTTAGTACAAACATTTTTCAAATAAAATGGCCGCTATGCCACGTCACTATACTTGTTAGTTATTGGCTGAGTGATAAGTGACTGTCCAAGCGCATGTAAATGGTGCATTTTGATTCAAATTCCTAGATCAGGACGAAAAGTTTTAAATATTATTTATCGTTTATTTTTTAACATAATGTATAATATATTTGACTTATTATTTTATAATGTCATGGATTTCCTATCAAAATAATAATGCGTAGGATCATTTTTACAATACAATATTATTGATTTTTCTGTAAAAAATATCATCACATATAAACTGCTCGTGTTAAATTACCGATACGATGTAGTACTTGTTTTTTTTTTTCAAATAAAGTATGTAAAAATCACAGCAAGCAGGAACAGCATATGTAAGAGGCATTTCTTTACTCTTTCATTTGCTATTAAAGTTATAAACTTTTACGATGATAAACGTTTTTGTAAAACTAGATAAAACAGATCTAGTAATGATATTCGTACATTCAAAAACCTTTCATTTTTTCAAAGAAGATTCAAATGGTTTTTTAATATCCAGTAAATTTTCTTTTGTTTCGAATCTGTCTTCTGATAAATAACCGATTTTTTTAAGCAACAAAAAACGTTTGTCTAAATGTTTCCCTCTCTTTGAATTCATTTTGATTAATTGTTTATTAAATCTCATTCGAGTTTATTCCCGAGTTTCGCTTACTCTATTTTATGTTCATCCTTTCAGTGAAAATCAAATGCTCCTGTTTTGGAAACTTATAAAGGGAGCATTTAAAGATAAAAGTTCTATTTGTTTTTGTTGGGAATGAAAACTGAGATATTTAAATTCACATTTATATATTTAAATTACCAAATATCGTATTACTTTTTAAATATCTAAGTTTTGCAATTGTTTATTTGTTTCATACTTTTACCTCAAAATGAAGTAGTGCACTTCAGCATTAAAATTAATAATATCATATTTTAAATTGTTTTTTTTCTACGTGAACAAGGCTTGGCAGCCTTTGGGTAAATTGCGGATACTTGCTTGTAGTGCGGACGTTCTCGTCTTGCGTCGGTATATATGTACTGAAAATGATTGACGATATTTCCTTGACTGCTGCTTCTCCAGTCTCGGCAGGCCAGGGGTGGACGCGCACGTGCGGCACGACGGCGAGGCGGCCGGGGTGACGCACGTGCAGTTCTTGGTGAACGAGGGTGCGCTGGTGACGGCCACCGCGGATGACTCCCTACATCTCTGGAACTTCAGGCAGAAGTCGCCACAGGTCGTCCACACACTCAAGTTTCAAAGAGAAAAGTGAGTACCTATGTTAATTAATCATTTTGACGTTGATTATACTATCCGATCCGCTCTGCGTTATGGTGAAGTCCATATCCACCCGCGAGAATAAATGTTGTGTGGATATATAAAAACTGACCGCATTTCAGTACATTACGCTGTAAACGATCTGCGCACACCCTATTGTACCTGGCTGTCAATCCAGGCACCTGACAGTCGTATCAGTCCGCCTGGTATCCACAAAAATGCAGATGTCAATACATCGAGACGGGCACCTCATAGAGGCTAGCGAAGGCTAGCCACTCCTCTGCAGCACGTCTTTTCAGTAACACTTCGAGGGAGCATCTTCCGTACAAACTTTACGTGTGCAAATTAACTTTATATTCGTGTAGTTTTGTTTCTAAACAGAAACTTTTGTAAGTCCTCTTAAATTATATACCTTATTCTAGTCACTGCACCAACCACATTCATATACACTGCGACATTAATACACACGCGTGAGACCCGAAGAGAGATAGGGCCTTCGGTTTCACTATGTACAAAAAATTCTGATCCGACTTGCATAACTTACAAAAGTCAATCACTCCATCCGAGTAACTCGACAACTCAGATCACACATTTCGACTCATATCATGAGATACCATCGCCCGCCCCTACAGCGCCAATAAAGTTTTTATTTAAATCTAAATATTATATCACGACTTAATAACTAATGTAACTAAATGGGCATGGAAGAGTATATATCCAAATCAAACGCACAAATATTAGTAATTTTGTCCAATTCAATGTCTACTTTGGTAATTAATGTCTACTAATAAATATTTTGGGTATTCATTAGTCGGCACTCCTCGCCCACTTCGAAATATCGCAATTTGTTTTTATAATATAGTAGCTGATTTCGTTTTCTAAGAAAACTCATTTCTTAACGTTTTATTAAGAACAGACGAAGTCCGCCATGCAGGCGTGTAGCGCCAGTTAGCGCGTCAATTAGAATCAGATGAAATGGGTCATGAAATCGGTAATTTGTCTTTATCGCCCGTCTATAATACGATTTGCTTAATTCGTTTCAAAAATTGTTTTATGTGCCTCCAATATTAAATGATTGAGAAAAAATAAAAAAACATTTTTTACCCATTGATAAATCATTGTTTTTCATCACCTAAAGAGTATTTTTTAATGAATTGTTAATAATAAAACATTAGTGAAAAAATTAACATGAAATCATTTTTCAAATTAAACAAGGATTTCCTGTGAATAAAGTGTTAATGAAATATTTCATTAAACAACCCTCTACGTTTATATATATATGAAATGCTTTTATCGGTGAACTGGTAGCTCCTTTATTACTTTGAAATGTTCGGATGAGAGGAACGTTTTAATTAGGATACTTTTGCAACATATTGTTCATGTTAGATTATTGCAGTTATGCTTTCATACTTTAATTTGTGAAATAGGGGTCATGTTGCATTTCACCTGATGAACTTATAGAATTCAATAATAAATCATTTATTTTATTGTAACGCACATTTTGCTTATTATGTTTTTATTATTTTCACGTGGGTTTTATTTTCTTATTTTATTGAAGGACTGTTATTAAATTCTTTTATTTCTTGTCTTATTGTATCTCGTCTAATAAAAATTGCCTTCGAAATCTTTTCTAATGAATCTGTATGATTTTTTGTATACGAATATATACGCGCAACTCAGATTTATTCCTCTGTACCCTACTTCATAGAATATTTAACATTCATTTTATTTTTATTATCTTACACGCATACTCATAAAATGCGTGTAGCATTTAAAAAATCTCTGTTAAGGCGCTACATTTAATTATAATTCAAATTTTCGTGTTTTTTACGAAAATGTGAATTTTTATTATTCATTTATATCAAAAGTTATTAGACTTTTTTTCAACTATTACTTAAATTGGACCTTTACACTAATATAAAGCAAATATACTTAATGTTATTTGCCATAATAAAGAAGATACAAGCATTATAAGAAAGACCGCGACCATTAGATGCATTTTCCGCGTACTACGAAATTGTGTTAATATGCTAAATTATTGCATAAACGAAATATATTTTCTTATAATCTTGAAGCCAAGATTACGGAGACAAATCTGTTCTAAACCAAATTAACAAAATGTTGAAAATTAATAAAGTTATAAACCATTTAATTTTCAGAATATGTACTCAATTTTTTATGTTTTTAAAAGTACTTTGTTTTAGTGAAAACATACGTTTTTAAATAATATATTCTATTTACTCACATGCTTTGAGGTTTCAGCAGAACTTGAATTGTTTACATGAATTGCATGGTCCCAAAATTAGGTGACCCAAGAAAGACGAGGTCCATGGATATCAACGACCCGCAATATATAATTAAAGCTATAGAAAATAAGGCTCAGAAAACCAAACAATCAAGGAAAAGGATAGAAAAATTACTTTAATCATTTGTCACATATGATTTTTAAAACACTTCTTTTTAAATAATTAATGAATAAATGTCACATTGATATTATCTATTTATTAAAAATTCACACCTCCTTTTTAGGTTTATTTTTAAAGATTATGAAGTGCTTATTTAAATTAGAAATAATTATTTTCTTAATTTTTCTAGATCTTATTTAAAATGCGAAATTGCTAATTTTCGTATTCAAAAATTCCGCTTAATTATACAAATTTTCCCAAATAATTTTTTCTCAAACATTCCTTTCCCCGTGCTTATCTTGTCGAGATTGTGAAAGCAATAATTTAATACGGAATAATTTATTGTTTTCGTCTTTAATTTATTTTAAACTAACAAAATTATTTGACTTATCAAAAGAATAACTGAAATCATTAAAAATATAGGCCATTTTCGACGTATTTTTTTCAATTTTTAATGGGACATTTTTAAATATTAAATCAAGATAAGACATTTTATGCCCCTCGCTAATGGAATCTCATTTTATGAAAGATATACGGCGAAATCCTTTATATTATGTTTTGTGTATTTTTTGTACTCTGTATTATTAATACAGGCTACAGACACGGAATAAAAGAGCAAATTTATTGATCAAAATCAATTATTGATCAAAAACAGAAATATGGAAATAACAATCTCAGACGCGACTCTACTTTGAATTCACCGATACAGAATTCTTTAAAATTTATTATTCAGGTCTGGTATGTACATTCTAAACTCGCCAGCGATATCTACAAATTGAACCAATCGAAAAATTTGTCACGACACGTTGATGTTCATTTTCCATTCGGTAAAACCATCTGCAGCGATAGAATTTGTACTCCGTATTCCATTTTGCGTAACAGATTTTCTCCCCCAACTCATCAATCTTATTTCTGACGTCGCATCTGATACACGATATCTGAAAGTTAATGATACTTATATTTCCTGAAAGCTTTATGTAACTGCTTTCATTGTTTTTC
The DNA here is from genome assembly GCA_031772225.1 of Eubasilissa splendida. Taxonomy (NCBI): domain Eukaryota; kingdom Metazoa; phylum Arthropoda; class Insecta; order Trichoptera; family Phryganeidae; genus Eubasilissa; species Eubasilissa splendida. The sequence continues at coordinate 11,994,208 of CM062853.1, read as the reverse complement.
TGGAAAATGAAGTAATATAGAAATAAACAAACACAAATCTTCGCCAATTATTTATTACAAATATAAAAATACTAGCTGATAGCAATCGGCTTGGCCGCCTGACTAGGTAATGGTATCACAGATATAATCAATATACTAGGTAATTATTTTTCAATGTTTAATAATAATAATAATACATTTATTAGGTTCACTTTTTACATATATTATATACTTACATTGATAAATAATGTCTAACGGTCTAACATATTACTCTTCCAAATTAATATTCATTAAGTATACATTTTCACCTAGTTAATTACTAGGAGTGTTGCGTAATATTTCAAATATCAGACAAATGTACCGAGGGTATGCATATAAAATTTGGCAAAGTAAATACAACATATCAGTCAGAAAGTAACACATATATTTGGGTACCCTGCCTGCTACACTAGTAATTCACTGTATTATAGCAGACAGTGTTCCTCCGGTATAACAGTAAGCAAAGTGCAATGATCAATGTACAATATATATATAACAGTTAATCAAAAGATGCAATTATGTAATTCAAAATACTGTTGTAGCAGTTTTATTCTCAGGTTTGGACCTTTAAAAGTTCTTGGGCGTAATTTCTCCCCATTTTATGGAGCCAGAACTGCACTTTTCGTGAAAAATATGCAAGACTATGGTTGCAATCTTTCACTTTTGCATTTAGACCGTTGTAAATTTTTGGTGCTAGTAATAGATGAAATCTTTGTGTTACTAACAATCGCCTAGTTAAGTAGCGAGTGGCACAGTGCAAAGTATACAATTCTTCTCAAGGATGTATCGAGTTAAATTATAATTTTTTAAAAAGAAGTTGTCTACCTACTAAAAAATACTTATTTTGATATACTCGTACTCTTGATGATTTGAATACATAATTTACATGTGTGATTTAAATTATGTTTTAAATCATTTTGAAAGTAGGTATATCTAACTGCGTCTTTTTTATTGTGCTATATGACGCGACACATGACTGCGACTGATTGTATTCAGGGTCTTGCTAAATAAAATGTTTTTTGTCTTGGTTCAGCCACTCAGCCGTGGCCAATTATACAAAACGTGTCGATATTACCGTACGTTCATGTATCTCGGCACTAAAGTGTACACCACCGTGGTGATACGACACAACGTTTTGCAGCTACATCTACCGGACTGCTGAATTAACTAATTCGACTCTAATTAGTGGTTGCGATTCAATGCAGCCAGACCGTAAATAGTTTGGTGAACCGCTCCACTGACACTTTTTAATAACTATTTACATAAATTGTATATATATGCGTATATATATATTGCATCCTATTTTCCTCCCCCTTCTTACCACTTTATATGTTCAGTATAAAAACACTCTTTTGTTTATCAGTTTTTTTAATATATACTATTTTTTAGCTTATTATGTTTAGTTTAGTGTAAAAATCTTTTTGTTTATCAGTTTGTTTAAATGTACTATTCTTTAGTTTATTACTACGATTTCTTAACTTGTTTAATCTCCAAGAAACTTCACTGGTATTATTTGTATATATCATGTTATTATTATTGTACTGGTTGTTTCTCTCAAAAAAATAAAAAATAGTTTTGGAATTTCCATTAATCTCCCATTCTATTTCCCGCAATACAATGCAATACTATCCATCCCCATAATGCAAACCCTCTTTAAGTGCGGGGGTAAAGAAGTCACTAAACTATATAAAAGTTTTCTTCCAGCATAAAATTTTTATCTGGGAATCTAAAGTATTTTATTTATTAAATCAATCATTTATATTTTCAACAATCAGTAATATTATACATCCGTAGCGTGAAAGACATATGTGGGAAATACATATTCTATACGGGGGTGGTATGTTACGTATATCTGAGACATTAGAAATGATTTTTTCACTTTCAATTGTAAGAAACTAATGAAGTAAGCTAATTTAAGTTTTTTTTAATAATCTGACATATTATGTTATACACACAATATACCTTGAAGTTCATTTCCCCGTGTCATGAACAGATGTCTCCTCTCACGGCCAATCCGTCTCCAACAGACCCTTTTACTCATACGACCGATCTCGTCTGGAAAATATGTTGGGATTACTTTTTCACACATTTATTTCGTTTTAAAATTTCATCAAAGGTACGTAGATGTATATTTATTTGTAGGGTAGCTTTTTATGTTGCGATCGTTGTCTAAAAATATATCTGTATTAGGTAAATCAATTTTTTTTTAGCATCTTTGTCTTTCATTATAAATGATGTAGGCAATTATAAGGTAAAAATGCATGTATTAGATTGATTTTCAAAAAATAAATTACGCTGACATTGAGTATAGCCGCAAAACAATCCATCTACCACAATTTTTTACATAAATATATTACTTACTTAATCTTTCGAAATATCTTCTTTTTCATATCCTTTATCTTAATCGGGTCGAGGGCTTAACACTTGTAAAGTACTCTAAAGTATAGATGATAAATATTTTCATATTTTTAACCACCGATCTTTCATTTATTATAAATATATTTGACATTCTTACGTTTCTTACATAAATTTGTTTTTGTTTTTCATTTATTAAAATATTTTTATTCATGATCGATTAAACCTTCAATTAAAGTGTAGTAATTATGTTGTAAAAGGGGAACTTTTTTCATGGTACAAGAATTTTGAAATGAAAATTAAACAATGATAAGTCTTTCATTTTATTACAAATGAAATATTTACCTTTGTTTTATATTAATTTGTTTCCTTTGAAATACTTTGATTATTTAAGTTACTTTATTATTGCCTTATTGCTTTGTTATTTTTTATTATTTGTCTGTTATGAAATAATATTACTGTTTCAATTTACCAAATTATTGTTAATCATACTAGTCTATTACTAGACGTTAATTCATTTTCTCCCTTTCATGTTTACGTTTATATTTTTTCTACCAAATGTACACCTGTTTCCATAAATACTTTTCAGAATTTTTGAATCATTTATTGAATAATGATTATGCTTTCGATAAAAAAATGATATTATGTATTTTACGCGGAAACAATGTTGGTCATAAATAAAATAATTTTGAATCATTAGAAATAAGTAAAACGTGTAAAAATAACTAAAATTTTATACCACCGGTCATTTCCTAAAAATGTATCCAATTGGAATCCCAACGTCCATAATTATGGACGTTGGGCTATGCACGGATTTTTATCAATTATGGACGACAATGACGTTTTCCCATGACTTTATCATCATATTATTTACATTTTATTCAGTTAGTTACTGGAATTATTTTTTCAAAAATTTAATTTTTAAAACGAAGGACAATATAATTTGATTTTTATGTTTTGTTCACGGGAATTATTTTTCCGAAACCGATTTATTTTTCAATGAAAATGAATGTGGTTACATTTTTTTTAAGATGATGAACTGTAATATTTTTGCAGTAAATATTAAATACATTAAAAAAAAAAACTTATCACTGTGTAAATGAAGTCCCATCATTAGTTTTTTTTTTTTTAATGTATTTATCATACAGTTTTGTGCATCCTATAAATTGTACAAAATGTTTTGTTATATTATCTTTATAGTAGCTATATTTTTTCAAATTATTTTGTTATTTCACATAGTAGATGTATTCTGGTGCGTTTCTTTAGATTTCACATTGTTCAACGTCCGTTAATGTTTAAAAGCTTGAACCCAATCTAAAATGTGCAGAGTTGTAGGTGCTTAGATTACTTATTTTACAGTGTATAGTACGTTGACAACGTTGAATTCCTTTCAACGCCGATGTATTTTCTCAGTGGAAACCAACTCCATTTGCAAACTAAACAAAAGGAAATTCTTTTTTTCCTCCATCGGAAATTCACGCCAGTCTGTGGCGCTCGCTCCACCGACCATTGTGCAGCGTTTTATAGAAATTCGATGACGTTGTCGGATAGTCAGAGTGAGGAAATACCGACCGAGTTGGAAATATCTTCACACAAAGGCATCAAGTTTCGAAATGACAGACGCTGAAGATGTCGATATGAATCACACTGACATCGTTCTAGTTATTTCCATTCCTGTTAGGAAACTTCCCTCGATCGATATGTAAAGCATGGGTGCTTTGAATAGAACCTCTTCATCACGCGATATCTATGTGATCGTTTCATGAACTGTATTAGAAGAAATAATTGATAAACTTTTCAAGAGAGATAGATTTATCATTGAGCTATCTTAATCCATTTTTTACACATGTCTTTCATTAGTCGAATTTTGTATATTATGTTATTATCGTAAGTTCTTTTACTTTATCAAAAAAACATCGTCTTTAAAAAAAATTTACGATCCAGGAAAAGGAGGTGCTAAGTCTTTGATGTAATTGTGTAGTATTTTAGAAGCCATACGACATTTTCAAACAAACTAACGCGCTGAATCCCACGCAATGGCAGTTTTAAATAATTTACTTAAATAATAAATTATTCTTTTTTATTTCTGTTTCACAGAGGTACTATTTTCGTAATATTCTTTGAAAATAAAACCTTAAAAACTGTTATGTTTATCAATTTATAAAATAGGCTAAAACAATGCTGTTTAGACTTAGCATTTTTTATGGCCTTTCAATTAGTAGTTAGCATACGTTTACTTATTCTTCTTTCTGAAAATATATTGTATTCAGTTTTGTACATTCGTTTCTTGAAATTAACAAAAATAAACCATAGAAATTACTTATCGTACGATTCACAATATTTTTGACTGACAAAGGATTACCCCTTTCAGACATTGACAAATTATGAAAATCGCTCAAAACTCAGGCCTAACCCTCGGACACCCCCGGGAGCGAGTCGGCTTTTTTTGGATAATGATAACAAGGAAATCATACATTTTTTTGACAACTGAATTCTCCTCTTTGCAAAATGAAGAACTTTAATGAGTTTTCATAATTAGGGAATCTAATTATTTTTTCATTTCTTCAAGTTCAACGACTTTTGAGTGTCAATCACGAATTTATCAGATACTAGCGGGTCCTACCGGTATTTAGATTAATTTTTAATTTAAAATAGCTGTTATGGGGAAAGGGGAACGGAGTGCCATAGTTTTAAACAGGCTTAAATAATAAATGGTTGGCCAGGGGCAAGGAGGAGGGCGTCTTTCCTAGGGTAGCAATCTTTTGTAGTGTACCAAATAATAACTATTCAAACTCTGATTCAGATCAGATCCGTTCAATATCGGTCGAATTGTACAGACGGATAGATATTCAGTTTTACATATATAAAATTAATCTTAAAAATATACTGATTTATTTTTTATTACTTGTCTAATAGATCGTTCTCTTCTGAACTGGTTTTTATTAGTACCTACCTATTTAATTGTGATTAAATCTGATTTAAAATTATTACATGGAGGATTTTCTAAATCAACATTTGCGCTTTACGAATAAACGGTTAATATGTATATTCATTAAGAACGAGTTATTATTTCTATTCAATATATTTCAAAAAAGATGGTGCTTTAAATGTACAGGTAGTTAGATAGATGGATATATATTTAGAAGTGTAATAAATAATTTTCTAATGTAAAATTGCAGAAATATTATTCTTCTAAATCTGTTGTCCTATGAAGGGCAATTAGGTTTTTTGCTTCTTGTAACAGTGATCACTGGATGCTGTATTTTTTTCGTAACAGTACAAATGCCTATTTTACTTTATTGTATTTATTCATATTGCTTTTTTTATATACCTACATATTTTTTAAAAATCCGTTTCCGTATTACAAAGTTATTCAGTATTGTTGATTGTCTCACGTCTTCTTGTTTTCGTGTCGGTCCGCCCTTTAGACGCCTTTCGCATTCTAGTATTCCGCCAGCATCCTCGCTTTATCAGTTAGAACTATCCTACTCATTGTGTGCTTCTGGGTGCACTGATGTGAGTATATTAAGGGATGGTTCGCGTCCCCATCATTCCAGATTTTTCTTTATACGATCCTTTTCGGTTCAGATTCTATTAAAAGTTTTCCACATTCACCGTGATAGATTGTATCCTGGTGGTAGCTAATTTTTCATTTCCAATTCCTTAGAGTCTACGATATTCTGAGTACTCTACATGCGGCTAGACCGCCTAATCTACTACTACAAGTGCATCAGCGCTGATCGCTTTGACACTTTTACTAACTACCTTATTGTTATAAACATCATATGTGACTGGAAGTTAAGTACTTCAAATGAACTAGGCGCGACACTTTATGTACAGTGCCGCCTTATTCTAACATAATACTTATAAGTTAACTAAAATAAATTACAATTACACTTAAAAAATATTGTTTTATTATTACAGAGTTATTATTACGACTGGAGAGTTCAGTCGACGCTGTCCACTTCTGTGTGCATCTCAGTCTGGAGAATCGAGCGCATTGTTTTGCTTCAAGAAGAAGTGCCTGTGCAATCTATGTTTTGTATCTGAAAAGCATGAGACTGATATCGTGCTCATAAAAACCGAAATTTCGGATAAGAGGATTATCTTGAGAATAATGGGAGCAAGATTTGTGGAAGTTTGCCTATAATTTATCAAAGCATTGTATTATTGTGTTCACCTTGTGCTGGTGGTGTAGTCTAGATATATTTGTTTTGGGTGAGGTGTTGTATATGATACCTGGTGGTAGCGCTTATGTTGGCTCTCTTTATACCGGGCAGCTGCAGTCACCGTCTCCTTCCCTCCACATGTTAACCCGCATTGTCTCCGCACTCTGATACAGTGGCGCGACTACTCTTTAGAAACATTTTCTCGAATTGAGTCTGCTATTTATGGTCGTAGCAGGATGTTAATCGTCACTCACCTGTTTCTTTCATCAGGTTCTTCATCGTTTTTCCTACGGGCGGACGGCTGGATTATCTCTTGTGAAAATATAAAAATACATTCGAACAAAAAAATGTATAATATTAACTATTTATTTTAAAAAATTACGTGAAGTATGTGTACGTAAGTCTATGTATACCTCAGGATATAATAAACGACATCATTTTACATCCATCATTATTCTTATAAATTTTTTATTAAAACTGATATGTAGAGTAATAAACACAGTTATTATATTACATACGAAAAGCGCATCAACATATCTATCCTTAGTTACCTGACGCATTTATTACTGATGTACATTTAAATAAAATATGTTATACAAAACATTAAAATTATTCAGTACCAATTGTGCTATGCAAATATTATTTGGGCGTAATATTCAATAATAAAAGTTCCTTAAAACGTTTATTTTAAATTAATCAATTTCATCTGTAGTAATTATAGCCAACGATAGTATTTATAATTAATCATTTTCTCGTTTATTTCTATTAAATATTCTACCTATTACGATACAAACCAATCTCATTGCAATTAAATGAAGACCCATTATTAGTTTTTTTTTTGTTTTTAGTATTTTTTTTTTTTATAAATTTGTTTTTGAGCGTCATAAATTTTTGATATACTATATTATGTTTTTAGTATTTTGTCTTTTTATAAATTTGTTTTTGAGTGTCATAAATTTTTGATATACTGTATTATCATATATACGGGCGCTCTTTGCGCAAAGTAATGCTTACTATCAAAAACACTTAGTGTACCTTCAACCCCTCCACTACGTTCAGCTGTGACGTCATGGTGCAAAATGTTCTATAAATGTCTAGCTTACCTAGTTGAGTAATTAGGACGCGCCGGCTTTTAACAACAAAGGTGGAGTATTTCGAACATTTAGCGACTATCCAATTTAATCCTGTCTATTTTTGTTTTATCATGGTTTGGAAATTAAAATATATTTATTTGATCATTTTTTCGTGTACATATATTTATTTTATATTTTACTATGATGGGTTCAATATGTACCTAGTTAAAAGTATATAGAGATCTATTTTTTATGTAATACATAGAATTCTGTATAAACTTAGTAGCTTGTTGGTGTAGTGGTTAAGACATTAGCCCAGTGATCTAGTGATAGGGGGTTCGCGCCTCGTTCCAGGACACCAGCAAGTTAGTCCTATTTTTATAGTACAAACGTTTAGCTTAGTTTTATTTTGTGTACTCATCTCTATTTTTTTTAAAAATTTAAAATACTATTTAATTGAATTTGTTGTATTTAAGTGAATTTATTGTATTTTTTCTCTAGTTAGCCTTTTCTTTGATACAAGGAGATATAATAAAATCGATCAATAAAAAGATAACTTCAAAATAATACAATAGAGCAAAGCAAAGTATAAGATGATTCCAATGTAATTATCCAACAGCTCTGGGTGAGCCTTGACCGCTTCAAGGAGATCCCTCCAGTCCTCCTTGCTTTGTACCCAAGCTTCGTCAATAAACCACCCCGAGAACATCTCGGTCCTTCCAGATCCCGTCCAGCCAACGTAGCTTCATAAAATGCCAGGTACGCACATCGCGAGAACCTCAAAGAAATATACCAATAACACTCGAATAACCGAACTGATCTCTCAACAACGACCTGGCGCCTGGCGATCGTCCGTAGATATCCAAAAGGAATTTAACGCGGACAAATCACGCTACAAAAATTTGGACTGGAATCTGGTGAACTGGAAATTAAATATTGACACAAAATGATCAGAGCAAAGAAATATTATAGCACTTATTTACAATTTTAGAGAAAAATTAGAAAAGCATAAGAATGGGAATACTTAATAATTAAGAGAAAATAACTGAGAAATGTGTGTTTTATGTTTGATTTATATCTCAACAACTTGTCATTCTCTCTCTTTATTCCGTTTTTTTTTCACTGTTACGAAGTAATGTACATTACATCTTACTGTAAATTATTCAAAATTAACAATTATATCTTCAATTTCTTATTCTTAGACAGTAAACCGCAACTTCAATTACTTTAAACCGTTTTTTTTATTTACTCCGCACCTGGGAGGTAATCGCATTTACTCAAGGAATTTGAAAACATTTTCGTTGTTACCCAATTACGTCGCAGAAATAATGCTATCATTTTGGCTTTGGTACAAAATACGTTTCCTGGCAGTTCAAATAAAGGTTAAAGTGCTATTGTGTCTTCATATTTCATCAGAGAAGCTCACCATTATTTTAATTGGCTAAATTGAGGTGCTTTATATTATTTCTGTATCTTGAACAGGTATTTTGTGATTTGTACCGAGCGTCTTTAGAACTATTTGCACAACGCTCAATCATTTTATTTTAGATTTTCTAATTAGATTATTAACAAAAATATATTTCATATATACCGCCACATATATTTAATAAATTGTTCGTGTTTCCAATAATATAATATAATATAATAATACACCTTATCTTAAAACACATGAACATTCTCAATAATTCGCTTGGATGAATGATTTTCTAATATTTTCCAGATATTTTATTTCAATGGACTTGTTTCAACTATTTTTAAGCTCAATCGTAATTATGGAAGATGGATAATTTGATTGTTCCTTTTGCTTATCCTAAGTCTAGAAATGTTTTGATGTGACGCTGTACCTGTATTCAATACAAATTGTTCCTAAAATAAAAGAATATTAGATTAGAATTTAACAAAAGAAATGTTCCAAAAAAGAATTTTCCTTAATGAGAAATATAATTAATTGAAATAAAATGTTTAAATATTTATTGTTTTCATTATTACGTAGTTAATGATAAGTGACTAGTTTTAAATAATAGACGCGCTTAAACTTCAAACCACAATTTCTCAGTTCTTTTATTATTTTATCTTTAAAAAATTCTCTAGAAAAGACTCTTGCTACGGTGAATATTTGAAAAATATTGTTGACGTCAAAACTCAAAAACGTTTAAAGGCGGGTAAGCTCCATATGAGACTTTTTGTGTATTTTTGACGTAGGTAAGCGTTTGTCTGCAGTAGGTACCTACATTGAATTCGGATTGTAAAATTTCATTTTATTTTATTTATATTTTAATAGAATATTACTACATTTAAAAATATATATATTTGGGAGTTTATATATTTAAAAAAACATTATCGGTTGTTTTACAACAATGTTTTACCTTTGGGCCGCATTTTCTCCCGCTTTTTTATGTTTTAACAAGTATTTTTGCCATAAAAAGTATTTTTCATATCCAGGTTTATTTGAATTTTAAATTTATACATTTTTGTATGATAAATGGAGCGTGATATAAAAAATAATTTTTACGTCTTCATATTTTTATATTATTGATGAAATCTCGTGTCTACACCTGGAGAATTTGTGGATTTAAACTGATCTAGAAAACTCTGCAAACAGGGAGTGAATAAACTTAATAACTCGTATACGTCACTGAAAAGAAATCATTGCCAATATAAGAGCTTTCCGAAACATCGTAGATGGCATAATTTTTTTTGGACACCATTGACAACTTTCGTATTCCATCTTTTTTTTTTTCATTAATGTTTATTTATAATTTTTTTTTCGTCTTTTTAAATGGATTTTTTTAGTGCACGGAAATTTTTTTTTCGCTATTCTACCATATAACATCTACCTCAAAGATAAATTAAACCTTTATAAGTCACATTTTGTTTATTGCCATCTGCAATGTACCTTATTTAGTATATCTATTTTTAACGCCTTGTTTTTGGATATCCAGTTCTGAGTATCTATTCAATTTCATTTGGTATCCATAGTTTCAGTTTAGGACAGAAACCAAGAATACTTTTGTTCAATGGTTTTAGTTTGGTTTTACTTTTCTTTATTTGGCTTTTATTTTAATTTTTCAATTCTTGCTTATATTTTTATAATGATTACTGACAACTTACGGTGCCGGTGCCGGTGAACGTGAATGATAGCAAAGAAAGGCTTACCTAGAGATTTTGAAGCAAATTCTAGGAAATCTTGTGATTACTCAAAGCGCGAACCATCTTAATTTATTATAGCCTTTATGAATTGCTTCACCAGGACAAGTTTAATACGTAATGGTGGCAGGATACTTTCTTCTCTCTCAACCAAAGGTTCTTGATGCTGTTTTCTTTCTATCTCGCTCACAATACAGCAGAGGATTAATGTAATTGGGGTGGGATTAAGATGATGAAAATATCGTTCGCTAATATAAACATAGTAATATAAAATATAATTCAAAATGACAGATTAATCGAAATCTTCTCACTAGTTAAATAGTTAAAAAATATCTCCGAAACTAGATATAAACAATTAACATTGAAAATTGTTAGGTCTTATTTCCACAACACCAATAAATAAAAATGTTAAAGAACTATGTTTTGAAAAAACTGCAACTTCACAATAATGTGTACTCCTTAAAAATTAAAAATGTGTTGTCCTGTGTTATTATTCATTTTACGTTACATATATGTACGCGTATGTTGATGAAATAAACAATTAAGATGAGAAAGCTTTCTAAACCTTGTATAGAAATGTGAACTTTTGTCTTGTTCCCCAGGATCACGTGCTTGCACCTTCCGTTGCAGTCCAAGTGGCTGCACGTTGGCACAGAACGCGGCAACGTGCACGTCGTGCACATAGAAACCTTCGTGCTCAGCGGGTACATCATCAACTGGAACAAGGCAATCGAACCGTAAGTCTTCATTATTTTATTTTAGTATGATAAAGGCGATGAAGGAAATTTACTATGGGTTTTTATTGAGACTTCCTTTGAGAAATTATTATCTTATTTCTTTTGTGAACTGCTTGTTGTACAAAATATTGTGTTACCTTTTCTGCAAAACTAACCCGACTTATAATATAAAGAGAAGCTATTTTCACATTGGCAGGGGTTGGTTTCCTTTTTTTCCTGGGTATTATTTATGAAATATAACGGTTTTTTCGTAGTTTTGTTGAATCTTTTTTGATTTATCTTTGTGAAGTGGCCCGGCTTCTTCCACAATTTTTAAGGATTGTATGATAAAAACCCGCAATCAAAAGCTTGGAAACAGTTGAAAAACTTATGTAAATTTTAAATGTCTATATGATGATTTTCATGTCACATTGCCTTATTCGCCGAAAAATCCGGGCGATCATCGAATGTTGAAGAAAATCTCATTACTTTTTATTTATATATTTATGTATGCATACGGTATATAGTATCAATAAAAAAATTAAAATAAACAAAGAATTATTCTTACAAATCATTTAAATTTTACAAAAATATACAACGAAAAGAAGATTAAAATACTAATATTTAAAAGTAATATTAGTAAAAATATTTAGAAGTAACTCAATAATATATTGACTGCAGGTTTCTCTTAAAAATAGTCACGGTGTCATGGAATATATCTACAGTCTCACTGTACTCACTGCCAAGTCTCTGTAGTCTCGGCGGTGATGAGTAGTGTTAGTTCTCGTAATATTGCAGTAAAATATATATTTTGAACGCGTCGGCGCGGGGTCCCTTAGACATACTTCGGCGAGAAGATCAAGACCGTCAATATGAGAATTGATAATTTTGTATAGAAAAGTCTTTTCATTTCTTACAAACTTAGGATATTTAGTACTTTCATTAGCGTGTCGTAATTAATTGATGGAATTGAGTTGAAATGGGTAGATTAAAGTTGACAAATCTTAAGAATTTATGATGAATTCTCTTTATGGTCTGTACGTGTACATTATAAAGTATTATAATGTATTTAAAAATTTGAAATCTTTTGCTATTCTCAATATAAATAATATAAATCCAAGGGTTTACATTGCTTTATTATACGTATTGTTGATATACGGTACAAATGAAAAATTAGTATCAAAGAGTATACCCAGATCATTTATTTGCGAAACTTTAATGAGAATTTCATTGTTTATAGAGTAATTGTATACAATGCGAGATTTCATCTTGTGAAAAGTGGTTTTTTGTTATATTTAAATTTTCTTATATTTAAATTTAGTCTATTCATTGTGCAAGTTTTTTTGCAGTATATGGCAGTAATTTAAACAACTTGTAAATTTAAATAATTCAGGGTTATCTGCAAATAAAAGAGCTTCGTCGTCTGTAAAAATATCAACTACATCAATTATTATAAATATAACAAAAATATTAAGGATCCCATGTCCGAACCCTTTGGGACACCATTTGTAGCCTTGAATCTATTCGATAGGTATGAGTGGATTTTTATATTTACAAAGCATTCTGTTAGATAAGTAAGATTTAAGCCATTCGATTAATTTTACTCTGATACCTATCTTTTACTTCCAGCTTATATAAAAGAATAGTGTGAGAGACTGTATCAAAAGCCTTAATATATTTAATGATTGAAAACATATTAACACAGAAATTAATTAACTATTTTGAATCATTACCCTATACATAGTGTGAGAACTGTCACTTTTTAAATGCATGTGTGTGTGTGTGTGTGTCATGAAAGTGAGTAGATGAGTGGTGGGAGACGAACCTTATAAGTGGACGTCTCTGGGGGAACAGCTCTCTTCCATCACAGCTTCTTCTTAATAACTAGTCTATCTCTGAATGTATAATTCATATTACGTGTTGTAATACACGTATAATATTGTTACCTGGAAAGACTGAGTTTCACTTACAAGGATTGGGATCCAAGTAATTAAACAGTAATCAGAAGATAAAACCACAAGGGAATCTGGTAGTAAACTAAGATTTATCGCACATAGAGGGCAATCTGATAAAGATTCATAAAGAGATGGATGATACGCAATACTTAGATTGATTTTAAATATTTTGGTCTTAAAGAACTCCAATTTTATATTTAGTCTTATGACTCATAGGACGGGTGTTTTAAATATTTGTCTCCAAATCTAGGCAAAATTTTTTTGTGTCTAAATTATTTATTACTTTTTCACAACCTATGTTAATTCTGAAAAGTATATAGTGAATATATTCTAAAGTGCCTACACCTACTTAATTTTTAAATCCCTTTATACACTCTCCCCTAAAAACAAATCGTAATTAAATTCCAAGCTTATAGCCAACTCGGAATCGTATTAAAATGCAAATCTCCCTCCTGGTATTATTACCATTATCTAAAGCAAAGTAAATGTCGGTGTTTCGATTTACAAAACAAATGTTTTCACTGGTTCCATCTCCCCTCGGTGTGTCGTGAGCACTTTGTGTAATGCACCAAGCAATGTCGTCATTTCATGACCGACTGTTAAACACTCGTACTTAAAGCGACAGTACACACACATGTTTGCTGCTCGTACGGTGCGGAACACAAGCGGAAAGCATTTTGAGATACGTTTTAATTCAAACAAAATATTATATATCCACTAAAATAAACCTGTTGCAAATAGTTACATTACACTGTTATATTAATTTTAATAAATTATTATTTAAATATGTTTGGGACATATATTTATTCTTGAACGACAATAATGTACTGTGCCTTCCACCTCCCCTCCCTCCCTCACCTGCCACCGCGTCAGTCGATCGGCGACCCTGAACCGGTGCGGTAATGAGTAAATTTCTCAGTATAACAAACGAGTGAGACATGTCTAATCCAGTGCAATCTGAAGGACTAGGACCCTGAACGGAGATTGTGTTACAAAACCTAAATTTACAGTCCACCTTGGGGGTGCCAGAAGATCGGGATTGTGGTGAGTGGAACCTCCTCCCGAATATCCTGTTTCTTCCGGCATCTATGCTTTTACGCAACAAAATACTTAATTATTTATATATATATATATTACGCAACAAAATACTTATTTATTTATATATATATATATATATTGTGTAGTAGGTCATGCATCTGCAGGTCTGGAATTGATGAAACTGGAAAAGGGAACGAAATAAACGTTTTTAAAAGTCAGCCAGAGATTCCAATCTACGCTCTCGAGCAGCCATACTCAACTTTTTTTTTCTTCGAGCCACATACGTATGTATGATAAGTTACGCGGGCCACAACATTATACTGATATGACGGAAAAAAAATTCATATAGGAAAAACAGTATTGGTTGAAACCCGTTTGGTTCAAGATTAGGGCACCGCCACTTGATAAATGAACAATTTTTTTTTTAAATAAAACAGAATGATAATAATACTTATCGCTTATAAGCATACCAGCCAATACCACCTCAAACATTAACAGCGTATTTCCCTATATGAAATTTTCTTTTCGTCATATCTGTATACTATACCTCAAAATACAATAATGAAAAAAATAAAAACAAAACTAGCGTGTATCCAAGCGTTTATTATAAATTAATGTGATTTTTGATATTGAGATCATTTTTTTACTATAGAGCGATGATTGTTCGCGCGTATCTCGAGTTATTCAAAACTAAGAATGCCAGAATTTTTTTAAATCACGTTCCTGATAATAAATGTATTTCAGGCCGCACATAAAAGCTTGACGGGTCGTAAGTTGAGTATGGCTGCTCTAGAGAAAATTTGATTTCCAATCAGACGCCTTACAGGCTCGATCACGAATACCGATCAAAATCTCGTGGATATTAAAGTATTTATAATACATGTGCATCACCGCCATGGTGGTATGACTTTTGTAGCGCAATATATTATATACATGGAGATGTTGACAAGATTAATAAAATTTAGTAAGATGGTCCGGGCAAGCAGAATATTAAATAAAGAAAATATTCAATAATAGTACGGCTGTCTAAGGCAATAACAATCATTTACGAAAGTCTTGAAGTGTATGCTCTATGTTTAACTTTAAATATCATTTACTGAACTATATTTTATTTCTTTAATGTTAGCATAATTACTTTGTGCCCACATATTACATAAATAATAAGACAAAACACTTTGTTTAAACCACTGTATGAGTGGTGGGTAACTAAGTAGGAACTACTGTGAAAACAAATATTAAAAGTGACTATTGTCAAATAGGATTTGGTTATTTATAATATTTAGTTTGCTGTTAACACTTTTTCTTATTTCTAAAATTGCAAATTTATATTATACTTCATAGTTTTGTTTTTATCTATGCTTGTATTTTTAATTTTAGTATATGTACATTGTTTCCTGAATAAGATACCATAGGTATCGAAACATGTTGATTTATCAATAAATAGTGGTTTAAACAAAGTGTTTTGTCTTATTATTTATATATTTAATTTGTTTAAATTTTTATAAATCTAGTGAAATCAGAAACAATTATAATAATGAAATGATATTGTAAGAAAAATTCAATTCTGTTTGATAGCGACTATTGGTGAGGTAACTGTACGGAAAATCTATTAAAACCCCATGCGGCTAACGGACAATCAATGGGAGATACAGTCAGGATTTCATTCTATATTGCTTGCCAATTCAGATGGAAACTAAAAGCTTGATAATACACGTTCTGCTGAGTTCTGGAGCAAGAACATCATTATATTATTTTCAAACTCGTCGCTTTTCTCAGAGGTATGTTTCGTTGTTAAGATAAACAAAACAAAAATAATTTCATAACAATTTATGGATGTCTTGTGGCATCTATTTTTACTTAAAATATTTAATGGCGTTTCAATTAACTGTTTGTGTTGCTGAGTGGGTACAAATCTTCTTCCGAGAAGTTTGCGCTCTACGCCCTTGCATTCTTAAGATAATCATACTTTCTAATTTCTGAGAACAGTACACTAAGTAGATCCAGTTTTTAAACAATAAAAAAATTTGGAAATATTTAATTACCTTTTTAATATAAAAAGTTATTCCAGCATTTTGGACATCAATAGGATCAAGTACTTTTCTCATCGCCGGACTTTTACAAAGTTTCTCAAGCCCGTAAAGTAATTTCAATTAAGTATGAACGTAATTCAAACTGATGAATTGTATTTGATTGGGAATAATACCTAATTATAAATATGTGTGCGAGATTTAATGTCAACGAATTTTCAAATCAACACTTGCTTGTGTCAAGCAAGTGTCGAGATTTCACCACTTTAACAAAGCGTCACACAACACAGAACTTCAGTCGAAGATTGACACAGTATTAGGAAATCTTATTTGAGATTCGCAGGATTCAATTTATCCGTCGCTTCGTACAAAACAGAAGAGAAATTTACAGAAACTTCTGTACTATAATGTGGTTCGCCTCCGGCGGATCTTCGCTGGTAGCGAGTCATATTGTATAGGATGTTAGTATTATCTAGAAAAAGTATTCAATGCCGGTAACGTAAATGTAGCGGTAAATGGTCTGTAAAAGTTCGAACGTCCTTAGCGAAATATATATATTCTGTAATAATTTATTTCCGTAGGAAAAAGATAAAAATCTTCGATAAGATAAGCCACTTCGAGAATCAGAATCGGCTACACACATCAAAAAAATCGTTTAAAATAGTATTCGAACAGAACATTGTGTAAAACGTTTAATAAACACCTGAGGATAGGAACCAACACGTAGCAAATACACAATGACACAAATCAATTATTTCTTTATGGATAATTAAAAAAATAAACCAGGTTAAATTATAGGTATTAATAAATATATGTACGTATGCAAACTGGTTCTATCACTCATCTAAATGAATTATATTTTGGAGCGGAATTTCCTGACAGGATTTATTTTATATAGTGAATAATCTGTATTAAAACCATTTCATTTTTAATCTTTGACAGCGGTTACAATGTTGTATGACTAAATAAACTTGCGAGCTATATTTAAAATACATGTAAAGATTTACTTAATGAACTTTATTTGTTTTGAAATTAATGTGGTGGTATGTATTTTATATCGTTAATTTTGATTTGTACCTACTTCATATGTTTTAAAAAATATATATATTTTAATATTCGATTATATTATAATTACAATATTTTCTTTCAGCTCAAAACAAGCATATCATTGCCTACCGGGTTGATGATGTCCACCTTTTTTTTCTCTCCCTAATACTGATATTTAAATAAAATAAAATGACCATATCTGGCTGTAGATCTCGAAGATAAAATCTGAGAGTTAAATTTCGTATCCACGCACATATAATAGGTAATACTACATTCGGAGAAATATCAAACATCTGAAAAATTCACCAAATAACAAAAATATATGTTTTGACGATAAAATAAATATTTATTTAAATAATAATAATAGATTAAAATAAATAATTAATATAATAGTGTAATAGCATGGGTTATTTTTGTACATACCTCTTTAACTATTAACTATTAAAACGTTTCATTTAAGGATGTCGGCCTATAAATCATCTACAAAAACGTGTTCGAACCCAAAAGAGATATATATATATATATATGAAAATGGTATGTACTTTACAGTAAACTATAAAAGTATCTGATAAGCATTTCAAAATGGAATAATGGCATCATCAGTAGCCTGCAGTAGAATAGATTTACAAAGACAGAACAGAGTAATGTAAATAGATCGATGCGGCGAATACAAAAGAGCACCATGGGTATAGCGGTGAGTTGTGATAGTTTTTATAACTAAGCAATTAAAGTCTCTACTAGTACACAGATGGCGCTAATTGTAAAATAATGTTTTCGTTTTTGTTAATCCAATTATTTAATTTATATCTTTTTCCCAAAATTTTTTGTAATGTACAGCTTTTTTGCTTGTATGCACTGCCTGACTATAATATATGTGCCCTACGGATGTATACAATATATGATGCCATTATTATCTTATAATCCCACTTTCTTATCAGATACTTTTACAGTTGACTGTAGTTCAGTATTTTTTGCATCTTATCTTAGTTACATCTTTGTGTTTGTCTTATTTTCTCTAAATGCTTTACGCGATGGTGGAGGCTAGTATTTGTGTGTAAAAGTTGATGTGGTGGCAGATGGTTTGTGGGCACCTACCATCAAATACAATGTGACGGGAGATTTAAACGGTAATGTTAGAAATTTGCTCACATTTCAAATAAATTGTAGCTTTCAAAACGTGAGATTTACTTTCAAGGTTGTAAAGGATGTCCAGTACATTAAATATTCATGGCATCATTATACGGAATGTTTTTACCGGCAAACCCTTCCACTCTGGTGCTTTTCATAGCAGACTTTGCCAACTGTCATATTTATTTGTTAAATGTTTCATAGAAAATTTCTCAACACTTCAGTACAGCAGAGTTTAAATAAAATCATATTATTATCGTTTGAAATGCAAGTCATATATCTGTTATTATTTTAAGAATTATATACGAATCAGAATATATTTTTATTTAGTATTTAAATATATGAGGAATAGGTTTGCTCATTCGTGTGAAAAACAGATTGCATGTTTTCTTTATATGAAAAACTGACCAATAATAGTGGATACATAAATTTCCAAATATGTCAAGGTTGGAGGCTCATTAGTTATCTCGTGACTTCATATGCTCTTTAATCAATGTTTGGAGGAGAGCCACACCCGGTTAGATTAGAGGAGGGCTGTTATTGTACCTCTATACTAAGGTAAAGGATCGCGAATGGAATACAGAAACTATAAAGCAATTAGACTACTGAGCTCGATTAAAAAACTATGTGGAAGAATTTTAATAGAAAAAGCAATAATGGTGATAAAAATGGTATAGGACGTGCAGGGGGCTTTTCTGGGTAGAAGAGGATACATAGATCAGATCTTTTCTCTGCGAATATTGACGGGATTTTTTTGGCGAAAAACCAAAAACTTTTTTTTCAGCTTTTATAGATCTGCAAAAATCGTATGATGAGAAAAAGGTCATGGAAGGTACTCTGTGATCACAGTATGAATAGTAAACTTATACACCCAATAATATCCATATTCGAAAAAAGTTCTGCGTGTGTAAGAATCAATGGATCATTTACTCCATGGTTTTATATTACAAAAGATATCATGCATGGTTATGTGTATATAAATAATTGTGTGATAGAATTGGAATATATTAATTTAGGAGCGAAAATGGACGACTTGATTGAATGTAGTTTATTGTATGCCGATAATACAGTATTAATGGCGAACATTGAACAATAATTAGTATAAGAAGAATCTAGTAAGTAGAAATTGCGATGTATGCAAGAAAAGCGACCTTTTTATGAATGAAATGACCGAAAGTGGTGGTATTTGAGAAGGAAGAAAGTAAAACAACGTGCAAAATAATTAATGAATGCTTGGAATAAGTAGATGAGTTTGCGTAGTCATAGGGTATGTAGAAACGGAAAGGCTGAGAAAGCTATCGAAAGGAGTGTGACTGCAGGGAACAAAGTGAATGGCGCTTTGAATGGAATAATATTTAATGGAAACTTGTCAACCGAGGCAAGACTAGCGGTACATAAACCAGATACCAACACCGATCTAAGGGAGTAAGGCCGGGAGTTGACAGAAGAGGAACGCAGTGAGAATGAAATCACTTAAGCATGTATGTGGCAGATCCATTTATGAGATAAAGATGAGGATATTAGGAGAGAATGTAAAGCTGATCTTAGCACAGTGATAATAAATAAGATTAAAAAAGGATTTCTCAAGTGGAACGAATGATAAGGAGAGAATAGTAAGAAAGGTATATGACGCATGTTTTAATGGCACCAAAAATAGTAGACCAGGTAAATCAGATATTGGAAGATTGTCGTATTAGAAGCCTTTGTGTGTCAGTATAGAAGACTGTAGCGCTCTATCCTCTATGCTTATCCCGCACGAAAACTGCAATGGTAGGTGAGTTACTTTTACTTCCTTTGCGATTTTAGGCAGACTTTTATTTTATTTTTTTCATTTCTCACGGTGGTGTAAATAAATATTTTAAAATTTTAATTTAGCCCGTTAGTTTTTAATAATTCTCTCCATTACTTGTTATCAATTCCGCCAGGCCTGTATGACAAAAAAATATTTTTTGAAATTACACACTTAATGGAAAATGTACAGTAATTCGTGCTCATCGCCTCTAGACAGATAATAGAGTTTGTTTTCGATTATTCTACCTTGGATCAATTTTTGTCATAACTTATTTGGGACACACTTAGTGGCCATCGCGGTGCCGATGTGATAATCGATGAAAAATTAAGTTATATACATATATGATATAATATAAACCACAGTTTGATCTTAATACGTCAACGATTCTAATCCTGGCGACACATTGCCAGATTATGGCTCATTTTTTGATTTTTTTATGTTTCATTACATTAACTCTGATATGTGATGCGGGGCTTCGGCCACTGGCAAACACTAATCGACAATATTTTATTAATTCGGAGGATACTCCATAGAAGTCCATCTGATATTGTCGAAAACTTAGAATTGTATTTGAGCTTCTGGACTTTAAATTCTACATATATATGCACAATGTGTAAGTTTCTTCTATAAATCTCGTGTGAATTCTACTGTTACAATTGCCCCACATTTTCAGATACTTATCGCTTTTGAATTTCAATCCAATGGCACTGGACCGTTTCCGAGCGAAATGTATTTTCCGAGTTTTGCCAAGCCACGTCATGCAGCCAGTTTCATCCAAATGGAAATAGAAGTGGATTTCGATGCTCTGGATTTCATTCATATATCTCTTGACGAAATGAACGCCTCTGCCACTAGTGGTGGATTTTGAAGCACATTGTTGATCACATTTAAATCTCTGATAAAAATATATGGTCGCAATTCTTGTGCAAATTTATTTCTTTTTAACATGCATAAATCGTCGGCACCCAAATTTATGACCTGATCAAATATGTATTTTTATTTATTCATTTTCAACTATAATTTTTATTGACTTTAATTTAAAGCAGAATAATAGGAACCAATACAGATTAGTTTATAAAAAAATATAGTGTATATGTTATATTGGGCTTGATATGCACATTTTTGTCATGCACTCTGCTCACACAATTCTTCTTACGTTACCGCTCAACTGATCTTAGACTGTTCTATTACTTTTACAACTTAGAGATAGTTCAACTATTTTTTTTTAAACAGTTCTCATTCTTATTGTGAAGTTGCAATTTTTCAGAATCGGTTTATGTATTTCCCCGGATAGGAAAAGATCCAGGTTCGAATCCCGGTAGCAACAAAATTATTTTTCCGATAAATTGATTTTATCTGTATATCCTTGTAATTTATACGTTTAATTTATATTTTTTTATTGTCCCCTTTTCTCTTTCATTTAGCAGTTTAGTTTTTGGTGTTCAACCTTCAATATAGTTAACCACAGAAGGATCAATATACTTGTATTCGAATTATAATAATAGATTTATATTTCTATTGGTTTTAATTATGTAAGTCGGCAACTTTGTTGTAAATATGCAAATATTCACCCACTGAACGCTACATTTCTTCATTTTTCTTTAGGTCTTTTTTATTCATACGCAAATTCATTATTCCTTATTTCGGTTCTTCTTCATCCGTACGCATATCTATTTTAAGCAGTTTTACGTTAGAGCCGCTGAATTTCCTCGATCGATTTCGAATAACAGCCTGATCTTGAGATCCGTTGTTATTCTTCTTGTCGCCTGAATGACCATCTCTTCGCATTCAAAATTGAAACGAAAATTTAAATTTTCTTATTTTTCCAAAGTCAACTGTGTTCGTGCTAAAATGATAAAGTAAAATTGTTTATTTATTTCGTTTTTCATGAAAAATAATTTTGTTTGTTTTATGTTTAAACCACAAACTTGTATGATAAACTAGCAATGGCTACCGATCAAACGTTCACCGTAAACTAACAAGTTTACGGTGAACGTTTGATCGGTGTACCGTTAGTAATTGAATACAAAGTTAACAAAAGATAAATTGCTTTGATGGGTCAAAATTATACATATCATTTTCAAGATTCACTACGTAAGTTATTCTTTAGTAAGTATTTAACAAATTTATACTAATATTTTATCAACATGAAACTTTCTTTACTTCCACATAGTAATCGTCTAAAATATTTCACAAGTATTTTATGTTTGATTTTACTGTGTATAATTAATATAGGTGTTTATTCCGTGAAACACCGATTGTTCTATTATGTTCTAAGCGAAAAATTTAATTAAAAAACTATCGTACAGTAATCTCAATAAGACTGCGTGTGTACAGATAATCCTAATTAATTTCCATTTAAACTTGCATTTGTAATAATTACAATACTAGTATATTATCACAATATAGGTACCGTATTCAATATTTCAGTTAATGAATACATGTTTCCTTTTTTTAAAGTGTGACTCACCGGCTCCTACAAAGTTTACAATCATTATTTATCTTTTCATATATATGCCTATTTTAAAGTTAACACTTTAGTTAAGTACCTGCCTACGAATATACATTATATTTGCTCACCTAATGATCACGAGATCGGAAGTCCGAGCTTCATCCCGAAAACCACTAAGTAAATTATTTTCTTCATAACAAACATGTATTAAAAAATTGCAATAATATTAATTTGATATGTTTTCTGTGTTCTCATATATTTTATTTTTAATAGTATGTTTATGTATATGCCTAGATATGTATATTTTATAAACCAATATAACTATTAGATAGGTATTTTAATCTTATGTAAACTTTGTGTTTTAAAATAATTAAACCACACTGATATATTCATAAACGTATATATAAATTTGAGGTTTTCACAGGTCGAGTATAATGTAGATAAGAGAGAAAGTTTCTTGGTTATCCCGCGTTGTTGGTCTTGAGAAGGACCATAGTTGTCTTAACGTTTCGGGTATATATTACCCATATTTAGGGGTTACCTTGTCGGTGAAGTGTCGCTGTAAAATGCATATATATATATATGTATATGTGTATGTGTGTGTGTTCTTCTTCTTCTTTCAAACAGGCAATCCACCCTTCAAGAGTGATTTGTGCCATTAAACAAGTTCAAACATTATTTCATAGAAAGCAGTACAACAATATTATAGAATAGGGAATATTGCGTTACAAGTTAATACCATTGACATTCAAGAAATTTGCTATTATATAGCTTAAATGTGGCGAGTTGAGGGAAAGAAGATGACACAAGTTAACCGGGAGTTGAAAATTACCATTGACAAGATTATTGTAAAAAAAACCTGTGATCCGCAATGGACAGATAAAAAAGACATTGTCAAGGGTTTCCTCCTCGGCACCACATTCACACATTGGGGAGTCTATTATGTTCATTCAATGCAATGCCCAATTCTCATTCTAGAATGTGTATGTGTAATGTGTCTGTAATATTTGTTTTTATTCATATGATATTGTTAAAACTGTTCATTCATTCAATTAATCTTCTTCTTTCTTACTTCATGTCAGTATTGACATAGAGTAGTCTCAATCAGATGAGACTCAATAATAAAATATACTTATTTAAAGATACAATAAAGAATGCTAATTTAATTGATTTTTTATATACATGCCTACTGAGTTATTTACTATACACCATTTTTATACTGAGACTGCTATTGAGTTGTGGTTTGTCAGTCGTAAACTAACTCGGAACTATAAATTAATCAAAAAGATTTTTCAAGTCGTTGTGACTTGTTAGTCATCGCTTTTGACTGGCTACCCTACTCTGTTGGCTGTTCTTTTGATCAAAACTTTTAAACCGAAAGCGTCACTTGAATGTTTTTCATATTCCCTTGAAATATAGCGCCGCAATACTTACATATCTCTACAAATGTAAATTTTTATCATACATTTTTTTTTCTCCGTTTCGCAATCCGTAAACGAAACGGAAGGAGACTTGTGAGAATACGAAAAAACCGGTAAAGCTGTACAAACTGCTTGGCATTTTTCTCCCGGCGACGTCCCAGACAAGGAAGTATTGCCACTGCCGACTTCTCCTCTTCCCCCTTCCTGCACTTGTTTAGGGGAGAATTGGTGATAACCCAATTTGTTTTGTCCGCAGTCCTCGAAACATAAGATAGAACCAAATGTACATATGTACATACTACGTAGTCTTGTGGCGTATTTCACCGGAACAACCAAACTTATATACAATACATACTGAATTGTCTTGTAACGTATTTTACCGTTTCGCTGCTTTCTTTTTCTTTAGAATAGTATAAGCTCTCATCTTACAGATTTCACTGAAGTATGTAGAAAACTACATCAATCAGTGTCAATCATTTTCCTTTTCAATATTAAATAATAGATGAAAATATATCTAGATAATTTACAGAATTTTTTATATTCTCGTCCAGTCTTTAGTATTACATTTAGTATTTATTATTATAATGTGTAATAATAATATAGTAACAGCATATATCCATAGCAAGATGGCTCAGCGTCACGAATACCAAAATTCAGTCTGCTCCTAACACAAACAAATTTTCTTGATCTGAGAAACGACTTACAAGTATGTAACTAATATTATAATGAAGTATGTTTCTTTATTCAATCGTTAATCTGTATTTTTGTGTGAGCTTTAGTTATTCGCAGTCTCCAAATAATGACAGGATTAACATTATATAGATACTCTCCTTCTAGTAGGATTATTTCCCAATGGATCATTAAATTGACATTTACTGATTAAATGAAAAAATAATTAATGATTAAATTAAAATTCAACGATTTAATTATTTTTCAATTAATTAAATAAAGAAGATGGCTTTCAAATAATATATCGATATATCGTATTAATTTGAAAAATGTAACATATAGGTTCGAAAATGTGTCCTCAATGCACTGTCTTACTGTAGAATAATCGGTTAATGCACGTTCTCCGGATTGGAAGGGATCGAGGTTTGAATCCCGGTAACAACAATATTTTTCGATAAAATTAATTTTATATGTATATCTTTCTAATTAATACATTTATTTGGATTAAATAAATATAAATAATTGTATCATTAAGTATATGTGAATTTTTAAAATAACACAAATATGTTTCCAACATCACCCTATAACTATTTTTATTTAAAATTTCTAAACAGTAAACAGATGCGTATATCTTCTGGAACGTCTAATAAATATCTTTTAAATCTATTTTGACACATAGTTATTACAATTACCTCAATATTTTTGGTTCTCGACTAATTATAATTTGTAACGCTTTGATCGTTCCTCTGTGATTGTTTCTCCTGTATTAATCGTGCATAATGTCACGTATTGTTATAATATCGATTGTTTTTAAAAAATGACAATATTTTATTTGTGTTAAAATAAATGTCCTAATCAATATTAAACTACTAATAATAGATATTAATTAAAAATGAGAATTTTAAGTTATCATCGTTTTGTAACATGAATTTATTCATTTATTTTGTATTATTACAATATTTGTAAGAATTTTGATTAATATCACAAATTATATTATTGTATTTTTTATAGGTGTTGAGAATAAAGATGAATCTCCTCTATAATTCTGGCCATCATTCGTTATCAGTTATTTGTAACATAAATCTCTTCAGTTACTAACATACAGTTCTCTTACGTAAAGTTCAACTTGGCTTACGGTAAGGAAGAAACAGTACATAAGGTTTTATCACAAATTTATTGACTAAAAATTACAATTATACGCGTGGTGGTTTCCACGACAACGAAGAACGGTAGAGAAATGAAACGCCTGGCCGCTCCGCTCGTGGCGCCAAGCGGACGCTCAGTGCGCCGCGCCCCAGCGGTTTGGCTAGTTTGGCTTAGTATTGATAGAAGTCACCATATCCTCCACCACAGACATCTTCATCATTAAGTTAATGTATGCATACTTACAATTTAGTTTAAATAAATGCATATTATAACTCGAATAAGTCTAAAAATCCCCGCGCTACATACAATACACTGAAAAAATCTCGTATGTAAAAATCAAAATGTTTATTAACGGATTTCCATCAAGTGTGGAAAATATTAACAAAATTGCAATATTTATTTGTGCAGTGTGGCATTTTGTGCCCAATTACTTTGTGCACATTTTATAACTAATTATTTTTTAATGAACATAGTTTATTTTCTGCATGCATTAATTTTCCGCAACGATAGTTTGATTCACACGGTTTCCCGAGGTTCCGCTGTATTAACCTTCCTATATTTTAAATTTAGAACAGTCAATTATGTGACTCGGTATTGTTAGTAAAAGGACATTGTATAAAATAGCTATTGTTGAAGATTGAAGGTTAAAGCTACGTTTCATCGCAAAAAATATTACATTTTTAATATTTATTTATTAAGTATACGGCGTTGTACATCCAGTACACTTTTCCGCTTTAAAACTTATTATTCCAGTATAATCTTACTTGTGATCCAAACAATATACTGGTTTACTATGAGAGAATATTTATTCAGAAAAAATATATTTCCCGTTGGCTTACAAAGTAGTAAAAATAAGCTACAAAACATGAATATAAAGATACAAAGTATATTTATGTATGTATCTCAAAACTTTCTTCCAAAACGCCTTTTCACAGACTAAAGTTTCAACGGAAGCATAGTAAAGATTGTTTCTTTTTTGATAGGTGTGTGCGTCTTTTCTTATAATAAATAATATATATTTATCTGTTTAAGTGTGCAATGCATATTTAGTAATATAGTAAGACTTTTTTTTTAACACAGTTCTTAAGAAAATTCATTTAATAAGAATTTGGAATGGGAAAACTTAATTATCATAATGAACGTACTTGCATGAAGCCAGTGTCGTACATGTAAAGAAATATTCTAATAATTTGTGAACGAATAAGAAAAACAGTCCATATATAACTTTCATATAGTTTCATAATTATTTTGATAAAAATTAGTTAATAATTTATCTAAGATCTAGATGATATTATGTACTATGAATGTGACAATGTGTATTATACATATATTTTCTATATTTAATATGTCATTATTCAGACGTTAAAATTATTTTCTTTCGTAATATTGTGTTTTAAATTAATATAAATATTGAAGCGTCAATTTCAGAAGGGTGTGTGAGATTGTTTCTTGCCAGTACTGTGTTATATTAATACCGGTACTCTGTGGTAAACTTTAATGCACAAATATCAGATGGCAAGTTATTCAGAGAATCCCAGTAGCTAGTAATTCCTTTGAGGTACGCTATGAACTATTAACAATAGTTGCCTCACTACACGGCTTCTAAACAATGTTCACAATAATATCTCAGAATCCACAGAAGATATAACAATGTAATTATATGAGGTTTTTTTTACATGTCATTGTAGAAGATATGAGAATTGTAACACCTATTCTGGATAAACTTCCAAATAATTATTAACTAAATAATAAAGTTGTATCAATGTGTCCAAAATTTAATAAAAATGAATTGATAATTTTGGCGTCTGCTATCAGTTTACTCAAAGGTATTTGAGATTCTGTAAAAATAAGGTAGATGGCTCTGTCAAATGATGGAACGATTAAATGTATTAATATCAAAAAGGTAACATATAGAGTCGAAAATTGTCGCTAAAAATATTGTCGCTGTAGCTTAGTTGGATAAAGCACCTTCCCCGGTTAGGAAAGAGATCCAGGTTCGAATCCCGGTGGCGCAACAACAATATTTTTCGATAAAATTGATTTTATATGTATATCTTTATAATTATTATATTTAATTCATATTTAAAATAATTATTTTATTTTTTCAATATTCGCAAAATTACGCAACATATATAAATAATAAGAAAAAAAACTTTATTTTAACCACTATTTATAGATAAATCAACATGTTTCAAAACCAATGGTCCCTTTTTCAGAATACAATATATACTAAAATTATAAATACAAGCCTTAACAAAAAACAAAATTGTAAATATAAGTGATAAGTAATTAATTAGGAACTACTGTGAAAACAAATTTAAAAGCGTAACTATTTGCAAACTATATGAAACATTTACTTACTTACCATCACGCCGTTTCTCCGCGAGGGTAGGCAGAGAGAATAGAGCGCCACACTCTTCTGTCCTGACACACAATTCTCGCCTCATCCACATTCATACATCTTCTCATACAAGCTCACCGATTATTGAGGCTTCTAATAGAACCATCCTCTATTAACTGGTTTACTTGGTCGTGCCAAGTCTTCCGCGGACGTCCTCTATTTCTGGTGCCATCAACACTTGCGTCATATATCTTTCTTACCATTCTTTCCTCATTCATCCGTTCCATATGACCAAACCACCTAAGTGATCCTTTCTTAATCTTACTTACTATACTAACATCAGCTTTACATTATTTCCTTATTTCTTCATTCTTTACTCTGTCATAAATAGATTTGCCACATATACGCCTAAGTGATCTCATTTCCACTGCATTCAGTCTACTTTCGTTCCTTTTCTGCCAGCTCCAGTCCTCACTTCCATACATCAGTGTCGGTACCAGGATTCCATTAACATGTTAATGTTAATTCAGGTATTCAACCGTTTTGTTTATGATTTTTTCGATAGTTTTTAAAATATCTAGTTACTCTTTACCTTGTTTATAGGATAAAGTGATTTATGAAGCAGGGCTTGTAAAAACGCATTGTTAATTATATACGTCTAGTACCGTTTGTCGTAATTTAATCATTAATGATCAAATAACCCGCGCAATCGGAAATGAAACTAATCTATAAAAGGTAATTAAACTTTAGAAGAGAATTCCGGTCGGAGACCAAATTGATATTCCAAAACTAAAATATACCACAACCCAAAATCACTATATTTATCAAGGCATCAAATTTTTTAACAACCTTCCCATCACAATTAGAACAATTACAGACTACTATCAATTTGTATCTGAAGTAAAAAAAATATATACGCAGACTAACTGAAACATAAATTATCTCGTACATACTCCTTCTCTATACACGGGTCCTACTCTCATAGAGAAGAAATAAATGTTAATCGAAATATATATATCCTACTGATTATTCTAAAATGTATTATATTTTCTAATATTAAAATAAAAAATAATAATAATAATAGTGTTATTTTTACATTCAAAACATTATATTTAATTATAAAAAACATATACGAATATTAATATTTTTAATCAGGTACAATTTATGTATTCTCAAATCACACACTAAATTCTCTTTTCCACTGTGACTTTACTTGTATTTCGCTTCACACAAAGTTAGGTCGGGTGTAATACTTTGCAAGGGTGAACTTGTCCTAGATTTAATTGAAGCCTCGCACGTCCAATGCCAAGTTGACGAAGCGTAAAATAACCTTCCCCTCCGTCAGGTGAGCCTGTTCAGCCCCGCGCTATCTGTGGCGATAGATAACCTTGAAAGCACGACCCCACGCGTTTTCTAAATTTATACATTTTACTCATACACATTTTTAATACATTATGTTCTGTATTCTTAATTAAATATTTTATATACATATAAATCCATACTTGACTCTAAATGATTATTGATAAATGTAGTATTTTGTCATCAGTTTTTAGTTTATTCCTACCCCTTAGCCTATTTCCAATCAGTACACATTGTTTCTTCCGCTCGACTGGTTGTTTTGAAATTGTGATTTGTCAAGATTTCAGAGTGGAATTTCCGTCACTATGATCAGTGTTATTGGCGACCATTTTGAACGTACGCAACAGCGTATTTGTGTGTGAATTCAATGAATAGCGTGCGGTGGATTTATCAAAATCGCCGACTCGAGTCTGTTTCTTGTTTCTGTTCAAGTTTTGGGGTGAACTTTGGGATAAGCCAGGGAGCTTCATCATCAGGTGTGTCGAGCTGTCTTCCTTATCCCGTAAGCCATCCTAGTCCGCTATCGAAGGTTCCTCTTCCCTCATCATTTCCTCATTCCGATTCCCTATTTCCTATCTACCCAT
The DNA here is from genome assembly GCA_031772225.1 of Eubasilissa splendida. NCBI lineage: Eukaryota > Metazoa > Arthropoda > Insecta > Trichoptera > Phryganeidae > Eubasilissa > Eubasilissa splendida. The sequence goes on along the minus strand of CM062853.1, from coordinate 11,963,771 downwards.
CCTTTCCAATTCCATCACCCGCCACTTGTGATCGGCGACTTGCGTCGATTACACATTATATTATATTCATACGTATGAACAACATTATGTACATATTTAGTTATAGTTAAGAAAATCACTTATAACATATAAAAATGAGAATTTCAAATATTTGATAACTTATAAATATTTGGACTATAAAAAAAAATTCTGATTATTTATGTACTCGTTTATTACATACCCCTTTGTGTATTTATTTTTGATCGTCGGACCGTTAATCCTTTGTCCTCTCTTGCAAAGTATTCCGCTTTTTGTGAATTTTGGAAAAAAGAATTTGACGGAAAATAATTACGCATCACATTTTCCTTTTACAGTACAGAATTGAATCAGCCATCAAAAATTTATTTCCACGCGTCATTCGTTCAGTGGCTGTGATCCTTCAAGTAATGTTACAAAATACATAAGTAATACAACGATAGGTTTTGTTTTTCTGACCAATTAAATAATTTTTATACATGTTCATTTTGATATTGAAATTTTAATTGCATCTCTAATTTAGTTATATTTCGGTAGTCTATGTGTTTCAGAGAATCTCGTGACAGAACTGCAGGAAACCCATTTGCAGTGTAGTTTATTTTAGCATACAAAAAACTATGATTTATTAGTTTTGTTAATTTTGATTCATTTATTTAAAGAGGCATATTTTGTGTTAATATGTTTTTTCTGATGAGTCCTTAGATAATTCCTCATTTCTGTAGTAAGAAAATATTGCGAATATTTGTAACAATCCAACGATTGCGAGAATACCTTTAGACCAACATAATAAGCAACCTTCCGGTTCCTGGTGGTAATTTGGTGAAGGGTTGCTTAATTAATAATGGATCAAACCTTTTATGCTAATTTATCATTCAGCACCGCCACTTCAAATGTTTTTCGTCATTTTAATGAAAATTTCCAGCTCCTTTTGTATTTTCTCTCTAAATAACCTAAGTAGATATATACCTTAATTTCGTGCGGATTAATTATTATTACCATTAACAATAATTTCCAACCGATTATTAGGCTTTCACCTATGTATTATAGCGGTTCTTTTAAATGTTAAGTGTTTTCATAAAAAAAAAATTCTCCGTATTTTATAGGATTCGTTTATTTTTGGTAATAAATAGCCTTCAACTATTTTGTGAGCGTGTTAAAATAACTTTGCTATTTTTATCGCATAATTATCACTAAACGTAGTAGTAATGTAGATTTATGAAAAAACTGTTCTATAATCTATCATTGTATTTCGCTGGAAATGCCAGTAATGTAGTGGTGAATACTGAGTATATTTAACCATTCAAGACACAAACCACTTCATGGTGGTCCCCTGTCGGATCACTCGGTACTTAGCTATGGAGAGCGGTGCACGTGTGTACAAATTTCTTCGGGTAATTAGAAAATGCTAACCGTTGTCTATATGTTTTTTTTAATATTTTCTTAAACATTTATTACTAGCTGAAGTACCCGGCATTACCCGGGCTTTACGCGGAGTTAAGAGGTTTCATTTAGGGGGATGGGGGTAGTCTTTTTTTAATTCAGTGTCGAAAGTAATTTTCCTCTTTTGAACTTCAAGTGGAAAAATTTCATTAAGAATTACGAAAATTCTGCTAAAGAGTGGGATAGGGGGATAGGGGTGGTTTCTCGAAATCTCATGTAGACAGTGATCAATTTCTCGTTTTTAATGACAAATTTATCAAGTTAAGAATAAAACTGTAGATTTGTATAAAAAGCAAACACACCCACCCACCCACAGACACTCGTCTTTATTTGTATACTTTACTGAATTTCATAAATGTACTTACATTTTGATAATTCTTTTAAAATATCATTTCAGATGAAATATTTTTATTAAACCTTTGGCGTTATCAACTTATAAACCTGTGTACAAAATGTACCGTTATTATAAGATTACTTAAACCCTGCTTACTATGAGGGGTCCGAGTATGCATTAAATATTACTCAGTACTAAGCCTAGTTATAGTCAATCCCCCTACCAACTTAAACAGACTTCGTAATTTATTAAACTTTCATTAAAAGCAATTTGACAATAAGCCTATTCATGTAAAGTAATATCATTTATATTTATACCATCAACCCTAATTAGATATTTTTAATTACTTACACCATATCGAAATGAAACTCATATTACACTTATATAAAATATTATAGTTCAATGCCTGATCGCGTTTTAATTGTTTTAATATTTATTTTTTTTGTAATAAAATAAAAACCGTGTGCGTAAAATTTATACTTTCCCGACTGTCTATAAATATCGCGTGAACGTATTTTGTATGCGGAATTAAATTTTACTACATTTATTTTTGATATTTTAAAATTGTATTTGCTAGAACAGGGTTGCATTGCATTGTACTTTGTGTGTGAAGGTAAAGGTATGTATTATTTTTTAAATTAAAATAGTACCGTGTGGATACCGAATTAAAAATAAGTTTTTTACCTTCCTATCGGGAAAATTAAAGGACATATACAGGAGAGTGATTTAAAAGTTTTACTCTTTTTTAAACATTTCTGGATTATTATAAATATTATACCTGCTCAAAATTGTTTGATATCTCATAAAATTGACCATAGAAATTTAAAATTCCATCCACAATCCACAAAAATAAAATACAAAACATCTAACATTAGTCACTTTTAGCAACATGCATAAGGTCATTTAGAACTACGCGAATAGTACTTCAACATATTTTTCGGTTTTAATCAATTATTTAAAGTTATTCAATAATTGTTGTAGTATGCACAGACTACCAAATATATAGACATTAAGTATCGCAAATTATTTTTCCCAATATTGTACCACTTACGCAATCAAATAGCTCCTCGACTTTTTTTTTAAATATGACTCGATTGGAACGAAAATTTAAACGCTGAAAATATATAATATGCATTAATAACAAATACGTCTTGTTAACACGAAAATTTAATTTTCGAATATTAAGTACTTTTACTGTTGCATAAATGTGTCATAAACAATCGGATTTATGTTTCCACCAATAATGCGTGTAGAATACCGTTCGTTTCAAACCCTTCTCCTATATGTACACTTTAGTTCATGTCTATTAATTCGCTGGTCTGTGGTCGTATGGCTATTCGAAATGTGAATTGTGGCTTATCGAAGACGTGAATTTCATAAGTAAGATATACGTTCATGGATACTGAATAAAATATGTACTCACCATAATAACGTATTTATTTAGTTACTTTTAGTCACATATTTTTCTGAGACTTCTCGAACTTACTACCTTATCACGATTTTTTTTTTTTGGGAAGGAGGCGAGCTACGATGTTTACACATCAAATAATTATCTGTTTCTTTTCGCCACATTTATACAACATAATTTGTGACGAAGCGAAAATACAAACTTTTTATCACCATTTTATTTTTTCTTCCACTAAAATAATTTCATTCATTTTCGCGCCTCGTTAGTAAAAAGTAAAATAAATTCGTTTCGAAAAAGCTTATCTTTTTTCTTTATAAAATTAAGGCTTTGCTTGTAAAACTTGTTAACTCATTGTTCAGCTTTAGTTTTACGTTAGTCATCGATGATGACGTGTCGTAAACTAAATTATTCTAATCACGCAAATAATGCTCTTGCGAAAAACCTTAGCGCAAAGTTAAATTATTTTAATATGTCTAATATATTACATGTATTTGTACTGCTACATACCTGATCGCCGATCGCGAAGTTATCGTCACTGGGGATTGCAATTTTTGACAAAATAAAAAAAACAGAATTCTAAATTTGACCAAATTAATAATACTAATAATAAAAAACAACTTATTTATGATAGTAAATTCATTATTATTTTTTGTATAAAAAAAAATATTTTTCAACTAAGAACTAAAAAGAAACTTTTTTCTTTGGGATTAATTTTAATGGAAGACCTACTATATGTCAATATAATCAATTTACCCTATAACACTTTCATATGCATTGTGGTCATTTGCTAATGATACGAGTTTATACGTTATGTTATCCGGACTACCCATGGTTCCAATTAGTCCGGGTAATGAGTTTTACTGTATATATCAAATATCGGTAATAAATTGAAACTGATCCATTTACCTTATTAAAAAATATCGATAATTTAACAGAAAACCAAGGCAGAATAACTAAATATACACTAACACTAAATTATCTCGACAAAACAAATCTCAATACTGATCCGTTAGTTTTCGGACATCTCTTTGATGCAGCCGCTATTTTTTGTCTTTTGTTTGTCATGTCGACATCTTTTGTCTGTTTAAGTGCTGGCCGAGTGCATCGGTTCCTTACATGAAGGCGTTATCTCATTACATCGCTTTCAAGATATATATTATGGTCTGAGTTTGTTACACCCTGTAAAAATTGTATATTTTTTCGAAAGATTTTTTTTTCTTTATATATTTCTATGTAATTCATCTAATGTCTTTTAACTTTACTATAACATAATTTATAAGCGTGTCCCATCACTCTAAATGGAAATTACTTTATATTATATTAACATACCAATTTGGTGTAGGATAATGCATACTTCTAGTTCATTAACATCATTTTATGTATTTTTTTCCCTTGTTATATTTCATTTATAAAAAAAAATGTTGTTAAAACCTTGATAATAACTTTGTAAAAGGCAGTCCTTGTATGTCAAAAAAATAAAACATATATATATATATATATATATAAATACATATGTGTTATGTAAAAGCATAGATGCCGGAAGACAATATGATATACGGAAGGAGTTTGGCACTCACCACAATCCAGTTCTTCAGCACCTCCAAAATGTGGACTGTATGTTTATCACTATTTTCGTCTAGGTTCCTTTAAACGACACTGTATAGTCGCGACGTCTCAATTGAATAATATTCTTCGTGTCACGCATACCGCACTCGCTCAAGGTCGCCGATCGACTGTTTCGATGGTGCGCCAGAGGGGAACGGGAGAGGGGTGGGCGGAAGGCACAGTAGATTATTTTCATTCAAGAATAAATTTGAAATAAATTTTAAAAAAAGAAACGATCCCTTCGGAACGTAGTCGTTAGTCTGTGATCGTAACAATATTTTTTTTTATATAATTATAATTCAGAATTTTCTAAAAATATTCAGTATTGTAAATTATATTTATGGAAACGAATTTTGTAATTCTCAAAATTTTGAAATTTCGTATGCGTCACTACTTTGTTATATTTTTTATATCGTTTCCTCTTACGCTTTTTTTCTATTCAGTACCGGCTCCATGAGCTCCATGAGCTCCAACCACCTAACTTTAGTCGAGCGTTACTTTATTAAAGCCACCTATTGTTTCGAAAATTTAGTTGCCAGTTCATTAGCCAATGTGGTGTATCAAGGCATCGTATTGTTTATGTAACATAAATGAATTTCCCATCCCCGTGTCTATATATCTATAGACCGCCGTTCTCAATAATATTTCCACATAAATGATTTCCATTAACTTTTCCTTTGTTTTCCGTGAATAGCCGCTATTTCCCTTGTGCTGTGTTTAAATAACTTAGTGAATGCATTTCGTCAAGTTATATTACATGCATTATTCTAGTTTGCTTCCTGATGACAATGCATCAGAACAAAGAACGCATTACTCGAAACGCAACCATTATTTTTAATGCGTATTTGGATGCCTTTAAAGAACGTTTAAAATATATTTGATGTAAGAACTCTTATGATAGTACGTTATTAAAATAATTATTTTTTTTGTCGCGTGTTCGGTCTGTCTCGACTCGTGCGATATATTTGACACGACTGAAAAAATACGTGAATAATAAATATGGGTGCGAAAGGGAGGGTCACGTAGGTGGTTTTCGCGATGTCGGACGTGTGAATCAGAAAAATATGGTAAAAAGGATCTATGAAACAAATATAATGGTCTATAACGATCGAGAATATTTTTGTTTATTGCTTATTTGAAAATCTCACAGCAGTAATGAATACAGTATCCATATGCAGCACGAGTATTTTCTCAGTAATCTTCAGTAAAAGTAGTTTATAATATTTAGTTTATAATTCTATTAAGCCCATCAATTATGAATTGAAAAAGTTAAGCATATATTTTTGAGGTTCGTTGATTTTAAACTATCTACATATGAGACCACCTCTGCATCAACACTGTATAACGTTTTTAGTCAGATGTGCGTTATGAATGCGTTATATATCTTACATTAAACAACCATTTAAAATAAGTACAAATACTGTTATACACAATTTCTAAGTAGTCTTAGGATCTCAAGATGGCCGACGATCTGTCTACCTATCAACATTCGTAAAAACCGATATACAGTGTTGTTGCAGGGGAGAGTCATAGTATTTTATAATAAATCTATTATGATTTTTTTAATGAGATTATACTTTAATTAATTATCTTGACATGTAGAAAAACCTTAAGCGTTTCAATGTATAATGAGTGAAGTGTGATTATTTTGTACCTTGTCAGAATGACTTTTTTCTGTGATGATCTCTGCATTCGAATTTAATTACACAGCATCGGTCGTCACCCACTATAAAATGAAACAAACTATTATTTTTCACTTATCTCGTGTTTACAACAACAATAATACATTAATTATAAAAATAGGGTTATATATCTCAAAATCTTTGCGATTCCGCGTTGATCCCTTAATTAAGCCCTTTTCTCGGAAGATTTGTCCAGCCTAAACAACCTTTTGTTTCCGAAAAGCCTTTGTGAAACTATAAACCTGTTCGAGTGATTTATCGTTGAAACCTTCTACTCGAATTTCTTTCGTTACGTACTTTAATCGTGCGGTTAATCTTAATAACCGATTGACGTGATGTAAACGTCCTCTATATTTCGATAAAAATGTGTAATTTTCCTGTGTTAATAATCTGCTTTGTTAGGCATTTCGAATATGTGATGTATGTATCGTGACCATCAATAATATTAACTCCGCAGAATCTTGTCTCTCAGTTTCTGTAGAGTTTAAAAAATATTTTTTTAATATTTATGGCAAAAACACTGTTGTTAAAACTTTTTAATAAAATTATAGAATTAACTTCGTTTCGTAAAATCAATTTTTCTTTATCAGTATAATAAAAACTAAACTTTAACATCAAATAATCACTATATTAATTAATAATTAGGTATTACCTTCTATTTCATAAATCAATTTTGAAAAAATAAAATTCTAATAGCTGACCGTGTAAAATTTAAAATTAGTACGATAAAGGGCATGGGAAAATGACCTTATTATTCAGAAATTATTGGAAACATTTATAAGATAGGCATGTTTGTTAATTTTTTTTTATTTATAATATTTTAGTAATTTTTACATCCTTTATTTATTTCTAATAGTCAAAGAGCATTTAAGATGTTGATTTAAACAATCATGATTTTTCAAAATTTACGAATAATTTATTAGAAACTGATCATTTCTGTATTAAAAATGTGGAATTGTCTATTTTACAAGTAAGCAATGTTGGTCTTAAATTAAATATTTTTTTAAATTGTTGTTAAATAACCGAAATTCTTAAATAATAACTAAATTTAACTACTATTTCCTGGCGGTATTTCCTATAATTTCGGATCGTTAAGGTCATTTTCCCATACCTTTCATCGTACTAGTTTTATATAGCCAGGTACTTGAATTATTTTGGAAATATATTTTTATATAACATGAATTTAAGTATTTTACATTTTTTAAATTACATGGTTTTTCTTTCGTTTACCTCTCCAAAACAAAGACCAGCTCTTGTGCTTGGAGAGGGAGTTACACTACAATCATTTTACATATTTTACATATTACATATTCTATTCATTGTCCATTTGTGTGCTTCTGAGGTGTTCTGTAATATTGTTTATTTTCCAATTATGTATTTTTGAAGTGTTCATTTAGTTTCTTTCTAAACTCTTATATCCTTTATTTCTTATTATTTTTTATTTTTTTTAGTTGATTTTATATAACAAAAGATAATGTGATATAAACCGGTCGTCTTAAATACGTTCATGTGTTTAAGTACAAAGTTATAATTCTCTAATTTTACTAAAAAATATATATTTAAATAAGATTTTAAGATAAGACAGCATTACCTACAATATTGCCTTTACTACAGAATTATTATTCAGAAACCTTGATTATGCAAAATTTATCATCGTTTGGTACCAAAATGTACCTTAGCCATATACACAAAATGTATATGGCTAAGGTATATTTCTATACAAATATAACCAAGTATAGGAGGTATGTAATGGAGACGATAATTCTCGTATTATCAGATTTCGATCAAACCTTTCTGAAAAACTGACCCTGTAATTTTTTTGGCTAAGTTCGTTAATAGTCTGAGCTTCCATCTTGTTTCGTTTTCCATAGAGCTCCCGAACATTAAGAAAATTGATAAACAAAGAAAATAATTTGAAGAAAAATATATCCTTGAAACTGTTCTCCAAAAATACTGACAAATCCAATTGTGCTTGGCTGTCGTCGGGTATTCATGACTTCGTGTACGCTTAATCTTTGTCGAGTCGGCTCAAGATCTCTAGGATCTGGGTCTGTTATGCTATTATTGATAGTTTAATTTTGTTGTGATATTACCATTTTGGGAGCCTCTTCACTCTTTACGATGAGCTCCCGTATCTAGTGAGATTGGTACCTCCATCATATATCCGCTGTTCCTGGCACTGAGACACTTCCGTATTGATTATAGTTCTTATCTCGTATGGTACTCACAAATCTGAATAATAATATTTTTCTACCATCTGGGTTGCGTCTTTCTACAGTTACCTTTAGAGCCCTTCTAGAGACGTATTATACCGCCGGCTATGTGATTCGTCTTATCATATTTGTGTATATTTTTTTTAGGTGTTCTATGAATTCTACACTTTTTCTGTTATTGTAAGATTTAACATATTTATTGTCAATTTAATGATGTTGAAGTGCCTTTCATTACATAATATTGATTAGTAGGTACGTAATTCTTATATATTTTAACATTTTTGTTCATGCTTTGAGTAGTTAAGTAGACATCTATGATCTCATTATAGATTCTCAATACTTTGTTATCATTTGATTAAGTCATAATATTGATTTAATATATCATTAATTGACATGGCGGTTGCAGCTTCCACTCCATGCTAAACCGATTGATTAACATCCTACTAAGTGCCACTAATTATAGTAACAAATTATAAATAATTCAATAAATTCTAATTTATAAAGACCTCGCGGAAACATATTTATACTCGGGACATAAAACTAACTCCACCTAAAACACTTATTGGCTGAAAATATTGTATACCAACAATAACACAAAATTCTACTCAATTCAAAAACAAAAATTAATATGTTAGAAAAAAGCGGAATATATTAAATAACTTGTGGAGATTGCGATGAAAAATATATAGGTCGAACTGCGAGAAATTTAAATACGCGATAAAGGAACATCGCCGTTGCCTAAAAAATAACAACTTTTTGGTATTTTCAAACCACACAATTGAAACAAACCTCTTTTTCGATAGTCATAGACAAAAACTTCTCCACTCGGTACCGTATAAAGGATTAATAATGAACAATTTAGAAACCGTTAAAATACAAAATAATTTAAATTCGGAGAAAACATTAATAAACACATAACATTCCCTAATACTTCGCTTTTACTGTCCATATTCCAGAATGACCGAAACCTCCTGTCTTCTCAAGCACCGCTCCATTGCACGAATAGACTATAATACTGTATTTAGTTTAGTTATCACCAATGATGAGAGGAAATGCACCTCTCGAAACTAGTAGTGATAATAACCCAACGTGTGTGTAGTACAAAGTTTAGTTGTGAAAATTAAAAATTGATTCAATATGTATACTTATCGTGTGCTTAATGCTGAGCGTCGTGGTCCCCTAATATGTTTGTAACTTGATTCACAATTCCTTTCCATTCCTAGTTATCATGTTTATCGCAGCATTTAAAGAGGACCCTGTTAACTCATTTATTTGGTTTATCAATTTTATAGAGGATCGTTCTCTTCCTCTATGGTTACGTCTCGGTTAGTGTCTCAAAACTTTTGTCGTTTTTCTGGCAACATATCCAAAGCACACAAGAATCCTTCTCCTGCATGTTGTCGAATGTCTTTCGGTAATTATTAACTCCTGGAGGATGGTGACATTCGTGCGCCTTAATATGTGTAATAGGATATTATTACCTCGTTATATCGTGGCATTGACTGTCTAACTAAGAGACAGAATTCTATTTCTTTCTTATACTTGCCGGTATTTTGATATTCTGCCAATTACAGTTTTTATAGAAAACGTATGATATGGACTACTTATTCAGGGTGTACAATTTTATTTTCTTACTCTGGCAACACAAAACATTTTGTAAATCGTTCATTAAACCAATTGAAACGTTTAATATTGAGATATTAACGAAACACACAATTTAAGAATTACGGGAAACCTTTTTTTACTCTGTAACTCATTATTGTATTTTAATTCAGAAGATTTCAGTTTTTCGCGGAACTGAGTAGAAAATTCCGATTATGATGTGCCGTACACAAGTCATGACTATATTGAATTATCTTTTAAATTACGTGATTTTTAGACGTTTTTCTTCTTTATGTCTATTTTATTTATTGTGTAATCAGTAGTAACTTTTTATTTTAGTAAAAAAAGTTACTAAAGTAAAAAATATAGCGAAAACGGGTTATTTGATCGTTGGTAAAAAATATTTACTTCTCGTAGTAAACTCATTTTAGTCTCCGATGTCCGATAGTAAAAACGACAATCGATAGGTAAACATGGCGGACTTTTCACAGCTGTTCCAAAAGTCATCTGACACATTGACTCTGAAAGTTGCAGTATACGACAATTAATAATTTAATATCATAATATGATGAGATTTCGTCCGATATTGATGTCGTTGTTTTATATACATTAGCACATAATACAAAAAAATTTCACAACCAAAGGGACAGATTTCGAATGCCTTGGAGAAAATGCATATAATAAACCATATTTCATTATAATTGGTCTCGCCTATAAACATCTCCATCTATGCTTTGACAATAGTAAATTTGACGTTCGAACAACCCGCAAACGATTTTATCCACGGATGTTAGTAAAAAGTTACTACTGATCTTACAACCGGCTGGAATTGATATTGAGGAACTTTAATTGTTTGATAATTTAGAATATATAGATAAAACGGAAAAATTAAATTAAATATTTTGGTCACATAAAAGAGGCACAGCCACGTGTATAATCAAGATAACAGGCTCGCCTTTGAAATCAACAAATGTTCGAATCCCACTACCGGCTATTCAAATCGGATAATAGTAAGAATTTTAATGTGACGTATTTCCATATTTAAAATGATTTATTGTTATTGGTATTTTTTAACATAACAGTAGTACCTCAAGTTATCAAAAACTCAGTTAATACGTAAAGCTGCGCCTTTTTCATACTAATTGCTAATACGTAATTTTTGAAGCGATTAAAAGAAACTTTGAAATAGCTTTACACCAGTATTGATATTCAGTGTGCCACGTTCAGTATGGCAGTAGTGTTTACTAAGAAAAAAAACTTTTTTTTTTATTCCTCACAAAAGCCCTTTATATTTTTTGTTTCATATTTCTTTCTCACCTCGTTGGTACGATAATGCACAGTTTCAGAAATACACTCTTATCGGAGAATTCGGAGACTAATAATCGTGGCTCTGATAATGGAGGTTCTGCTGTACCTACATATGTTAATTATAATAAAAATATTCGCGCTAAATTTATCATATTAACGTATAGCTATATTTTTGTCTCTTCCTTACCGCACATGGCAATAGTTATTGATGCCAACCTCATTGATGAGGCAAACATTAAGTAAGTAATTATTTAGCAATTAAATGTATTAATTAGAAATATATACATATAAAATCAATTTTATCGAAAAATATTGTTGTTGCGCTACCAGGATTCGAAACTGGATCTCTTTTCCAATCCGGGGAAGGTGCTTTACCAACTATGCTACAGCGACAGCACTTTTGACGACAAATTTTTCGAATCCATATGTTACATTTTTCAAATTAATACATCTATCGTTCCATTATTTGAAAGCCATCTACTTTGATCCAGGTTCGAATCCCGGTAGCGCAACAACAATATTTTTCGATAAAATTGATTTTTTATGTATATCTTTCTAATTAATACATTTAATTAGTATTTAAATTATCATAGACCTATGTTCTGAATAATTATAACTTCACAATAAGAATGCGTTATCCTTAATAATGATCTATTAATTAGGCAGATGTACGTGTAAATACCAGATTAATACAACATCTACCAGGTCGCGACATACTCGTAAAATATATATATATATATTTTTATTTAAAATAAGAAAATAGGATGATGGTCAGAAAGTGCTATCGGACACGTTCATATAAATATTTTTACAGCATCCTTTGTATCCTTTTAAATCCTTGCTCCTCGGGGCTGTGACAGGTTCAATATTGTTCCGCCTGATGTTTTGTCTTGAGAAAATATTTTCTCTTCGTCTCACTTACGCCTCTCGGGACGTAGGAAGCGGACCAACCACCGAAACCCCGAGGGTTTGGAGGTTCTAGTAATCTAATACAAGTCGCAGGTGTCTGGGGTAAGTCTATACACTAAGGAAAGCAGTTAAAGAACATTATTTATTTCCTTAGATTCGCCAGCCTTAATTTACGTCGTCTCGATTTTATTGTCTTATTTCATTACTTAATGCGATTATTTTAACTTTGATGAGATTTCGCAGTTTGTTATTGTCGGCGTACCACGGAATTAAATTAGTTTTTTTCGTTTGAAAACCAAAAAATGAATTCCTAATAATTACTCCAAAAATTGCAAACGATAACTCATTGGCTTCGACTTCCGAATATTTATAACATTAGTTTTGCAGTTCTTATTATTATTTCTTTTTCAAACCAATTATTTTGAAGTATCTTTCTGGGAACTTTTCCATTTTTCACATGTTCTGTGTATTTTGATGATAATTTTTTTATTATTAACCTTACAATAATAAATTGAACTACTCTACATCCAAACGAAGATTTTGACCGATATTTCAATTGTTTAGTAGCACAATTGAGGGTTATCTACGTTCCAGGTTTTATTTATTTCTCTCGGAAGCTTTTTATGTTATCATTGCAACTTAGAAGAAGCTTGAAGTCACCGAGGAAATATCTTCATCTCTTTTATCTTGAAATATTTATGCCGTTATAAAGGAAGTGTTGGTAGCGTCTCAGCCTCACGGCCAGTCTGGATGACAATGGACTCGAGATTAGATAAGATTGATAATACACAAAGGCACTGCCATCCACCACTTTATGCACGAGTTGTGCTTCATCTACAAAAACATCTGAATTTCTTTTCATCTTTTATTAAATTATATTACCTTACGTCATTGAAGAGTTTCTTCAATTGCTTTCAAGTATATGATTTTTCGAGTACTTATTTACATACACGGACATAAATAGACGAATAGGTTGAAACTGGTTGCAGTATTTCTATATCCATACATTTATTTATCAGCCTATAGTTTAGTCAGCAAGTATTCTTATAACACCATGTAATGTCAGAATATTTATATTTTGATTATAAATATAATAAACAAAGTTCCTGATATGAACATTATTTTTACACTTTGACTACGGAATAATGCACGGGATTAAGGAATATAAATTAATCATGACTGCCTTTTCTAGTCAACTCACCAATGACAATAAAATGATTTGGCTATAGTCCCAACAGCGACCATCTAACTGAATCCCATTTTTATATCTTAAATCTTTTGGCTTATTTTTTAAAAAATGTCAAATATTAATGAAACTTGTTTTCCATATTAATTGTTATCATTAAAAAATATATATATTTTTAGAAAATTTTCTTTCATTCTGTTATTTATTAATTGTGAAATCTTTTTTCTCTACTCGGCGTTTTATAATTGCACGACTGTATTAGCTTTTTAATTTTTATTAGTTAGCCATCGTTATTGTATAATTTGGTTGAAGGAATTTTTTATTATTATATTATTTAGTCAAGTCAAAGAATAATTTTTTAGATATTTTCAAAATCAATTAATCATTAAGTGATTAATAAAACTAAGCTAACAATCTAAAATAATGTATTTTAACCACAAATTTGATTTCGCTAAACATAAAATAATAATAATCTTATAATATTCTGATTATTTATTTAACTATAGATTTTTCTGTCCTGTATTGTTCAAGATTGTGTTTTTCTATTACTATACTCACCTGCAATGGCACCAGTATCTGCACACATTATGGATGTGTTTTAGAATAGTAATCAATTAATAATAATCGTATATATTTATGAGTCTGATAGTTTGGCAGCTTATCCGTAAAATAAAAAATCAAGCAATTTTAAAATAGATCACAAAATAATGGCGTATTTTGTTAAAAAAGTTTAGTTTACATATTCGACACCTCCTACATAAAAAAACGTAACTAACATGTAGCTCATTTTTAGTTGTTCTAATATTTTACTTTCAATACATATATTGTATTCAATTATATCATTCTGTACACAATATTGTTTTAAAAATTGCCGCTTTAAAATGTATCCAATGCATTTTTCATTTTTAGGTTAAATTGAAAGGTTTAATGTATTTTATAGTATATCATAATATTAACACTTGATGGATTTTATGAAATCTACATTAATACAGACTAAGCACTTAATGTGAACTGATTGTGATAATATTGAAAAATGTTTTTTTTATTACTTATTTTAGCTGCGTATCAAACTCCTGCCAAGCTTTGTACAACCTTGATTAGTATTGGTAGTGATATAAAATATAAAACATATTTTATCTGTCACTCCCATAAAATAAAAAACATAAAATCAGTGTTTATTTCTTCATCGTTTGTAATAAGCGTGCAAGTACACAATACACATGGTTTCCATTTACACAAAAAATACATGAATTCATATAAGTAAATATGTATAGGTAATAAGTATGTACCGCCATGTCTAAAATCATATTTATCGTGTTATATAATAATGTTACTATAAAAACTTACGTTTTATTATAATCATAGTAATATAACTATAGTTTTACCTTTAAACATCCACGTCAAACCCAGGAATAAATGTTTGAAACATAGTCTTAGGGAGGAATATAGACAGTTTGAAAGTTCTGTAACATGTAACGCTGTAAAAGTTTGGTGATGATATGAACTGCGAAAAGCTTTTTGGTCTGTATGTTTTTGGTATATTGATTAATTAACTATAAGTAAATACATGAAAATATATATATGAACAATTCCGTAATTGCATTGACGACGTATACTTCTGTATTTGAATTGACGACGATTAATTCCGTACTTGAATTGACGACGAATACTTCTGTATTTGAATTGGCGATGATTAATTCCATACTTGAATTGACGACGAATACTTCTGTATTTGAATTGACGACGATTAATTCCGTACTTGAATTGACGACAAATACTTCTGTATTAGAATTGACGATGATTAATTCCGTACTTGAATTGACGACAAATAATTCCGTACTTGAATTAACGAAGAATAATTCCAATCTCTGTCTTCTCATACATACTACCTCTTATGCTACAATGGAGAAATATTGTTTTTTACACTACTCGATCGCGTGATACGGTTGTACACCTCAGTAGGAAAATAAAAGGTCTACTATAGGTTTTGTATATTTTTCCGTGAAAATTACTAACATCCAGAACTACCAAATTACTAGACCTAAACTGAGTACCAGAAATTCGACTTCCTTATAAATAAACAGATTTTCAGATGTAAATGAAGTCAAGGAATCTCGTGCTTTGGCACTGGGCCCGCCCACTGGGGGTGCGCTGTTTTAGGTAAATTTGCATAAAAACTGGAAGGGGAAATTACGCTCGATTTAGGCTATTAGCAGGGTCGGTTCAAGATCTTTACAATATTTGGATTTTTTTTAGATTAACTAATTAGCTAATTTGATTAATTATCTATCTATATAAGAATCTGGGCATATAGGCATATATCAACTATTATTTTTCTTCATTAGATTATTTACTTGTATTAATGTCCGAGTATATGTATGTATGTGTAGCTGTCAGCGGTAGCGCAATATGGGAAGAGATAGGTGTGTGTGTGTATTTATGCGGAGAATGACTTATTAGGGAGCCGCGCCTGTCAGAGCGCTCTCTTACTGCTCCGACGTGAATACATTAACTTGTAAACTAGTACTATATATTATTAAACTGCTAATTGTCACATGATAAGAGTTTAACTGTTGACCCACTACTACTAGCACTATACAAATTTGTCAGTAGACAGATCAGACAACCCGAGAACAAAGAAATTACAACTGACGCTACCGGTTTGAGGTTTGTCAGGAGACGAAACGTTCTATCACTGATCAGACCAAGGTTATCACAGTTAATTTACCAAACCCTAATAAATATTTCATTTTTTAAATTTTGGTTTTCAAGAAGTTAAATCCCTATTTTTGTATATTTTTTTGCATTAAATATTTAATAGTAATCTGTGCGTAATTGACTTGAATTCCCATGAATGTAACTTATAAAAAAAAGCAATAGATAAAGACGTGAATTTGTAGATCCTCTGTCATCTCTTAAATTTAACAGGTTCACACATTATTTGTTAGCACTACGAGTTTTCAAATAACGTATATATTTATTTACTATATATGCATTAAAATTTTCTTTACAAATTCAAAAAACAACTGATCAATAATATAAACTATCATATTTGGAACGATGTCAGTATTTCTCAGACGAGTTCCTCATTTTTCTACTGGACATTTACGAAAATAAATTAACGAAAAATAGCAATATTTTTTTTTATATATCCAAGAACACACAATTACTTGATTTTCACCTACAAAGGAACTGCTATTAAATTAATTAATCGTGTTTTCTTGGACATATTAAAATATTTCTAATAATATACTGGTCAAAAGAAGAAAGTATATAAAATTGAAAAATATTGATTTTTCGGGCATATTCTAGTATAATGTGTTAAAAGCATTTTACAGATAAAGAATATTCCTTTAATAATTTCAAAAAAAATAATTAGATACTTTTTGTAACATATATATATATGCTATTTCAGGAAAATTAATTATCAAATTTAGTCCATAGATGGCGATAGTGTAGTGGGTACTCGAAGTGAGCCCACATATTAACATATATACAACTTTCAGAAATTTGATAGATATGGAGAGTGATGGGTGAGATTGGTAAACGTTATATTTATATAAAGTGATCACTTAAGCCAGCCGAAGACAGGTCGTAAGATTCACACTTTCATATATTTTCCATTAAAAATAATAAAAAATAGCTTCGTCTCTATGAAATATCTATTATTTGTTTAATTACGAAAAATACATACTTTTAAGGCTATGTGCAGACACATTCATTTTATTACATATTATGCATGTCAAACAGTATAATTGTGTTTGTAAATGCGAGCACCGACATAAATATACAGAAAAGAATACCTGAAAATATGTACCTACTTATAATATATTCACATTTGCAGTAGATGTATGGTTCAAAAAATAGTAATTTATTGGTGACTGACGCAACTATACTAATTTTGACCTATTTTAAATGCTCTTGTAAATATTGCTTCTGTAGTGCATCGTATATAAAATGTATCGGTCGTTTTTGCTCGGTATCATAGAATAATATTTTTTATTAACTTCCTGTAATAATTTCTTGTCACGTATTTTTCGGCCACCGTCTCGGACCCGGCCCTGCCCTTTGGCGGAAATTGCTCCAATCCCAGCGGCCTCCCGGTGATGACGTAAGCATTTTATCTAATTAGGCCGCTCCGCAGTACAGGCCTGGTGTGCGCCGTTAAGATGGCGTTAAAAATAATGTTCATGGCGGTACTTATGCGTCGATTGGTTGTTAATACTCATGTTTACGAGACGGATTATCGTTACGGCGGATGTTGGCTGTTGGATTACTTTATTGCTAAGTTAACAATTCCGTGTCTCTAGAATCCAGAGAAATGTCAACCGTTTGTACGTCGCACTTTTTATTAACAACCCGCGAGCATGAGCTGCATGCGTGCATATTTTTGATAAAATTATGTTATAATCATTGAGGAGATCACGTTCTTATTGTGGAGATGTAATTATTCAGAACATATGTCTGTGATATTTTAAATACTAATTAAATGTATTAATTAGAAAGATATACATATAAAATCAATTTTATCGAAAAATATTGTTGTTGCGCCACCGGGATTCGAACCTGCGTCTCTTCCTATCCGGGGGAAATGCATTAGCCGATTATGCTACAGCAACACAGTAGATTGACGACAAATTTTCTAACTTATATATTGCATTTTGAAATTTCTAATTAATATATTCAATTTGTATTAAAAATATCACAGAGACCTATGTTTTGTAAAATTGCAACTTCACAATAAGAATGTGTTCTCCTTAAAAAAATATATATATATATTTATATATGTATATATGTTTTTCCTCTCATTATATGCGAGCCTATATTATATACCTGTTAGGTATATAAACAATACCATGGCGTAAAGAAATTCCGTTATTTTTTTTAAATATTGCTATTGTTTATTAATATCTCGTATAAGGGAAACATTGTGAGGTGAGTAGAAAAGTGTTACTTTACAACTTCCACGAAGATGAATAATGTATTTAAATATTTAATGTAATAAATATGAAAAAAGTCTAATATTCTTAATTCAAATTAAATGTATAAATTTAAAAGATATGCATATAAAATGCATTTATCTAAAAAATATTTTTATTGGTACCGGGGTTCGGGATTCCAAAACTTTAACTTCCCAATAATAACGTGTTCTCTTTAATGACTTCAAGTAGATTTATGATTTATTATTACCCTTGGAGTATGTATTAATTTACGTGATTATTTTAGAGTTAATGTTGACAGAATAAAAAAAATGAGAAAGGAAAAATTAAATATAAATCTATTGTTTCTTAAAAATATATGATTTTTTTATAGTGAGTAATAATTTTGCAAGGAGGTGTAATTATATATTCTCAGCTAGTAAGTAAAACCGCGAGAACAAAATGGGTGTCCGTAATTAAACCCGCGAACGAAACTTATCTGCACAATTAACCCCTACGGGATGTGGCGCGATACGCATGTACGCGCAATGAAGATGTGTATGTGTAAAATACTGTCATGGATCGCTATTACGACAGCACGGGGTTGTGCTGTAATAAACACAACGTTTTGCGCTTATACTAATAACTAGCCCTTCTTTGAATATCCTTGACACTGGCTAAATATTAGCTTTCATAAGTTTAAGTATAATTCACTCACTCGGCAGATTCACAGAGTGAACATTAACTTAACTCTAGTTTTCTTTTAAGGCCTCTTATTTAGTCTAGTCCTTGTCCGTATAAATCTTCGGAATATCATTTCTACGGTGGTTGTTTACGAACATTCAATCACATCATCATTTCCGCCCTAGCTTTTCTCCTCATTCTCCGTTCCTCCATTTTACCCCTATTCATTATTATCATATTTCCTACTTCTTCAATCATCTTTCTTTACCATACTTTTCATGATATTATGTTTTATATTTATTTTACTTTTTTATATATATAGTTTATAATAGTTAAATATTATAGTTATATAATTTGCTGCAATACTTGTGAATAAACATAGGTATAAATATTTTGTATCACTCATATTACAATTTCAATACCATGCATGAGAATATATGTGTATTTTTATTTATTATCTTTGTTTTATTAACCACTTAATTGAGTTTAAATACATCTACCGGTTTCAAAAAATACCATTTCCTTCTTCAGGATGTCATATTTAACTAAAAACATATATGTTTGATATGGTTTTAGTTAGTTATGACATCCTGAAGAAGAAAATGATATTTTTTGAAACCGGTAGATGTATTTAAACTCAATTAAGTGGTTAATAAAACAAATATAATAAATAAAAATATGAATTTTGACCACAAAGTTAATATGGCTAATTTTAAAAGTAAAATATATGTGATTTAAAAAAACGATGCCATCAATTTTCCTTTAATTTAAAATAAATAAATAATAAAACAAATAATGTTTAATCAAACTACTCGGTTCAATAATGTTATCTCATGGGCGCTACACCTTCATCTTTAGTCCAGCTCTAGCATTTTTATTTTAAATTATCATTGCCATAACACATAAAACAACACGTTACAATTTACTGGACTATTTTGGAGCAATGGCTTGGAAAGAGATATTGAAATTAATAAAAAGTCCATAACAATATGGCTAATAAATTTTGACACTAAGGATTTCGTACTATAATATTACTTAATATTCAAATATAATAAGAAATTTTCAAAATTTTATTTTCGTATTTTTAAAATTAAATTATGCAATTCTTCATATTCCACATTCTTATCTATCTTCACATGCTTGAAACAAACTTTTCTTATATTATTTTTTTATTTGTATAAATAATCTATTAAACACATTTAAATAATATTGATCTACCTTGTATAGTTAAATGTACACAAAGTCTACCATGAGACACAGTTAATCTGGCTTTTAAAATATGTACGAGGGTGAGTCAAAAATTATCTACACTTAACACACCTTGAAGGTTGTCATACTGCCTTCTGCAGTACGACTGCAGTCACGTGTGTAATATTTGATCCTGATCACGTCATTTACCTTCCGGCTATTACAGTTTAAACATGTCCGCTCCGCTAGCGATTTGCACAATTGGAACAACGAGCAGTGATCCCAATTCTCTAATCGGAAGGTGTGAAAGGGGTTGAAATTCATCGTAAACTGTTATCATAATACGGGGACTGCTTTATCACGTAAAAGTGTTTTTTGTGGATCGAGAAATTTAAAAATGGCCGGACAAGTGTGACGCACAAAGTGGGAAAAAAGGCGCCCGCCAACCTCCACCACAAACGACAAGATTCAGCAAGATCGAGAGATGGTTCTAGCGAATAGACAAGTTACCCTTGGTGAGGTAGCGTCTTCTTTGAACATCACTCCTGGTTCTGCCCATTAAATCATAGCTTGGCTTCCGTAAAGTCTGTGTAAATAAATTGTAGAAAAAAGTGTAGACAATTTTTGTCTTACTCTCATATAATTGTATTTGTAATTAATTGTAGATTGTAATTATATATAGCCACATACGAGTACATGTATGGTAATAAATAAATAAACACTTAGATATACAAAATTCTTTTAGTTTAATTTATTTAATAAAATATCATTTGACAGTTCATTTCAACGAGGTAACATAATCTATAGGTACAACGTTAATTTTCTAATTAATTCCTAACTAAAACTTTTCCGAAGTTTTGAGGTATGATGAAAACTTTAGTGACAATATTTTCAAAATTATTGATATTATTTACGATGACATTACGTTGTTAGTAAACAGTCTTCTTAAGGAATAAATAATGTCTTAATCTCTCCCTTCGGGATACACGAAGGTTGTATTAAACTTGAAATTGTGATAGATTGAGTGGAACAGGGATGAAAACTTTTTTATATGGATTATTTAACTTAGTTTTTAACCACATAATTAGTTATTTTAATGCACCAACCGGTTTCGGAAAATATCATTTTTTATTATGAAACCCCATAAAGACGTAGATATAAAAATACCTACCTACCATACCTATTAACCCCAGTACGCGGAGAAATATGGCGACAACAAAAATAATTTCATTGTGTTTTCAACAAATACAATTTTCATAAAACGTATTTGAACTGATGTAGATTTGGTGTAGCCAACGCTTGCACGTTACATATTGGATCCAGTTACGTTTTGGTATATTGTTGCAATTAAACCACTGCATTTAACAATAATCAAACAATTCTAATTTGTTCATGTATCCGACTATTTTGACTTTGTTAGCATGCCTAACCTAGCCTAACGAAGCTTTGCGACCAAGTTTTATCTTATCAGCATTATTTTGGTACACTTGACTCATCAAAGCACGTATTGAAACATTGTATAAAGCATATTACCCCGAGTACACGAATCAAATACATAAATTTCCCAAAACTATAGCATACAATACATTGCCCGTTTAATATCTAAAAAATCAGAAATATAAAATAAATAATTGACGAAAATAAATATCGATTTAGCCCAACGCCGTTCCATATCATAAATACGATACTAAAACATCAAAAAAAATTGTAATAATAATTTGTGATTGACCTGGGGTTTTCGTATTATTTCCGGTTTTTACCTGTATCTGCGACAAAGCATCGGATTCCATCAATAAATGTCACAGGCTGAATAAATAAAGCACAACCAGAACCTTACGACGATAATATTTGAAAATAAAATAGAATCATTGGTTGTACGAATATTCCCCAATAAGGCGTATTTCCGCGGCCTATATGTAGGTATTTTATTTGTATGTTTTATAATTAATCCAATTGTACTAAATACATTGAAAAAAAACGTAATATATCTAGTTTACCTTATTTTAATAATTAAAGTGTTGATTCCATTTGGTAATTTTTCAATGTTTCAAATTTACAATCTTAGGGCTTTCATGTTAAACATGAAAGCTGAATATACATACCCGTTGAATGAGAAAATTGAAATGAAATTTTCATTTCGAATCACTTTTTACGGGAATAAAAATTTCATTTGATGAAAAATAATCCTTTTTAATGGGCATTCAAATAATTTGGAAAATATATTTTAACGCGCTCCTTGACGGCTTTATAATTATTTACGCATCGCAACTTTTAACGTTCCCTCGAAAAATTGTTTTCAAACGATTTACATCGTATTTTATGTAATTACATTCAGGTTTTACTGGAATTTTCATATTTTATCCGCTCCGTTTCATCTCGTTTGCGAACAAATCGCAACGGGACATAAAATGCAAGCTAATATTGTGTCGCATGTGTTTATTTCATCCTTATGACGACATCTACCTCGCATTAATTACGTTTCATATATATTTATGTACTGCAAAATTTATACGGCGGGATGAAAGGCACCGTACACCTATATAAATACTAGGGACTCCCTTTGGTTAAATTTAGCGTTTTGATTGAAGTTCCAAATTTGAATACTTGAGTTCAATCGCAAACGAGTACCTAAATTACAGAACGACAAACAGTTATTTAATTTAGAGAATATACAAGAACAATGCCTATAACAGCGATGAACTTACTCCATAGCACTTCGTCAAAGTATATTTTATGAGAAACGTTTCTAAAATTTTGATTGAAAAAATAATTGTCGAAATACTTGTACGATTTTATTTGTTTGAACTCAACTTTACTTTAACTACACTATTTATTTTTAACAATGACTAATTAATGCCTCATATTTAGTGGTCGTCAACTTGTCTGTGTAAAAATGGAAATTATATAATTCCGAGATTGTTCTTCCTATATAAATTAAAGATTGCGAATACACTTAATTATTACTTAATTTAATCAAACCACTAATTATATTAAATTTATAACAAATCTTTGTGCGTATTTCCATGATTAGTAAAGTACAATTGAAACACTTAAGCTTAAGAGACTTATTGTGTACCAAGGACTCGTGTTTTACGTAGTATTTTGAAAATGACAATTGCATGGGATATTTTCAATCAGAATTACTGTATCAGAAAATATAATATTAAATTAAATTAAAAATTCTAAATGTACTTACTTATTACTCATTAGAAATTTATCGTAGGGTATTTAGACAGGGCAATGAAGTGTTTACTTTGCCGCCAAATATCTTATACATACTTTTTTTTTCATGTAGATTCTAAAAATTTATATTGATATCTATCTACTTTTTTTTAAATAGATATGCGTACACGGAATACGTGTCACGTCAATATTGTTACTATTTCCAAACTAACCTAAATCCTTGTGCTATGAAAATAGGATTAACTCGATGGCTTACCGGAACGAGGCTCGAATCTCCGACCACTAGATCAGTAGGCGAGTGTCGTAACCATTAGACCGCAAGCACGTCAAACTTGACTGCTTAACGTGTATGTATTTGAGGCAATCACTTTACTCTGTTTTGGCATCCGTATTGATAAAGTAATAACTGTATGTATTTAGTCCTGTGTGAAATCGGGTGCATCGACTAATTGTAGCAGGACAGCCCGCGGCGCAAACGCTGCCGGCTGCGGCCACCGCAACCCTTGCCAACTTCGTACTCAGCCCCAGTATTAAGCGGTTTATCTACGCAATTTATAATATTATACGAATGCCGTAATATATCGCCATGTATTTAATGCAGTTGACGTTCGCTTTGTTTAGTTTAAGTCTATTAAATTTTATCATGTCACATGATCGCACCCGATCTATAATATTTAACCTTTTAATTGCCACTATCTTGCCAAACGTTGCGTGTCACGACAGGTCGTGAGTGTAAAAATTCGAACGCACTTTTTTATTCTAATAAGACGAGATTTTACATCTATTGCATGTGGTGCTAAATTATACGTATGTATGTACGTTGTGAATGTGTGTTAACACTTTATTTAAAAATATATTGTACGTAGGTAATACAATATTTTTCCACGTTATCCACGTACAAAATAGGTAAGGCGTCTAGAAATTATATTCCCTCTGGGAACGTAGGTTCGAATCCTATCGACTACGTCTAATCATAAATAATATTATATTATGCTACGCAAGTACCAGTAGTATCGTTTTCTTCTTGTGTCTTATTTGTTCAATGGACGTTGGCTATTATCAGTTTACTACGACCCGGGAAAGCTTTACAGTAGACTGGTAAATTTAACCAAGACACAAACTGCTTTATTTATTTTTCCAAATATCCGTCAAGTGCTTCCGATAAATTCCTGGCGGCCAAACATATTATAATTGTTCGTACAAAACATGGTACCCGTGTGCTACTAGTTGAAATCATAGTGCCGTGTATGAACTACAATGTGCAATTTTTAAATCGTATTTAACCTGCTGACCCTCATACGTTACTCATATCAAATATATCATATTAGGTAATTAAAACCTTATTGTAACTAACCAAATAAATTTGTAAGCCATATTAATATTATCCTTTACGGAAATCCTAATTGCATTTGTAACCATACGCATAGAATAAGCAAGGTACTGGTATCGACTACTCGATAATCTAAAACAAACCACAACAATAACGTCATTGAAACATGTACTAAAGTCATATCGTGTGAATAGACTAAACAAGGAACTACCATCATCTAGCATAAATCAATATAATGATTACGAGATTGCGGAAAATAAGCCGGAACGCTGACGCTATTTTAAAACTAAAAACGAATATACCTATATAAAGTTCTGGCTTAATGTTATATTATTATAACATTATAACGTTAAATATTACAAAAGATAACAACAACCAATGTTATATTAATTAATCTTTATGGTTTCCATGTTGTCGTTTTATTCGTACATCTTTTTAATTTTCTCACTTTGTTCATTCCTTTCGTATTATGTTATTTTTAACTATTATTTTTAGTTTCATGTATAAGCAATCCTGTATGTATTATAATATAATCTAAAATTTATGCACACAGATATTATTATTAAGTCGTCTCATAACATTTAGCTGCGTTTTTTTTAAACTAATACATTTATTTATTGCTTTACAGCGGTAGTTCTTCAGACAGTGATTTTTTTAAATCTATTATTTTTAACCCCTAATTTACAATGACACAGGAGACAAAAATATCTAATTTTTGCTCGTATATTTAAAAAAAACGCAAATACTTATGAGACAACGTGTTAACATTGACTCCGGCCTAAAGGCTGTTTGTTTTCTTGTCAATACTTTTAAAATAATTAGAATGTGTACTGTATTACCGCTACATTCTAGCCACTTCTCTATATCATTTCATCACTTTTATAAATTAAATAATTTCAATATAATATTTAATAAAATTATCGAGATTGTTTAACTTATTTAAATTCTTACATACCTACGTATGTAGGTATATAACTTTTCATGGTGCCGCACTAACATGCGAGTTGCGCTAACTATGTGCACGTACGTGTATGACAGTAGCTCAGTACGACACAGTTATGTGCATGCGATGCAAATCGGTTGTAATGTTCTCCGAACACAAAAAGTTAATTTCTTTTAGGAATTAAAAATGGAAAAATATTTGTAACGACGCACGAAAGTCAAATATATCAATTTTAAAGTTATTACCTCAATATTAAAATACTCTTTATATACCAAACAAAACTCATTTTTCTACCGAGCCTCCATTTGTTTCAACTCACGATTAAATTATTTAGACATTTTCATTGCTTCAGTTACCACAATTAAATCTAAATTCATGTATAAACCTTAATGGCTTCATTTTATTTTTATTACATAGATTTTATTCCCTATCCTATTTTCCTTCCCCCTAACGCTCCCGTTCCCCTGAAAATTGTTCTTCATTTTAACTTTTATCTCTTTTTTTATATTTTTATTTTCTACTTTTTCTCTCATTTCTCTTTTTTTTTTGTATTCCTGCAATAAAAGATAAAGTTATCGTTCTTTGTCGTTTTCTATGCAGCGTAAAATTAATTTATTCTTAATATTACTAAAGTCTTAATAAAATAAGCTATTGTATCAATTTAGTAAGTTTTATTCAAATTATTGTCTATATTATTGTATCTAATATATTGTTAATTTAGGGAAAACATGTATTCGGTTCAATTTTTGTTACACTTTTATTATGTTTTTTTTTTATATCGATAACATCCATTCCATATTACAATCATAATACCAATTATGAACCAAAATCACTAGAAAAGTTCAGGAAAGCTATATATCTACTCGTATGATAGTGAAGCTATAATGAAACTGTGTAATAATAAGATAAATTCAAAGTAGAATAGACCGAAGATGACACAAGACGGCGAGATCTTGCAAATCTGGCCACATTTATCAGTGCACCGTGTACTCGTATACCTAGTATAGTGAACTTGATTGGAAACCATCAAGCGTGTTCAAGGAGTAAAAACTTACGTGTGAAACTCAATTTTAATATCTACCCATCCTTATATGTCCACATCATACCCGGGCCGCGGTATAATATGGACGGATTACAAAAAAAAAATGTTTTTGTCTTTTCTCCACTCATATTGTATGCCTTTGTGCCGAATATTTAGTCAGAAAAGCTCCGACGTCATGTATCACCACTAGCCACCCACCCTCCAACCCGTAACTGAACCTTAATAAAACTCACGATAGCCTCGCTGTCCACTCTCCTCAGTAACCGTGGTGTGTTTGTAAGCCAAGGTAATTGCTACCCTTTGTATAGAAATCCACCTATGAAACCCTTTGAATTAATTTTTCTTTGATGCATTAATAAAGCCGGTATCCGGTACACTTGAAAATTGTTCAAATAATAATTGGTATATTTTTATTTTACATTTTGTATTCATTATTTATTTAGTAATTCGATATTCTATTTCATATGAAGGGGATCATATTGGGTAATATTTTATATTTTCACTTTATAAATTGGTTCTTTCGACGTATATTTGCATTTTTTGCATCTGTTTATACCAAAATTAAAGTCTATTATTCAATTTCATCGTCATTTTTTCAAAAATATATTTTCCTCGTTTTATGTACAAGTTTTAAATGGAACTGCCATGCCACTATCGTATCTGTCATGCCATCGAGCTGTTACATTTATGTTAATTACAGAAATATAAAAAATACCCTACCTTTTCCATTAATTTTCAATTCGTATTATAATATTTGAGTTTTCCTCAACAAACTTGCAAATGTCGACATCATCGAATATTTTAATCGATATTCGTTTTAATTTAAGTGTTTAATAAATGTGATAAAACCAGACTTATTCCCATTCATTTTCAATCCATATTAAAATATTTAAGTTTTCTCAACTTTTTTTTTGAATATCGATATCTATATTTTAAACGACTAATCGTTTAATTTAAGTATTTTAAGTGAGTGTGACGACCTCCGCAGAGGAATTTAACTAAAAACAGTTTTAAAAGGGTGTGGCTTAAAACAACAAAATAATCGAAATACAAAAGAAGTAATGCAAGAAAATTAATTGAGTATGCGTAAAAAAAATTGTTTACCATTTGTGATACAATTTTCAAATATACTTGGAACATTTAATTAAAAACTTTTATTTATTACAAAAATAACTAATATTGTATAAACTACTTTAATTAATTTAACACCGACCGGTTTCGACGCCAATGTACCGTTGTCAGGACTAATCCGTAAAATAAATATGAAAAAAAACCGACGGTGGCGTAGCCGCAGTTGCGAGGGGAGGAGAGCGGAGAATAAGGTCATTGAAATGGAAAATTTATTAAATAAAGAATTTTTTATTGATTATTTATATTATATTTGTTTTAAATTGCTCTAAATTATCTATTTTTAGACCTTTATTGTTTATATTTAACATTTCATTGATATTATTTATCAAAAGAATGGTTTATTTTTAACACACGGTTCACGATTTCGGATTAAATTGTTATTGCTGAAGCATCTTGTTCTACTTTATTCTAATATTAAAACTTCGTGCCGTTTTACCGATATAAAATGCGGAATGGTCATTGCAAATAGTATGTACGTGTACACGAGTTTATTACAAAATTTTACAATGACGGTTTATTTTTAAATTTAATAATTGTCTATCCACAAAGTTATTGCTTTATCTAATCATTACTGCTATTTATCCACATTCTATGTACGAATGTTTGAATTGTATATGCTCATATATATTTTATGCATAGATTAATTTAAATTTACACATAATATTAAGCTAAAATAATTCTCGGTAATTATAAACCTTTCATTGATTTACGCTATTCAAAAGCTTACCGCAGCACATACTATTATATTATGTGTTATGTATTTATATTCAATGTATTCAATATGTATAACCATTGTAACAGTATATTGCTGGGTCGGATAGCTGTAGGTAAACTTACTTAAACTCTTATTATTAAAGCATGCGGTTTGTAAGCGGATTAATGATTATCGAATATTTATTATAAACATTCCCGTTTCGCTGTCAATATGTAAATATTTCAATTCATTAGTAAAAGATAAATTAAATTGAACATTTGGCGAAAAGATACGTAATGTGAATGTGTACTTAGATTTCGTTCAATTAGGTTAACTTATGACCATTCGTTATGACGTTACGTATCAAAACAAGTTTTTACATATTTTTTAAATCCTTCATACATTTTGATACAAATAATACAGGATGAATATTATGTTACAGGCCGATTTTGTTTGACAGACATTTGTCAGTTCGCATTTGGTAGTCGTAGAGAGTAGTTAATTACAATTTATTATGGAGCATCTAACGCCTCAACAACATACAACAGCACATATTTTGCAGCTCAATATTGATGTCCCTGACTTTTGGAAAAAAATCGCCATGAGCGACGAAACTCATATCGCTTTAATAAACAAAACAGCCGTTATTGGGGCACTAAAAATCCTCAATTGATACATCAACGACCTTTATACTTACTAGTGTGACTGTATGATGCGCCATATGGCGTGTGTGGCTATTTCTTTCAGGATGCAAAAGCCAATGTTGTAACCATTAATGGTGATCGCTATCGCCACATCTTGGAATTAGGTCGATTGGGCCTGCAATACATGTGATTACAATATAACGGTACCACCTCATACACAGCCCGAGCTACGCTTGAAGTTTTGTGAGAAATCTTTCCCGGCCCCATAATGTCAAAAAGTGGTTATATTGTCTGGCTTCCTCGATCACCTGATTTGACGGCTCCCGACTATTTTCTGTGGGAGTACTTGAAGGGTAAGGTCTACGCTAATAAGCCAACTACAATTCCGACGCTACAAGACAATATTCGAAATAAAATTGCTGAAATAACACGCGAAGTATGCAATTATGAAAAATATGGTTAAAAAAGCACGCATTTAGGCCGTTGCCAGAGACGGCCACTTCCCCGATGTTATATTCCATACATAATTATAATAAACCAAATTAAATAATTGTCTTTCATTTTCTAGTTATTTACAACGACATCGGCCTGGAACATAATATTCACCCCGTATAAATAAATTGAAAATTATCACTCCAAATGATAATAATTATTTGACTTTCAGAGAAGGCCATCGACAATTGTTTCCCTTTTGTGTTTAATCTGATTTTTTCTTAATCATTACGACGCATATAAAAAAATGTTAAAAACTAAATTTGTCAAAAAATATATACCCATATTTTTGAACGTCCGCCCTTCTGCGGTATGACAGCCTTAGGCGATAGCCGGGCTTACGACCGGGGTTGAAAGGGCTAGCGTGGACGAGGATCGAGGGTAGCGGCTAGGTGGCGGCCGCTGCCTGGAGCATCCTACCCTCAGACCACTATATGTGTGTAGCTCCCTACTTTATAATAATTTCAAAGAGTTTACCATCCTTGGGTGGTTGATCAGAGTGGTTGAATCTTTATTCTGTTTGATGTGGTATTCTTTACTTCCAAAAATCTTCTAGAATCTTTATCTTTGTGCTACCTGATCCTTTTTACACATACTTTGTCTGCTTGTTCCATTTATTTGTAAAATATTATCAGCCTTTCGTAAGAAAATTTTTCATATTATTCTCTCCATCACATAAATATATCTTCCCGAGGCTTTATAATAATAATCGTTATTTATCAAATGGCGCCAAAAACTTATGTTCCTAAATTTTTTTTTTCTGTTTATTGTTATAGTTTTTCTGTTCGATCTTTATAACTTATTTATTGATCGCCGGTCGCCGTGCGCGCGCATGTGAACATGACTTACGTAGATCAGTGGTTCGTATCTATTACCTTTCCACTACCCCTCCCCCCTATAACCCGAACACGATCTTTTCTGTGGTTGTATTCTTTATGTTATTTTGGATCAGTTGAACGTTGAGTTTGAACTGACACATGTCGTTTTACCATTGGGTGCGTTGTCTGCTGCCAAGTCCGTCCTACCGTGTGAGAACTACTGTGCGTGGTGTTGTTTGACACTTTCGTGCTATCATCGAAAGTTTATGTCCAAGTGTACTTCATGCTGACCAACGTTGCTCGTGAAGCCAGAAGACCTGTGAATCTTGTGGAAGAAGATCCAGATACCGAATGGAGCTTTTCACAGGTGGGTTGTGTTTTCCGGTTCTGGGTGGTCTTTCAGCCACCTCTTGTGCCCTATTCCTCTCCCAAATTCCTTCCACCGTACATCCTTTATTTCTCCACCCCCTCGTTCAGACAATAATGTTTGTAAATGTTTTCGTTACGATTAATTATTAGGTTTTTTGTACGTACACAAATCAAATATTTGATGCAAGGGATGTATTTCTGTTTATTTCATCGTATCTTTGGGTTTGAACTGAATTTAAAGCCACAAATTTAAATTTATTAACACAATCGAGTATACCTTAAATTCTATCGACTCTTGGCCGGAATTATTTTATTATATCAAAATTCCCTCGGTAATTTTCTTTCAGTTGA
This sequence comes from Eubasilissa splendida, assembly GCA_031772225.1. Lineage (NCBI taxonomy): Eukaryota > Metazoa > Arthropoda > Insecta > Trichoptera > Phryganeidae > Eubasilissa > Eubasilissa splendida. The sequence continues at coordinate 11,932,281 of CM062853.1, read as the reverse complement.
TTCCCTTGTCATAACTCTCTGTGAACCCCTAAAACTTTTCTGTGTTAATCCGACACTCATCTCAAATAGCTGCCGTATTAAACTTTTACCCGTTTAGCACGACCTGCTTGTACACCGGACTAAAATGTCGATAATTACTTTTCAAAAGTTGAAATGTTGAAATCTGAATTTTTCATTTCCCTGTAGAGAGAGTACACGGACGCGTAAAAGCTTTCATAATTTTGAAGTTTAAATAGCGCTTTCACGCTCTTTTGACTTATTGAATACTTCATTTTAATGGAATAATATTATAATTTGTAATCTACGTTCTTTCTTTTGCAAATTTTTCCGTTTGGCCATATTTGCAAGTATTATTTTATAGACTGGTCTGTATTAAAGAATAATGTTTACACAAGAGGGTGGTGAAACGGGACGTAGGAAAGGTGGTAGGAATTTGGTATAGGGACAGAAAAGTACGGACTTAAGGACCGACCAGGAAGCACGACTTGCCTGGATCTTCTCTGCTGTACAATAGTAGTTTTGACACGTACCGCGAAAAAACTGAAACACATCATAGCAACAGTAACTGTACAAATAACAGATCAGTGTAGCAAGCACACAGCAGGACGCTCACACTTCTTGACAATTCAAAAGTCATAGATAACAAACACAGAAAAGGTCGTGCTCTGAGGTATAGGGTATAGGCGATGGTGTTGTGGTACTCGAAGCGAGTCCACATACTAACATACATACAACTTTTAAAAATTTGATAAAGTGGAGATTGAGGGGTGAGAATAGGTGAACGTTATATATATATAAAGTGATCACTTAAGCCAGTCGAAGAAAAGTCGTAAGCCCTGTAATTGCCCCATACTTCCATTGAAATATAATAAAAAATAGCTTTTTTTCTATGAGATATCTGATATTTGTTAAATAGAATAATTTGCACTTTTACACATTCACTTAAAGTACCGCTTTTGCCATACATCTGAGGACCACTGACTCCCTTCTATTTGTCGAGAACTTGACAATCATATCACAATCCTTAGATCGTCAGATGATGTTGGCTATTCCCATTTGACGAATATAACGTTATATAACGAAACGAACGATAAAGTTTATTGAATGATCTCCCAGCTTTCGAATGTCTGCGAATCACAAATGCCGCCATCAAACGTTATGTACATACTTACACGCCGTTTCTCCGCAATTGCGGGATGACAACATATATCGAGATTAGTTTTCCATTGCTTGAAATCTAATCACTCAAGCGATCCTCGATTTTTTTTCAATTTTGTGAAGAGCTGCTAGATAATTCATTATTTTTTGTATTATTTTATTGTATCTAATATTTACATTGTTTTATGTTTTCATGTTGTCCAGAAAATATTCATTTAACTGATATAATATTTTTGACCATATTATTTTGCGAAATATCTATTATTACTCAGTTAAAATTGTTTTTTATTATTTTAGTAATTTATAAAATGTATCGGATATTAAGAAGAACATTACATTATCCCCTTTGAAACGAAACTCGGGATTGTGAAATGTGAAACGGGGTAATCCCCTTTCATATCTTAGATTATTCCTTCCGTCATTATCCTTTACTTTTAACGAGAAAAATCCTCTGAGGGGAAGTTTGGTTAAATAGGTTCTTACCCGAGAATCTCTGATGGAAGGTCGACGGCTCGGTACCTACAACATATCAAAGTTATCCGTTACCAAATTAATAGGGAAGTTAATCCTTCTGAAATAAATCAGTATTGAATTATACACTTCAATTCGAAGCCTTTGAATGATAGACATTGATATATTATCTACAAATAATAATGATAATAATAATAGATTTTTGAACTTGTAAAATATTGTCTTCTTCTATTAGCTTCCATCCAGTTGCAAGACCAAACAGAATTCACCATTTGTTCAAAGTGATGTCCGTCCTTGGCAACTAAAAAACCAGTCCACTTCCATGATGTATCGCAACTAGTTCCATTCTACCCAACCATTTTTTGCCTTCTACTTCCTTTTGAATAATTGTTTATTGGAGGCGATATTTGAGTCAATTTGGGTATGGAGTCTTCTAGAATTGTGTTGTTGCTAACGAAATCTGTTCATAATGTTGTTTAGAATTATTCTACAGTTTTACGGTCTAGTAATATACGGCAGTAATGCAAAGGTCTCCAACTTGTTCATAACTGCCACAATTATAGTCCACGTTCAGAATAGCAAGTGATCAAAGAATATTGACGTGCTTGTGGTATAGTGGCTACGATACTCACCTAGTAATCTAGTGGTCGTGGGTTCGAGCCTCATTTCAGGCGGCCATCAAGTTAGTCCTATTTTCATAGCACAAGCGTTTAACTTAGTTTGAAAATAGTAAAAATATTTATGTGACACGTATTCTGTGTACGCGTCTGTATTTTTTTAATGTTTATTTAAGTATCATATACAGCGTACGGGAAGCAAAATAAATATGAGAATAAATTATTTTTTTTCATCCAACATAATCATAATACAATACCTGCACTAATAATTCACTAGTTTTTTTTTTTCTATATATATTTTTTTATTCCTGTTGAATCTTGATCTTTCTTGAATAAAATAACACCAAAAAAGCACGAAAAAAATTGGATATTTTAACACAGACGGCAGTCTAGCAAAGTAGCCAAAACAATGCTATATATATATCAGAGATAGAGTCTCCTCCATCCCAAACAATAAACTACGAGTATTATACTTAATAGCAATATAATTGTATCTTATGTTTATTATGTTATTTTATATTCACCCCTCTTACAACAAAAACATGTATGTCAATAAAGTCTAATAAATAAATCAATATTATTAAGGAGAACATATTCTTATTGTGAAGTTGTATTTATTTAGAACATAGGTCTGTGATATTTTAAATACAAATTAAATATATTAATTAGAAAGATATACATATAAAATCAATTTTATCGAAAAATATTGTTGTTCCGGGGAAGGTGCATTTTGGTGCCGGTTTGGAAAGAGATCCAGATACGAATTCCGGTAGCACAACAACAATATTTTTCGATAAAATTGATTTTATATGTTTATCTTTCTAATTAATATATTTAATTAGTATTTTTAATAAATTTTACATTTCATTTTTTTTTAATTTCATTTTATTAGTAATAATTTTTACTTTTATTATTTATAATTTAATTTTAAAAATTTCACATAAAATCAAGATACACGAGTACATGTGTCATTGCATGATTTACATTTTTTACTATTTTATTATTCTTTTTTTTATATCATAGTATATTTTATATATATTTTTTTTTAAATAAATTTTTCATACTTGTATAATACATCAATCAAGAATAATTCATTAAATTTTTGCCTTAGCCCGGGCGATGCCCATTAGGCTGGCATTAAAAATATTGTCCCCGTTCTTCTAAAGAAATATTATATATGTATATATAAGTAATCGAGATCCATAATCAGGCTGTCATTAGGAGACCACCAGGTGTGCCACACCAAGGACTGCCGCACATCACGGGAATCGATTTTGTTGACCTAAGAACCTACACACGTTTTTACTTCTGTGCGATAATTTTAAATATATTATCAATTTTACTTTGACAGAATCTATTTTTAAAAAATCTATTTTTAAAAATAATTTTTTTTTTTTTAGTACCTAACTCAAATCATTACTTAATACAAATTTACTCTTTTTTTATTTTTTATCTTTGTTTAATTAACCACTAAAATGAGTTTAAATACATCTACCGGTTTCGAAAAATACCATTTATTATTATTAATTATTCGAGTAAATTTGTATTAAGTAATGATTTGAGTTAGGTACTAAAAAAAAAAAAAAAAAAATTATTTTTAAAAATAGATTCTGTCAAAGAAACAATGTATGTTTTAGTTAGTTATGACATCCTGAAGAAGAAAATGGTATTTTTCGAAACCGGTAGATGTATTTAAACTCATTTTAGTGGTTAATCAAACAAAGATAAAAAATAAAAATATGAATCTTAACCACAAAGATAACATTGCTTATTTTAAAAGTACAAATTTACTCGAATAATTTTTAGGAAAATATATATATATTTTTTTTAAATAGATTCTGTCAAAGAAACAATATATGTTTTAGTTAGTTATGACATCCTGAAAAACAAAATGGTATTTTTCGAAACCGGTAGATGTATTTAAACTCATTTTAGTGGTTAATAAAACAAAGATAATAAATAAAAATTATCAATTTTCCCCAACTATCAGTTTTGTTTATATAACTTTTATTATATAATCATTTTATTCTAATTTTTTACAATGTTTTCAATTTCTTAACAAAAAAATGTTTATCTTATAATATATTATAACCATAATTGTCTTAAATTTTTCTACTTCATACTTTAACGTCATTCCTAGGATTATCTTACCAGGGTTCACGAAGACCTGCTTTTAATCTGTATATGAAAAAATAAATTAGTCTTATTTTCATGGCATCGGGTCACAGACTACCAAAGTACACACATGAACTAACGCAAATTCTAGGTTTAAATATGTTAATTTGGTATCACTTTGGTACCACTTACGCAATCAAATGGCTCCGCGACTTTTTTTAAATATATAACTCGATTTGAACGAAAATTTAAACGCTAACAATATAATATACATTAATGTAAGAAATACATCTTGTTTACACAATGATTTAATTTTCGAAGAGTGTACTTATAATACTTTTATTGTTGCATAAATGTGTCATAAACTATCGGATTTATGTTTTCACAAATAATGTGTGTAGAATGCCTCTTGTCCCCTAATTAATATTCCAAACTCCTCTTCTATATGTACACTTTATTTCATGTCTATTAATTTACTGATCTATGCATCGGGCATTCAGCCTTCGTTTTAAAATAGTAAGAACATTGATGCGACACGAATTCTTTGTAAACATTTCTACTTTTTAAAAAATAGACCTATCAAGAAAGAGTAGACATGAAAGATTATTGCACTACCATAAACTTGTGACGCAAATTCCTTCTTGTAATCGATAAAGCTGTATTGTAGTGCCGCATCGCTAGCTTTTGTGTTCATTCCCCGTTACCTGCCGCCGAGACATTGTGCCGTGCTAACGAGCCGTCGAGGTCTCGGTCGGGTGATACTTTTCCGAGCGGTTGACGAAGCAGTTTTGTATTCTCCGGATCTTGAAAGGTGATTTAAGCGTTCACTTGAACTCCCCGTGGACACATTTCAAGTAGTTTTTAAAAATATGTTGGTAAATAATACGAATTCTTACTTTAATACTTGTAAAAACTTGTTTTATACTTGTAAAATGCTCACAATATATTGTCGTTAAACTTATTATTTTTTTACTCATCATCTATTTAACCTGACCCATATTAGAAAAATTCTATACGTTACTTATGGATATACGCCGATGACACTGTTCTAAAATTTAAATCAAATACATGGAAAAATGCCAACATAAAAACTGAAATTGCTATGAGGAAAATCAAAACTCGCTTACACTCAATGTAGAAAAAACGTGACATATGGCCTTCAGCAGCGTGCATCGAGGGAAGCGAATCACTGCGAAGAAAAATATCCAAACCTAGCATGTCCGTATCACGCACAGAGGAAATAAAATACCTTGGAGTGATTATCGACCCCATCCTAAAATGGAACCGACATAGAAATGACGAGCAAAAGGATCAAAACACTGATATGAATGTTCAAAAACCAATCACCAAACACCTTCTAATGGCGGTATACTAGGCCCTAATCCAATCTATCATTGAATATGGAGTAGTAGGATGGGGATGCATTACAAAAACTGCCCTAAATCCTCTGGCTTTAGCACAAAAAACATTACTAAAGGTTATATTCAAATTATCAATGAGAACAAGCTCGAATATACTTTTCAACAGCCTGGTAATACTGAATTGACTTTATTTTGTAAATTGATTTTTAACTTAAAACGACAAATATATAGGTAAATCCAAAATTTGTTGGCCAAACAATATAAATAAAATTCTTAAAAAAGGAATCAGCTCAGTGCAGAGACCAGATATGTATTCTTGAGAAAGTCAGATTGTTGTAGAGCTAGAGATGATGATAATATAAATTGTATTGGATAGTTTCGTATATTTATATTATGCTACGATCCATTGTTGCACTTTTTAAATATTTATTAATTCATGCCGATCGACCTTCGAAGATCACAGAAATTAAAATATTTTTTTAAAGAAATATTAACGCTTTTATTAAATCCATAGATTGCGCCATATAGAAATAATAAATCAACACATAGATGGCGGTACAGTCATTCGCAACTAACATGTAAAGGAATGTACAGAATTGATACTAGTGGATTTACTTCGAACTTCGAACTAAATTTACTCAACTGTAGGTGATTTATATATCCTGCAAAAAAGTACTGTTGTACCGTAATTTTTTGAGGCAATACCTTAGCAATGGCGCGTTTTACCATGCCGAAACGTCGTCCTAGAAACCATCTATAAAAACGCGAAAAGACACCAGTTCCATATATATGTTTATATATAATGAATTCAACGTTTTCTTTCCGACTTTGTTTTGGCTTTGAACTAATATTGTCTTGTTTCACATCATCACTTTCTTAATACAGTAACATTTTCCAGCCCATCATATACTCGTACAATAAATATTTTCCTCCCTCCTTATTTATAAAACGTCCTATAAAAACCTTAACATGGTGTCACGTATATATTTTTACAGTAGGGATAGTTTATGTGACGTACGGCTACTTCAAACTTTTAAAATACCCCTAATGGTGGGCAATCTAAAGACAGATCGTGCCTTTTAGAGGCACTCTCATTATTTACGCATACTCGTACATCATAATAACAGCGTAATCATATATATATATATATACAGGTGCGTATTAATTCTATATATAATATTCCAATGTCTTTATGTATGTCACACATAGAGAAATTGATACATTTCATTGTTGTGGTGCGTCAATTTTCTTCGAAGTGTGGATGTGACTTTTTTGTTCCGAAGGTACATTTACAAACAAGTCTAGTAGTTCAAAAACAAAAAATAGTTATGGGCGATATTTAGTTTTTAAATTATTAGTGCATTTTTAGCATTATATACGCTATTTTATTGACGCTGCGATACGATATATTTATTTTTTTAGATACCGTACGAAAGAAGAAAAAAAAGCATATGAGATTGTTGTAATTGTAATTAATATGAATTAAAATAAATAATATTTAATTCGAACACGTTGTGGTTTGTTTTCAAAATTTCATATCTGGTTACTAAATATAAAGCAATGACAAAGTCCATGTAATAAAGATATATAATACCTATAATTGATCATGAAAGTTTTTTTTTTTTTTTTAAATAGAGAGCATACACGGAATACGTGTCACAATAATATTTTTACTATTTTCAAACTAAGATGAGAGCTCATGCTATGAAAATAGAATTAAACTTGGTGGTCTCGAACCCTCGACCAGTTTAGTCCAGTACCAAAGCTGTAGACGCATGGCCACTCGGTCGAGTTTCATCCTTCTCCCGAATTACCAGTGAGTTAGTTCTTTATATAACACACTTACGTCTACTTTCTGTAATGGAATAAACCCAATTATTTATATCGAAACTATTTGAAAGTAGATGGCTTGCAAATAATGGAACGATAGATGTGTTAATTTGAAAAGTGTGACAGATTCGAAAAATTGTCGTCAATCCACTGTGTTGGTATAGCATAATCGGATAATGCACATTCCCCGGATTGGAAGAGATCCAGATTCGAATCCCGGTAGCAACAATATTTATCGTTAAATTTAATTTTATATGTACATCTTTCTAATTAATACATTTTATTTGTATTCCAATTATTTGTGTTCCTACGTCGCCATTTCCTGCGCTGTAGGACTGCAAAACCAACACTTCCTCTTCGAAATTCATGTTAATACTGAGCTGACATGGAGTCGCTCTATAGACGTCACAACAGTGACTATATGTCGTTTTTGAATGAAGGCAATCGTCATTCGTAGTCACTTCCAACGATTGCGTACAGTCCAAATGTCGTTGAAAAGACGTGACAAACGCATTAGTCGTAGACGTGACAAAACATTTTTATGTATTATTCTAATCACAAATCATCAATTTGTTTTGTATGTTTTAAACACTACTTAGTCTTATATTTTAAAAGTTTCTAAGGAAAACTATACATAAATTTTATTAATTTAATGGAACTTTAAAAATATTAGTCGACTACGCGCTAGCTGCAAAAGTAGTGCGTTTTTGTTAACTTTCAAGTGTTCTCATGCTTCGGGCTTTACTCTGCTCAATTCCCAGCTCGAGTGACTTGTCTCTTCCGCGCTTCTAAAGCGGCCTCGGTAAAACACTCGGCCATCAATACATCGTTAGACCTGCTTCACAGTGCGATAGAGAAGATTTCTGCCATCCGCTCGGGGCGAGTTGTCAATGGGCTTTTTCCGGCGGTTGACAACAACTGAGAGTAGATACTCAACCAAGCATTTATATTATACCCATTCTATTATTTAGGACGGTTACTGTCTTGTATTTGTTTCGACAATGTACATACAATTTGAAATGTGATAGGCTTGTCTGATTTACATTAAATATTATGGGTTTATAATGTTTTTTCTTATCTCACTGAGAATTTCCCTTTCTTCGACGGGCTACTTGACTGTTTTATTTATATATTTGACATTAATGTGTTATTATAAACTTTGTCATATTTATTACGCATAATTTAAGGAAACGTCGTTTCGAAAATAATTATTTTGTTAGTATATTTAAACTAATTCATTTATTTTATATAATATGCTGTTTTATTTTCCATGGAAATTGAACAATTATTACATGTAATTTATTTAGTTACAAACTGATATTAAGTGATGTACATACCTATGTGTGATTACTATAGACGGCAAGTTTCAGAAAAATATCGAAAGGCGGGAAATAAAGAGAATAGTGCTTTGAATTCAATTATAGCCGATGGGGATTTGTTACACAAAGCAAAACTAGCGGTGCGTAATAAATAGAGTTCTGGTGTCAACACTAATGTATGGGAGTGATGCTTGGTATTGCAAAAAAAGAACAAAAATAGGCTGAATGCAATGAAAATGCGTTCAATTAGATGCATGTGTGTAAAATCTAAGTATGATAGAGTGAATAATGAATAATAGAATGAAAAAAGAAGAGTATGGCGTTCTATCATCTTTGCCCACCTCTGCGGGGAAACGACGTGATGATAAGTTAGTCAGTTATATTGAGTCGAAAGATATTGCCGTGATAGAAGATAAAAGATTTTAACAATCTGATGCAGGTCCTAATTCTTACAAGAGCAAAACAATATTTTAATAGTCTATAATGTAATTCTGATATCAATCTGATATTTACACGTAGTTGTGATATTGCCATGACATACCGATTTTACGTCTCAATAGTCTGATGTTACGACTCAACAGTTTGATGTTGCCATGATAAACAGATATTACGTCTCAATAAAACGCTATTACATCTCAGTCTAATATTACGACTCGGCATTGCCATGACAATATGTTATTACCCAATGATTTGCTATTGCGCCTTACGCCTTATTCAAATTCTAAATTTATCCTCCAACCTTCCCAATAATAATGCTTCTAATTACTAAATACGGTGTATCCAGATTCAGTGAGGTTTATAATTATTCTTTGATCGGTTATTTTATTAATAAATTCTTTAGATATACTATAGATGTCTCACAGAGACGAAGCTATTATTTATACGGGAAGGTAAGTATGGAAGTCTCGGGCATTACAGGGCTTACGACCTGTCATCGGCTGGTTTAAGTAATCACTTTAAACAATGTAACGTCCACCAATTCTACCCATACTTGACTACCACCCCTATCACTTACCATCAAATTTTTGGAAGTTGTATATATGTAATCATGTAGAAACCTTTCAATTATTTATTACAAACTACACTGTCGCCAAATTTGATATTCATTCCCTTGTGTAAAAATCCTTTATGAAACCTTTATATTCATTCTCTATTCATATATACATTATTCCCAGTATAGATGTCACTGAAGCTGGGACTCTTTTTGACAGAAGTATGGGGCTATATTCTTTATAAGTATATATGAAAATTTATCCCATGGTAGTCGAGCATAGGTAGAATTGGTGATCGTTACATTGTGTAAAGTGATCGCTTAAGCCAGCCGATGACAGGTCGTAAGCCCTGTAATGCCCAAGACTTCCATACTTACCCTCCCATATAAATAATATCTTCATCTCTGTGAGACATCTATAAATATATCTTGATGACAATCCCCCAGGGGAAAAAATCCAGTAATTGGTTCCTACAAAGATTTGGACATACTCAAAACATAATAAATCTTTCCTTTGATACCATTTAATTTGCACGATTGTTGATTCAATTTAGTTCTTATTGTTTTATCGACAAACTTTGTCATTAATACGATTTAAAAAAAATCGTAATAGCTGTATCAAATTATTTACGGGTCTACTTTCAGTATGCTAGTGTTTCAAACACGTTTTTGTCACGGAATTTTTTCACAGAGTCACGCTCTCGAGGTTGTGCCTTAAATCACAATAGTGATACCGCTTCTTTTACCTTTTATTTTTCAGTTTATTATTTTATTAAGGAGAACACATTCTTATTGTGAAGTTATAATTATTCAGAACATAGTTCTGTAATATTTTAAATGAGGAAGATATACACATAAGAACAATTTTATCGAAAAATACCGTTGTTGCTACCGGGATTCAAACGTGGATCTCATCCAATCCGGGGAACATGCATTAATCGATTATGCTACAGCACACGATAGATGGTTTTCAAATGATGGAACGATAGATGTATCAATTTGAAAAGTGTAACATATAGGTTCGAAAATTTGTCCTCAATGTACTGTGTGCTGTAGCATAATTGGTTAATGAACGTTCCCCTGATTGGAGAAGATCCATGTTCGAATCCCGGTAGTAACAACAATATTTTTCGATAAAATTGATTTTATATGTATATTTTTCAAATAATGCATTTAATTTGTATTTAGTGTATTATTTGTTTCCTAATATTTCCTGAAACAGAACCAATGAAAATTATTATTAACCTTTTTGTGTGTATTCACAAAAATACAATTTTGACGATTTTTAAAATTAAATGTTAATCCTACTTTTTTCTTTGGGAACTATAAAATACCTTTAATCATAATAATAAATATAAAAAGCATTTTATTAGTACTTTATTAACTATTAATTGTGGTGTTATAGTTGTAATTCTATTCTTAAATATTGATACTTTGATAATCGTATTAAAATACTTTATTCACCGTATTTATTGAAGTCTATCGCCTTCGGAAGTAAGTAGGTACATAACCCACTGCGCACATCCACCTCCAACAAACGAATAGTAGCCAAACAGTTCATAGCCTGTTGGCAATGCCAGTTGTTACCTACTAATAGCATCAGTAAGTAATTAATAATCTGCGGTAAGTAGTCAGTCATCAATAATGGCGATCGGGATTCATACAATATATAAACTCACGAAGTTACACATCGTGTAATTATATTTTAAATAGCTTTATATATTTTTAAATCCTGGTTATATCATCATAACCTCGGCAATGGTTCACAATTTCGGGGTGCACCTCATTTTTTTAAACATGAGATGGTTCATTAAAAGCTATTGTGCCTTTTGATGGCATGACGAGTATCCGCATATATCCATCATCTGTTCCATTCACGCAAGCCCAACATCAACGGACAGAAACTCCATATTTTACTGCCAAAATTAGTTTTTAACGTGCTTGACCTTATGTTTACACCAGAAAACGAGAAATCCCAATTTATGTGTGAATTTCTACCAAAAACCATAATCACAATATTTTTTTTAACTTTTTACCATTAAACATGATTTAATGTTGTTCTCAAAGTTACTAAAATTGTAGCCTAAATTGCCCTAACGTCTTAAATTTACGAATTTACTCGTACTATATGTATTTTTTTCTTAAATTGCACCTAAGCTTTCATTATTCTCATATATATTTATTATTCATGCCACGAAAAAATACAGCAAAAGGTATATATGTGTAATCTATTGCGAGAACTTTTCTTCTTGAAACCATTAATTTTGTATTTTTACTTTTTCATCTTAATATCTACAAAATAAATAAATTAAATTTTTTCATTATATTTTTAAAAAGTTTTTTAAATAGGAGCAATGAATACTTACAGAAAATTATATCAATAATATAAGATAATGAGATATATTTGAGGAATTACAGATGTCACAAGAAGGAACTGAATAAAGAATGTGGCGATCAGGAAGTTTTTAGAATTTGATTATTTATTCTCTCCGTTGAAATGTTGTAGTCTTGAGTGTCGAGTTTTAGGTTGAGTTGAGTTATAAGAAATCACTAGAACAGCTGTCTAAACGTATATTTTTAACTTCACTTTCAATAATTAGACCAGTTGGATGCCCACGTCATATTTAAACCTGGCCAATAAAAAAAATAAAAAAACAGATTTGAGAAATGACTGGATCTATTGTGGCAGCTAAATATCCGAAATGGATGAAAAAGCTTAGTGTTGGCATTAAATCCCGATATTCAAGAACTGAATTAAGAATTTAATGAATATTGTTGAGTTGAAGTAGTGGTACATAATAATGTATACCATTTGGAACACTGACTATTTGTGGTTAAGCTGTGAATACTTATTTTACACATTACCGTATATTTTTCTAACTTTCATTGTTATTATTAACTTTAAATTTTTAATTTTTGCAAAGGATAAATTTATTGATTCGTTACAACACTTGTATGTCCGGATGGCAACAAAAATATCTTTCTATGCATATCTTTCTAATTAATACATTTAATTTATATACAAAATATCACAGAACTAATCTGAAAAATTACAACTTCACAATAATAATGTGTTCTCCTTAAAATTATGTAAGTTGTATTAATGAATCAATTTCTAATAAATTTGATAAAAATGAATGAATTAATTAATTCTGGCGTCTCTTATGGGATTTTACTCAAAGGTGTTTGAGATTCCGTACATATAAAGTAAATTGCTTTCAAATAATGGAAATACAGAAGTATCATTTTGAAAGTGCAACATGTAAGTTCGAAAAGTTATCGTTATCGTACTATGGTGCCGTGGTGTAATATGTCAGCTTACTTCCCCAGATAGGAAGGGTTCCTGGTTCGTGTTCGGGTGGCAACATAAATATTTTTTCGACAAAACTGATTTTATCTATATATCTTTCTAACTGATATATTCAATTTGTATTTTTTTATCTGAAAACACTTTCAATTATTTCCTACTTATATTAATAATTTACCCCGCTGCTTTATCTATCTTCTCTTCTCACTCAGTTCACACCGTTCGTTATTTACTCGTTCTAATACGAACGATTCATTGTTCATACACTACTAAACACACATTTTGAAAATATGAGATAGAAAGATGTTCTCATTGTTTATACATGCTAGCGATAACCTCCATTGGTAATAACTAAACAAATTCATGTTTCCAAGTACTCCATGTACAGAAAGATCAATAAATTGGTATCTTAAGTCGTAACACAAAGATACTGTACAACTAAGCCTGTCAGGTTGCGTCTATTTCAGGAAATACTCGGAAACTGGGGATGATAATATAATTTTCCAGATATAAATTAGTAACTTATATCTTGTATTTAATTTACTTTAAAATATAGTATGTCTCTAGGCCGCCTTGTTCTAAGGAGTATTTATATCATTTTATTAATTTTAACAAAGTCTTGTATTCTTATGGTAGATATATTAAAAACATTAATAGAAAATGTTAATTTTTCTTTATCGTGTTCTTTGAATTTTATCTTTAAAAATGGAGGAAATCTTTTGTCGTGCACTTGCAGTACGAATCTGAAGTCTTCGCAGTTAACAAGATGCTGTCTTCGTACCTCGTTAGCGTTAATGTGATGCAACACGACATTTTCTGTACGGAAAACGGAAATGGAAATAATTGTCTCGTTTAATATTATTAACTCCTTTTTTTTATACTTTTAAAAATGTACGCATTTATGGAGTGTAAGGATTATTAATGTATAGTGTTTAGAAATAATTGTATTTTTTCTACAGTTGGCCATACGAACTGGAACGGTTTTTATTTATTATTATTAGTAAGGTAAGATGTGATAATTATTCTGTGTAAGAATTTTAGTTTAAACAAGAAAAGTGTAATTTCCTTTTAAATATACGAATAAAATAGATATGTAACCTTTTTGTCCTGAAGGTACATTTATCAAATTGAACAAAAGTCAAATTATATTGTCAAAAATTTAAAACCGTCCTACATACGTCTTCCGCTTCAATCCTAGGACGGGTTTTAAATAATATACAAGATTTAAATATCCCACTATAAATCCAACAACACCTACCGAACATTGTTAAAACTCATACCTTTAAGCAAAGCGTGTTTACAACTCTGCGTTTAAATATTGAATGATACGTTCAACCCTTTAAATCTGGGACTACTCCAAAGTGAGCGCGAGGAAAAGTAATCACGTCTGTCCATAAGTCTGTTATTATCGCCCGGCGCCATCGTGTTGTGGCGGCCATTTTCCACATTTTCCCGCGGAAACAATAAAAGTGCGGGAAGTGCCTTATTAGGCGCGATAACGGCCCTCATTCGAAATACTTCCCGCATCCCTCACATCCAGGAAGATGATAATATTGTGAAATCTCGAGTATATTAAATTCAAAGACTATCAACAAAAGATAACAATTAAATATTATCTAATGATAATCATCGCGCTCATGACTGCTCTCCTAAATAATGTTTATGCACCTTTTCCGGCACCGTGTATTAATGTAATTTTTTTTTTAAATATACTTTTTTTTAAAAATATTAAGTGTTTTTGAAACGAGCTGTTACACGCACTAATACAATTGTTATTTCTAAATGAAAACCGGTCTTCTTCACGTTTTTTAATATATTTTTTCTCTTTTAAATTAAACATGTACATATCTTATTTCTACTGCCGTAGTTACTTACTTTATTCGAGACATTGTTCTGTTTTGAATTTTCTTTCCTTGAAACAATTTATATTGTCTTAGAATATTTCGGAATTCAATATTGGTTTCAAGTTTCTTCTCGTTCCGTTTCATTCGCTCCTATAATAAATATATTAGTTACTGAGACTACCTCAGAATTGCTTTGTTTCTTTGTCAGGCGACCCGTTATATTAATTCTAAGAATTTTCCTTGGTTATCTTGTAAATATCATTAAACGTAATATCATTGTTGTCGATCGACACGTCCTTGCCTTCCGCCATTTTGCCTTCAGGCGTCTGTAAACTTTCCAGAATTCCTAAACTTTCTTGGTAGCTTATTTCTCTTATTAATTGAACAATGTTTATGATACACAATGTATGAAATACGGCGATTTACGAAGTTTCGAAATTTGAATTAAAATCCGGAATTATTTTATCATTGCTTTGTGTTGTATTTTGCCCGTTGTCAAATTACACATTTATGTAATCGGCTTTAAAATTATCCACTTTTATCTTATCAATTATTCGTACAATTGTGAACAATATAAATTACTTGTACCTATTCTTGATTTATTATGAAATAACTTGAAATATTATACTTTTTTTTATTTTTAATAACAGTGTTTGTATAATAAAGATTCAAAATTTTAATGTTTTAGCCTATTTTAAACTTTAAACTAAATAAACTTTTATTAATATTTGAATATGTCCAAGAACACACAATTACTGGATTTTTACCTACAAAAGCGCTGTTATTAAACAAATATCAGATATCTCATAGAGACACAGCTATTTTTTATTATATTTAATCTAAAATATATGGATGTATGAGGTAATTACAGGGCTTACGACCTGTCTTCGGCTGGCTGAAGTGATCACTTTATACATATATGTATATAACGTTCACCAATTCTCACCCCTCGATCTCCACATTTATCAAATTTTTGAAAGTTGTTTATATGTGGACTAACTTCGAGTCCCACTACACCATCACCATTTATAAATAATTAAATTATCCATTATTTTAGAAACATCTTTCGGCAGACTTTATTTAAATTGGGAACTATTTGTGTTGAATGAGTTGATGTTTATGAATTTCTTTATTGTTTATCATTTTCGTTTTTCTTTTCCGTATTAAGAAAATATCTCATTGAACGCAAAACCGTTTTTTTCGCTCCACGATTTTGTTACGCATTATTTACAGCAAGAAATAGTATAAAAATTATTCTCAAACTTTTACAATTTTTCAACACCGACTTTATATTGTTTCTGGGATTTATCCTATTTTCTAAAATTGTTATTACTTATTACAAGAAAACACTTAGATTGATAAATAATTCTTAAGGACTATATAATTTACTAATGTATATCTATAAATTTAGTTTTTTCATAAAGTTATCTAATTTCTTTTTTATATTTTAACCAGTTTACTTTAATATAGATTATTCAAAACTTTTTTTTTAACCACTTTATGAGTTGTATTTAATAATACAATTTTTAAAACTATAACAATTTAATAATATGGTTTTAGTTAGTTTTTTTGACATCCTGATTAAGGAAATGGTATTTTCCGAAACCAGTTAGTGCATTAAATATAAACTCATGAAGATTTTAAAAACAGAGTTTTAAATAATCCATATTAAAATGAATAAAAACCACAATGTAAAATTTGCAATAATTATTAAAAATACATCTTACTTTAGCTTGTTCCCAATAAAAATGTTTTTTCACTTAATCCTTTCTCCTTATTTTACCTCCCATCTATTCTATAAGAGATTAAATCTTTTTGGAACATCAGCAAGTTACAGAAGACTTGTGTTCAACAGACGTTATGTAACTATTTGTGAAGCGTAATACTTCTACTCCAATTATTCTGTACAATGCGCCATCGTCGATATGAAATATTCAGCAGTCGAAGAGATGGAACAATTCCGCATTCTGCATTTTATATGTAAACTTTTCAATTCAAATCATTCCTCAAACCCACAAGAATTCAAAGCTAAAATGGAAAATATTTTCGTTACATTTATTAAAGTAAAAAATATATACTGTACGGTAAATGTAATACTCTCTACATGCAATGTGCTAGTTTCATCTAAGGTTTAGATTTTTTTTTCTTAATTAAATATGAAGGTCTATTATTCGTTTTACTGCACTTCTCACTTGCACTGCAAAATATAATGGGTTTTCCTTTAAAACGGCAAAATTTACATTTAACCAAGACGAATTATATTATAAACTAGCACGTTCCGCTCTCATTACGTCTCCCGAAGAGTGTAATATTTTTTTGAAAAAAAAAATCTTACTCTCAATGGTTAAACGTGCGCTTTACAATGCGCCGTGGTATTTCGGAAAGAAAACAAGAAATTTTAAAATTTACGGTTTTTGGTATTTGTTTTTATTTCTTAATCCTAAGATAAATTTATCATAAGCATTATTATAATTTTTTTTTTAAATTAGGACTTCGTTTTTAAAGGTTTTAAACTTTTCCCATTACACGAAACTAACTAGTAATATATAATACATTCGCAAGTTTTGAGTTTCCATATTTTTCAATCGACCGTACCCAAAAGTTTTAAATTGTATTATTATCAGTCACGTGGAATGTCATATTTCAAATAGTTCATATATTTATTAGTAGTTTATAAAAAGCATGATATATTCTTACTTACATGATGTCAATAGTTATTATTTAACTATGCGAATAGTTATTCTAATCAGCGCTTTTACGAATGGAAATTTTTTGTTATTTACTTCAGGAAAAATATAAAATTTGAACTAAAATTAAATTCGTCTAATTTTTTAACAAATTTTAACTGAGAGTAGGTATGTAGTAATGTCTTAGAATACAATCCTAAGCAGAGCCAATTCTTATATTATTTTATATTTATTTATGTTGCTTGGGTTTCTATAACTATTGTTCTCCTTGGTAATCCTAACGTGCCTTGAAATCAATAATACAATTTTTCTTTATTTATTTCACCACTTACGTAAGTCCACACATAACATACATTATACGTTGCGAGAAAGTCAACAATGCGACTGTTCAATTCTGAGGTCCATGTCTCATCCATTGTAGTGGGTCTTTGCTGATCATATGTTCAGCGTAACGTAATGTTGGAAAGACAACAAACATAAACAGTCGAAGTGAAAACTCGTAATTTTGTTTTTACTTAAATCGGGAATTTATTAAATTTTATTGTCTGTAAAATTATGTATATATCTATTGCAAAAAGTCATTACATATTTTCCTCTCTGACATTGTTTTTTAAATGAGTTTTCACGACGAACAATTCAACACATTATTAAACATTTAGTTTCCGTAATAAAATAACTGTTATGTTCCGTTTTTTTTATTTTACACGGCTCGTAAAAGTAGCCCGCGGCACCTCCACTGAGCTTTTAAACTATTATAGCGCTGAAATGTGTAGATTCTTTAGGGAGCACAAATGGGCATTATATACGTGACAGTTATATGAAGAGCGGTGCACCAAAAATAACACGGCCATAATTCCGCAAATGGCGGCCGTGACGCGGCATGTTGCGAGCACAGCTGAACGGGGAAACGTGTTTCAGATTTGTAAATTAGATTTACGTGCTCATTTCGCATGACTGATTATTAATTAAAATTATATCACTTTCCAGCGCACCCGCTTTGTTATGTTGATGTTAAAATTCTGAATTTCATGTTAAAACCCAATCGGTCGGTAACGCTAGCTAAATTATGATATTGAGGGAAACTCTCGCTTTGTTTAGTAAAGTTCTCTTTGTACTGGGTGTACCGATTCGTAGTCTCTATTGGAGTTCAATAGAAATAAAAGAACTGTGTGAGAGAAAGGTGCCTTTCACCCGTTTAGGGGGGTACAATTTTTTATATTTTAAGATTTTCATTACAATATACTACTTTATTTTCTATGTAATTAAATAGTTTTTGAAATTCTCTCAAAGTAATATATTTAATGGAAAGAATAGTAAAATTATGAAATTCTCAGTTATCCCAGTAAATTTATTGAATAATAATAATAAATAAAAATATGAATTTTAACCACAAAGATAATATTGCTAATTTTAAAAGTAAAATTGTTTAGTGGTTGTGTCATAAAATGTACACTTTTAAATAATTCATCCGTATAATTTTAAAATGTCACCTAAATTAAATGGTTACCTCAGTCGAGTATGAATATTTTTTATATGATTTTATTTTCTATATTGCACTCATTTCCAAAATACAGTATCTCTAACCTGCCATTTTGCCGTCTAAAACATAAGAATGAAGTTTAATATCCCAATAAAACGCCAGTTAGCACCCATTTTCCGCTAGTTTATTCTGATGGCTGTTTCCACTCCGGGCCGTTGAAGGCGCATTCGTTTTATTGGATGCATAGGTCCGCAATACTTATTTTTGATGCTATAACTTTGTCATATGAGATATTCCTTTTTTAGTTTTATTTTTACAACACCTCCAGTCTGAAGTTATAATTTTTCAGAACATAGGTCTATGATACAACTTACTATGTTGGTGTAGTGTAATCGGTTAATGCATTTCCCCAGATAGAAAAAGATCCAGCTTCGAATCCCGGTAGCAACAAAAATACTTTTTCGATAAATTGATTTTATTTACATATCCTTGTAATTGATACATTTAAATTGTATTTAACCAGTTTTACACTGGCGGAAGTATTTTGAACGTGTATTGTTTAATTTTTTGGATCCTTCATTTTAGTTTATTTACTTTTTAATATTAATATTATCTTGAATAAAAGAATGATTGTGTATTTAAAAAAAATGTATATGCCTATTCAGTTCGTTTATGAATCTACAGACAAGCATATAAAAATTATTTTTGTGGATCCTGCAATTAGGATCGTGTTAAAAAAAGATTAAAATAAAATAAATCATTATTTTAAAGATCATTCCTTAGGAAAATTATTAATAAAGCTGAGAATGAAATGGGATTTTATATACTATTAATTAATATGGAACACAAATTAGTTAAACTAGATATATTATTGTATTTATATATGCAATAAATATTTAAAGTAGTACTCTTTGTATTTGCATAAAAAATTAAACACTTCCTTTTAATATATATTTGTATGTACATATTTACGTATGTATATTATGAATGTTTTTTTATTTTGTTCCTGTTTTTTTTTAAAATCTTTCCAATACCAAATAATACAAAATGAAATCATCTGTACAATAAAATATTTTTTGACTAGTTAAATCGAAAGTTTCAAAGACACCTGTTTATTTCATTTGTTCAACCTTTCATCATTACGTTCTTTAAGGCAGTATTTCTGAAAAATCGTGTCATAATGGTGGAAGACAAAAAGCTTACTGTGCAACAAACTTCTTGTCATCTTTGTTCTAAATTGGTACTTTAAAATTGGCTTTCTTTTTTATCTGTGTTTTTATGTAATACCAAAGAAAAATGCAATGTTGTATATTTTATTAAATATGATATCAAAATACCATAATTTACATTTATACCAGTTTCTTTGCTTGTCGTATGACATGTTTTTATTATCAACTTTAGCGCGACTTTACTTCGGAAGTTCTGTAAATTCTTTATTAATTTAGTATATTCCTTTTTTAGTATATTTGCCATCTTAGTTCA
Source organism: Eubasilissa splendida (assembly GCA_031772225.1). NCBI lineage: Eukaryota > Metazoa > Arthropoda > Insecta > Trichoptera > Phryganeidae > Eubasilissa > Eubasilissa splendida. Next base: position 11,911,619 of record CM062853.1, on the reverse strand, counting down.
TTGCAAGTGTTTTGATCTATATGTTGATATTTTTTGATCTTAGGCAGGACAGGCTTAACCGGAGACAAAAGTATATACATATCTATTAATTTACCCATTAAGGCTAAACCCATGAATACCATGTTGCCATTATTATAATTGTTTCGGAAGAGATCTTCATAAACACTGCAAGATCTTACAAAATACGTACATATCTAAACTGTTAAATTTGTCACAGTTGAAATATCTGCACAAAAATTACGTTGACTTTAATTATGTGAAGTATTCTTGTCGGTGGACGTTTGAAATTTTCAATTTTTAAACGTGATAAATTTATTTATAGGAAATATCAGTTGAGTGAGTAAGTACGTTGCGATTTATATATTATTCTTTAATAAAAAATCACGTTTAAACAGTATGTAACTAATCGTAGTTCGAAAACACACTACTACATTAAAGCTTTATTTTTATTAACAATAATGTTAATTCTCTTCTTAGCGCAAGCTTTCATATTATTACAATAATAATAATATTAATCTATTAATTAATTATATTAGGGGTTATCCAACACAATTAGATATCACAACATTTTGCAAAACTTTCTGTGTAATATGTTGATAAATAAATTGTGAAAGCAAACTAAAGTAATAAAAAATATATACCTGCACAATTCTCAATGATAGCGTTTCCAAATTTATTTGAAGTCTCTTACGTATATTTTTCTTTTTTTCTATATAGAAAAAGGATCCTCGTAAAGTTGAGACCATTTTTGTCAAGATATAATCTCTATGTCCGACCTGTATTGTCTACGAAAACAAAAATGCCGGACCGACTACAAGCATATTATTATGTAGGATAACAGCCAGACCCTTGGCTAGATATTTATCTAACTAAGGATGCAAGCACACCCCTTTTTTATTGTTTATTATATTTTCAATAGAATTCTTATTTGGGTTCATTTAACATAAATATAATTTTAAATCGTATATGTTCGTAAAATATTATACACATTACTGAAATCGTTATTACAATGTGGATGAGGCGAGAATTGTGTGTCAGGACAGAAGAGTGTGGCGCTCTATCATCTCTGCCTACCCCCGCGGGGAAACGGCGTGATGGTAAGTAAGTAAGTTATTCCAAATTACAAAATTTATATTCATATATATAATGAATGGGTTGTTGTAAAGGTTTCTGCGTATTTTTTTTTTCTTTTAACTGATCGATAAATTCTATTTTTGAACTATTCTGGTGTTGTATAATGAGATGCTTCTTGTTTACTTTCTATTCAATTTTGTCCTAGTGCTTAAACAGTAAACATTAGATAAAAGTTTATTGACAATTTTTTACAGTCCAGAAAGAGCCCTTGATTTTTTTTAAAATGGCAGTAGATAGAGTACATTTATGTCATATTTTTACGTATCAATTTTATTTTGAATAACGTAAGTGTGGCAAGCAAAAAAAAACATGTGTGACATGTAGTGATGAATAAAAGTACGATTAACCCAATAGTGATTTTTGAGTTTTCCAATAACAATGGAACCACAAACCGGGCGACCTTCCAAAGCTGGTGAGGATCAAAGGCCATAATGAATTCATCAGAACGCCAGGCATATCGCGTTAAAGATGGGAGTAAACCGTCTCGGGGCATCTTCGTCTCATTGGGATGTTTTCCAAATACTGTTATATGTATTGTAGTGTATGTACGTAGTGTGTTATAGTGAAGCGAAAGTAGTTGTCGTTTTAACGCTACGTATTTAGAAACGATGTAAATGGTTGTCCTTTATCTTGTAATCCATTTTTTGTCATTGCTTTTAAAAGAGACATACTCTAAGTGATTTATTCAGTTTTCTTTCAATTTCATCCGTGTAACATCTTTAAAAATTAATTACTTATAGTAGAGAAAAAATATCATTTGTGACATTGATTTTTGTATGAATTTAAAACAACGTAACTGTCGCGACTAAGAATATTTGTTCAGTGTATGGTGAAATTGTCTTAAAAGCTCGAGTCGTATGTGGCTTTGTAATTTTCGTCCGGGGAATTTATCATTGGAAGACGTAGTTTATGACAAACAACTCCGGGTCATGGTAGATGCAGACCTTCGACTGACCTCATGGGAACATACAGTTATAGCTAATAATGGAAATTATATCATTGACCAAATAAAGATAGTTTTTTTTTTTTTAATATTGATATCTTATGTTTACAAACAACAGCAATTAATATTATAATAATTATGTACGATGTGAGAGTTCCGTATCATCTGTGGTTGATCTAATAAATAAGGTGCCGTGAAACGATGGTGACCCACCCACCACTAATTTAAAGAATTGCATTGCGATATAATTAAGCACTCACCATATTGCCTCCGACTTTTATATATTCAAGTTGTTACAAAAAATGTTGACTGATAAAGAATTCCGTATCAGAACGAAGATCAAATCGGTCCAAAGATCAAATTACTGTTTGCATCGAATCTGCCGTTTTTATAAAAGTGATATAAAGAAAGTTGTGAAAAAGTGATAGAGACTCGGATCAATAGATGAAAATTATATAATGAAAAACAAATTAGATCAATCACTTAGAAATATATACAGAAAAATCTGTCTATGAAAAAAAAAAAATTATAATTACCACCGGGGCTCGACCCGGAAACTTTATTTTAGAGTTACAAGTAAGTACTTAAACGCCAAATTTTCGACTTTATAATACTTGTTTACTGTTCTATTTTAGTGCGCATTGAATCTCAAAAATAGTAGAATAATACAAGTTGAAGTCCCCCGGTGGTACTTAAGTATATACAGGGTGTAATAGACCTAGTCCACAATACCTTTTGAGTAGATATCTGACTAAATTATGAATCGAAAATGTTCAAAGGATATATGCTTAATCTCAACCATGTCAAAGATATAAGGATTTCAAAAAAAATCGTAATTATGCTATTATTTCGATTAATTTAAATATTTTATTGATTCCAAATTATATATTGAATACAAAAAATTAAACGTCAGAGCGGTTAGACTATTTTTTATTAATAAATTTATAGCTTGAAGTAAAGATATAGATTAATAATTTAACACTTTCGCAAATATTTATTTCGCAGTACGTAAACTTCAAGCTTAACAAAAAGCTTGTAAAAATTTCAAACAATAATATTTTCCGTACCAGTGTAGAATTTACACATATTCCTTGAACATTTTAGACTCGTTATGTAATCAGGTATCCACCCATAAAATATTGTGGACTAGATCTGTTACATCCTGTGTTTTGATATATAGATTTTTTCTAAATGGTTCATCTAATTTACTTTAATTATTGAAGATACAATGTTTAAAAATTGCAACTTTACAATAAAAATTGTAATTTTATTTATAATATAAAGATATAATAATTGAATAATTAAATAAATCTTTGAAAATACTTTTCATTAAAAAATACGTTAATGCTTTTGCATCAACCTAATCTAACCTGTCTTGTGAACCTGTCAAATATTGTAAATTAACGAGTTATTTATACATCACTGATTTCCGATCATTCCTTACCTCCGCCTATAATGCTCCACAATAATAATCGTCGTTGAATCCCGCCGAGGGCTGGGATCACTCGCCAGGATATCACAGAGATCAGAGCCCGTTGGTATTGTGTGAGATGTAATCTGCTTCCAATTCCCGCTGGCGCAGATACAGGTTCCGCTCCGCTTGCGGCGCGCGGCGCCACCTGTGATTGATGATACAATTAGGGCCCGACCACTCCCCGGACCGGATCTGTGCACAGTGCAAACATTTGGGTTTGCTCTCTTACTATCACTTATCTTTACGTGTCGATCTATCTATTTATTGTTCACCCTCACCTTGATATAATACGTTATAATAATGTTATCTTACAAATGCTTCAATAAATATATTTGTACAACCATTTATATTCTAATCAGTATTAAATTTATCTTCAATAATTAATTCAACATATTACATTATTATATTAATTAGTTAATCGCATTACATAATAAATCTTACTAATACATCAAAAACAGATTCATGTTACTCCACATACGTACAAATATTATTTGTAAGGCTTGCTTTCAAAAATAATTCATATTTCTGCGTTTTTTACGAAAATATGTGTTTTTATTAATCATTTATATGAGAAGTTATACAATAGATGTGACTTTTTTTAAACTATTACTTAGATAGAACCTTTACACTATTGTAAAATTAATAAACTGATTGTTATTAGCCATAATTAAGAAAATACAAGCATTATAAAATGGATCGCAACCATTAAATTTAATTTCCGCGTGCCACAAAATTGCCTTAGTATAGAAAATTGCATGTAAGTAAATGTAATATATTATTTAAAATAATTCGTTTTCACTAAAGCGATCTGTTTATAACTTTAACATTTTGCTAATTTGATTCAATGCAGATTTGTTTCCGTAATCTTGGCTTCAAGATTATTAGAAAATATATTTCGTATATGCAAGAATTTTCTATATTTAGGCAATTTTGTGGTACGCTTAAAATAAATTGAATGGTCGCGGTCTTTCTTATAATGCTTGTATTTTCTTAATTATGGCAAATAACATTCAGTTATAAGATTTACATTAGTGTAAAGGTCCTATCTAGGTAATAATTTTAAAAAAAAGTTAAATCTATTGTATAACTTCTGTTATAAATGAATAATAAAAACCGAAAAGACGTTTTAAGTGCAACGTTGAAGGACAAACGGACTCTACGCCTTTACGCCCCTACACACCTAGCAATAAATTATAATAATTTGTCACTACTAAGTCATTAATATATTTTACTTTAAAAAGAAACCGTAGTTTGAAGGGCAATTACTCTGGCATATAATAAGGTGTACCGGAAAATTAATCTTCAGGTAGTTAAGACCCGACCTTCGAGTAGAAGCAACGTATTTTACGTTGTGGATTCTAGTGTCTTATCATAACGCGTTACCTTTTTTTTGTTTAAAATACATTTTTAGCTGTTTTATTGAATTGATATTTCTTGATATTGAACCCTGAACTGGAAGGCTCGTAAAATTATATTAAATTAACGATTGAAGTGTTGCCTAAGTAAGACCTAAGTGTTCCTTGGCCAACAGTACAAGAATATGTGAAGAAAATTGGTATAGTCTAGAGGGAGGGTATTTGAGTACAGCGTAATCTTAAAAATCGCAGTAATGTTCCAGTACATTTAATATGTATTGATAAATCGTATTCGAACAACGTTCGCCAATGTTCCTGGACTATCAATTGGCTTTCCGAATCAGTTATCGACTACTACAATCCGGTACACAATATTTTCTTTCGTGTAATAAAACGTTATTAATATGGTTAGTTCCCTTGTGTATTGTGTAATCTACAGCAACAAGTCCAGAGTTATTATGCTTCTATTTTTCGGTCCTTTGGTCCTTCATAAACGTCGACGTGGGCTTCGTTTGTCGATTAACAAAACAAATGAAGTGGTCCTTTTTATTTCTCGAGCAGGCGTCCTCGAGCCTGCGGGAGGCGGCTTCTGCGAAGAGAACTGCTTTATCTTTATTTATTAGCTTTTGACAAAGACGAAAAATTTAATATCCTTTCGGAGTCTTGAGATCTTTATAAAGTATGAGTAGTGACAGGGCAGTTTAACCAAAAAATGATAATCGATAAGAATTTATTTAATTACGGTTTTTAATAAGACCCTATTCAATTTTGAATACAATACTAACGTAACGAAATAAGGCGCGTGGAATAATTAAATTAGCAGTAGTAACTCGCGAGCACCATTGGCCCTTACATTCTGTACGTACAATTATATTTGGAATCTAATTCAAATTATATTGTTTCTATAGCTATCTTCCGGTATGGGATTAATCACTGACTAGTAAATTAATAGACATGATATGAAGTGTATATATAGGAGAGGTGTTTGGTACATTATTTCCGGAGCGAGGGGCATTCTGCACACATTTATGCAACAGTAAAAATATTAACTTTTCGAAAATTAAATCTATACAAGACGTATTTTTTACATTAATACATAATATTTTCAGCGTTTAAATTTTCATTCCATTCGAGTCATATTAAAAAAAAAAAAAAAGTCGCGAAGTTCTTTAATTGCGTGAATGGCACCAAAGACATCACGTGGGTATCACCAAAATGATATTTGACATAAATATTTCGAATTTTATTTGTGATTTTAAAACATTAGAAGACGTATCCCTATTTTTATTTATCTGTAAGAGTCTTTGCTGAATGTTAATTGAAATATTTCTAAATTATATTAGTAAATAACAAGAATGTTATTTTTATGACGTAATTCAGTTCAGGTTATTAATCATTTATTCTAGATTTATTTATATCTTATTACACATTCTTTATCATTTAAACCTTCCCCATTTGTTTTCATTTTATTTATTTTACATTATTTAAATGATCTCATTATTAGCGCAAGATATTATTAGGTTTTCAGATTTTAGTCAGATAGTTTCAACTATTCCGCATACCATTCCTGTTGGCGCCGAGTTTTCCGGCCCATTTCCGATCCCGTAATCGGCCAGGACTCTCGTGGGACTCCAACTCCTTCCTAACTTTAAACTCTCACCTTAATTTGTTTTGAAAACCAAATATCCATTGCTTTTTCCAGGTGCCGAAGTTATATTATTAGCTTCACTCCATTTGACAAAAGCTATTATTGTGAATGGAAAATCGTTTATATTACTTCTAATAAGAGATAATATAATTTGAGGTTTTAGTTTTCTCCGAATTTGGAAGTATTTTTAATTGGTATATTTCTAATTATTTTTTTACTTTGACCGGAAAGAACCTGCACATCTACATATTACCGAAACGCCTTTGTCACACCTTTGATATCAATTATGATCTCTTTTCCGAAATGATATAGCTTGACATAGCGAGTAGCACGAGTAGCTTGTTAGTGTAGTGGTTAAGACACTGGCCTAGTGATCTTGTGGTCGGGGGTTCGCGCCTCGTTCCAGGACTCCAGCAAGTTAGTCCTATTTTCATTGTACAAGTATTTAGCTTAGTTTGAAAATAGTAAGAATTTTGATGTGGCATGTATTCCGTGTACGCAACTCTATTAAAAAAATTAAAAAATAAAAATCGGTCCCGACTTTAAGTTGATATATCTGCGTGAATTCATTATCCGTACTCTGTCAAGTGTAAATGTCCATTTATATAAACTTTAATTCGTGCAATATTTCAGAGTACGCATTATACATATTAATGCCTGTACGTTTTTAAATATACCTATATAAATAATTTATTTTTTTAAATGACAATCCCTGTCTATCGACGACAAAGTAATTTCGCTCTATAGGCACTCTTAAGCTTTTCACTTTACATTTTATGGTTCAGGATAGCTACCGTAGACGGGCAAACAATATTCACTATTCCTGTGGAAGGTAGTGATTATACTTGATTATTAAAATTTTCAAATACTATTTTGTACCTGACTATCATCGTCTGCTTGGCAGATAATAATAACCCCACGAATATTTCAAAGAAGGGATGTTTATTTTAATTTTAAATTAATTAAAACCGTACCTTTCGCCCCACAAATAATCCACGTCTCTTAGTATTAAGTGAAAATACTTCACCAGTAGGATAGATACAAAGAGAGGTTTACCAGTTCACTTTTGAATTTCAATCCTTTTTAAGCCGTATTTAATAATAATACGCTTTAATGAGATTTTTGGTGGGCGGTGTAACGTTGCGGTGTTTTTCTACTCCCTAAACTTTTTCATGTACGGAAAGTGAAAACTTTTTATTTTCATCCGCCATACCTTGGATATATCTTCTATCTTATTTCTGAATATTCACTTTGACAAATATTAAATAATATTTGAAGTCAACTTGTTCGGATTCTTGTATTTATTGTACATATCTATTCGTAATCTTAATTATTTTCTACACCTATTTACTAATTTGTTATTGGGATTTGCATAAACTTTTTATAGTTACATCTTTATCTTAATTAGTGTCATGGTGGCTGTATAATATTAGCTACTCACGCAGTATTGCACACATAATTCTAAGATACTTAGTATAAAATCCATTACAAATATTTTTGTTAATAAGGCGGAAATAATATTAAATTATGTTTGAATAATGCAAATTAATAAATATTTTTAAAAAAAAACATTATGGCATTATTATATGTTGTTTATTTTCACTGATCTGGAGGGACAAATTTATTATTAGTGTTTAAAAATGTTCTGATTTATATAATCATTATTGTTTCAGGGTAAGATCTACGCATCCCGGATCTGTAGTCCAAATCGTTGACAACCCCCTCGATGCCAGTAAAGTAAGTTAATTTACTTCTTTATCGATTTAAATATCACTTTTATAATATTTTAATTGAGATCAAGACCTAAGGGAAGACCGATGGCTGGATAATGACATAGATGGATGATGACGTAGATGGATAATGGATTGAAGACGTAGATGGTTGGATAATGTTAAGACTGGACCACAATAGCGATATCAAGAGATTGATAGCACTCTGTAGTGACTGCGGGTTTGGTCTTCCAAGTCCCATGAGGTTGTTAAAAAAATTATAATAATTTTATATCTTCGTCTATCCGTGGCTCGCGACAACATTAAAATAAAATCAACATTAAAAGGAATCGATGACGCTTTGTATTGTCTGCGGTCACGACCATGAACTTTCGAGTACCGTGAACTCGTTAAAAAAATAGAAGAATTTTCTATTTCCGTGTCGCATTGCAACATAAAACACTAGATATGTTGTCAATTCTATCACATTAAAGTGTGCGGTTGTCGCGTCAATGTCAATATCTTTTTTTCTTAAAGTTACAAAAATGATTAAATCTGGAATATTCTCCCGTCTTTATTGACAGGCTATTTTTATTTAGATATATTTAGTCTAATTATTATTATTATACAATTTTTTTCCTAATGCGCCGTTGTTGTAGAAAATGTTAATTTTTTTTTTTTTATTCAAAATTCAAATGTTTTAATGCAATGTATATAATAAACAGAAACTTCCCGTTATTCTTGCTCGATGCTGTGTTCATTATTTCAGTTTTTATTTATTACCGAATATGACTTCGGCGGTAGATTCTTATCAGGTCCTCAATGTAGAGTTGTGAATGACCATAGATATAATTGATTAGATAATATGATCAATTTCAGAATAAGAACAAATATTATAAAACGTGAAAATAATGTAATCAAGTGTTCAAAATAGACTACTGATTAAACTGAGAATTGTATATAAAATCATATTTTTCATCTCTAGATTTTTTTTTTTATTATATTTTCTTAGACAGAAATCTATATCCCAAAAGAAATTAAAGATATCCTGTGATCTTTTATGCTCAGATAATTTAAAGAGACTAATTCTGAAAAGACTCGATCTCTTCATTAATACACATTCATTCTAGTACAGATTCGTCTGTTATCCATTACCAATTATATAAATTACTATTTTATACTCAAGAATACTCGTCGCCCGAAAAGAACCTTAGAAATTATGGTGAATAGCGTAATCTGTGGCAGGTAAATAACTTAATGTCGTCTCATTGGGTTTACGGGGTCTTTTTCCTTAATTAAACGATATTTGACGGTGGTTTTCGTTATTTCATTCTCGCTACACTAATGTACGAAGAATAATGAGCAGCATTTAGCGAAGTCGAATCTGGGTAGGTATTTGGCAACCAGACGTTATGCTGTACTCTGTTGTACATATATGTAAGTGAGGAGTGAGGATATTATGTTCACTTTATCCCCACGAGTGAGAATATACGTTCGCTCTTTCAGTATTAAAATTGTGAGAAAGCGCGGGTGTCCCGCTCATTCGCTTTCTTTCATCACATTTCGACCCTATTTCAGGTCATAGCAAATCTGAAAATGTTATTATTTATTAAACAAAATGGTTTAAAACGAATTAGTATTTTATTATTATTTTTTCTTTTAGAGTTTTATTGCCCATTATATTGCCTAGATTGTAGAATAGATTTTTGGACAAATAGTTTTTGGATTCATATACCCTTCACCCGTCATCTTCTATACTCGTATATAATGCATATCATGCAACATATCTAGATGAGCCCCGACATTTCTATCGCCAGGCCTGCCGACGACTAATATTAACCAATCCTTTCTTCTGAATAGTGTTGGGACATGCACGTGTATTTCCAGGTGAGAGACCGCCAGGCTTGGCTGTGTTCAATGACCAAATTGTACCCTTCCACGTTTTTTTCTACACAATGCCATGCTATAAGAGAATTAAATTTTTTATTTAATCTCTGTTCACAAGTAATATTTCTTAAAGAAAAAATTATAATTCCCTTAAGATCATGATCTGGTTTTGTTGAAGCATTTAATTTTATTTGGGGTTTCAAGCGAAGACTATCCGCTCTGTTAGGGCCTTTTCATGATTAATCTCAATTATTGATATTTAATATTTCGCACTAACATTGTACCGGCTTATTGACAATGATATCGCCTTCAAAATAATGATATAAGCTGGATATTGTCTGTAGATGTTGACTATGTAGAAGCATAAATACAATTTTTTGACGAAAGAGGGCACTTCCTTTCAGGTGTAATATTTTGAATAGTAATACAAAAAGTAAAGACCGTTTAGCTTTAAAAAATATTAAGACAAATTTTATAAGTATCTCGTTTCATATTTTTTAAACACACAGTACTTTAATCTCTTTCTTCACATATCGTCTCCTACATTTGTCATATTTTTCATGAGTTTTAAAATCCCTTTGTCGTAGTCGCCTGCAGCCATTTAACCAATTGTTGACTGCAAATTGCAATTCGTCATCACCTCAAGTCTTTAAGCTTAGATAAAGGGTGAAAATCACTCGGAGCAAGGTCTGGATGATCGAAAACTTATCGCCCAAAACTGCCCAACAAAGCTGGGGCTGCAGCAGCATGAGGCCGGTAAATGCCGTGAAGAAGAATAATGCTGCGAGAATGTTTAACACGTCTCTAATTTTGGATAGCTCGCCGCAGTCTTCAGTGTCTCACAATACCGGTCATATATTGCGGTGCCTTTTGAACTCCACTCAAAAATATCCCTACAACCACAAATTAAGTTATTCTTTTGGGTGAAATGAACTGACAGATGAATGACAGGTCTCACCTGCTTCTTCTTCTTCTTCTTCTTTCAAATAGGCAATCCACCCTTCAAGAGTGACTTGTGCCATTAAACAAGTCTAAATATTATTTTATAGAAAGCAGTACAACAATACTATAGAACAGGGAACATTGCATCACAAGTCAATACCATTGACATTCAGGAAATTTGCTATTATATAGCTTAAATGAGGCGAGTTGAGGGAAAGACGATGACACAAGTTAACCGGAAGTTGAAGATCACCATTGACAAGATCATTATAAAAAAAACCACTATATGTTAAACTTTTTCAAATTAATACATCTGTCGTTCCATTATTTGAAAGCCATCTAAATAATTACAACTTCACAATAAGAATGTGTTCTCCTTAATAAAGAATTAATCGAATAAAAAAAAAGCAACTTCCGGCCGTTAGAATTAGATAGATTTCATCTGTGCGAGTTTTTACATTTTTTTCTAGATCCAATATTAACGTCAAGTTTTTGAGACAGGCTGGTTAACGAAGTTTGCCTAGATATTTAGATGTTTAACTTTTCATTAAAGTATGATCGAAATTTGATAAGCACTACGGTATTTATAGAACATCTTCTTCTTCTTCTTCTTTCAAATAGGCAATCCACCCTTCAAGAGTGACTTGTGCCATTAAACAAGTCTAAATATTATTTTATAGAAAGCAGTACAACAATACTATAGAACAGGGAACATTGCATCACAAGTCAATACCATTGACATTCAGGAAATTTGCTATTATATAGCTTAAATGAGGCGAGTTGAGGGAAAGAAGATGACACAAGTTAACCGGAAGTTGAAAATCACCATTGACAAGATCATTATAAAAAAAACCAGTGATCCGCAATGGACAGGCAAAAAAGACATGGTCAAGGGTTTCCTCCTCGGCACCGCACTCACACATTGGGGAGTCCACCATGTTCATCCTGAACAAATGTGAGGCCACCCGGCAATGCCCAATTCTCATTCTAGCGATATTTGC